>CM061065.1:219710438-220128315 GCA_030762895.1 Sophora flavescens
TTGGAACCTGCCAAAACTGAAACTATACGAGATCTCTGATTAAGAAACTCACAAGCCTCTGGGTTGGCTGCTTTCATCCACTTGGGATTTTGCTGGAACCAGATTTTTACATTGTCACTTGTGGCCGCCGCATGGTTAAACTGTGCCCACCACTTGACAAAGGTTGCTCTTTGTAAAATTGGCAATAAACCAGGGTATTGATCTTGCTTCTGGTATTTATACTGCAAACTGACAACCCATGAAAGGGAAAGCTTAGAGAAAAATATTAGATTGACAGGGAAAGGGGTTTCCTTGTTGTCAAAATATTTTTCGAATGTTTGGTATCCTTCAAGAACTTCTTCAGGAAGGATCTGCTTGATTGGGCCAAATATTCTCCACCAGTGGACGAACCAATGAGGGAATTTGTATTTAACATTCTTCTTGAAATATATCAACCAAGAATGTCTGTTTTGAATATTTTGGTACCAGAAAATGTTGTACCAAGCTTGTTGATAATCCCATGGTTGAAACCAATGGGATCAAAAGTTTGAGAAAATTTTTTGAAAGCATTTAAATTCTTTCCAAATTGTTCAGGTGTTAAAACCTTCAAAATCTGGAAAGTTGAGTGAGTGTATGTTGATTGATCTTTAGGGTCACGGTAGTGTTTGATCGTGATGAGAGTCGAGTATCAATCAAAATAAACTCATAAAAATTTCTGGTTTTGTTTGGTTGGGATTGTTGGAAATGAGAACCATTTTGAAAGATTTTGGAGGGAACTTTGTTAGGGTTGTTATCCCAAAATTCTGGTTCCATTTGAACAACAAATTGAAATATATTTTTGCAACATAATTAGTTGCGGCCGTTTGAGTTTGGGTTTGGGTGCTTTGTCTTTTGATAAACGTGTATCGGGTTTGACAACATTTATGGGGATAGCTGATTGGGCTAATTCCACGATTAGGTCTTTGAGTAGGGGTGGAGAACCTGATTCGTTTTCCACTCTATCTCCCCATGTTCCCTTAGGGAGTTTTGTAAGGCCTTGATCTTGAAAGGCTTGAAGAGTTTGGATTGGGATGCCATAGTCTTCTTTGGACTGTTTGGCTTCTTTGGGTTGAAGACCCAGTTGGATTTGGGTTGAAGACCCAAGCTTGATTGCGGGTTGTTGGGTCGATGACCCTGATTGCTTTTGGGTGAAGGCCCGATTTGGACGCACCTTGGCGTTTGGGTCCTTTATTAAGGACAATACCTTTACCCTTCCCCTTTGAAGAGGAAGTTTTGTCTCTTTGGCATTGCTGCCAATCTCTCTCTCTTACCTACCCCGTAAATATTCACGAGTAAGAAAGTCAGGTAGAGAATTTGAAGAGCCTTTGATAAATTCAATTTGAAAATCAAATGCACTTAAAATTGCTTGCCATCTAGCAAAAATTTGTTTTGATGCTAAATTCTTAACATCTTTTTGTAAAATATCTTTAGCAGATTTACAATCTACTCTAACCAAAAATTTTTGATTAAGTAAATCAGATTGAAATTTTGAAATACATAAAACTATTGCCAAAATCTCTTTTTTGACAGTAGAATAATTTTGTTGAGCAGAATTCCAATGCTTAGAAGTATATGCAATGATATGCTCTTTATTTGAAATTCTTTGTTTCAAAATACCGCCATAACCAATGTCAGAAGCATCGGTTTCAACAATTTTGAAAGCAGATGTGTTTGGAAGATAAAGACATAAAAGATTCTTTATCTTAGATTTGATAAGTTGGACAACTTTTGTATGCTCATTAGTCCAAGGAGGAGGTTCCTTCTTTAGACGATTGTGCAAGGGTTTGATGATATTACTAAGATTAGGGGACGAAATCAGCCACATAATTGAGACATCCTAAGAATCTCTGAAGCTGGGTTTTGTCAATGATTTGGTCGGGAAACTTATCAAAGCAAATTCGATAGCTCTCTGATAGGAATAATAGTTCCTTGGAAAATGTTATGACCAAGAAATCTAATCTTAGTTTGGAAAAGATCAATTTTGGTTTTAGACACGAGCTAAACCATTTCTTTTGATCACACTTATAAAGATCTTGACATGTTTGAAGTGTTGATCAATAGATTGAGAAAAGACTAAAACATCATCAAGATAGACGATTGTAAAGTCTGTATAAGGATTGAAGATCTCATTCATAATTCTCTGGAATTCTGAAGGAGCATTTTTTTAGGCAAAAGGGCATAACATTCCATTCGTAATGCCCAAAGGGAACAGTGAACGCTGTTTTGTAACGGTCACTTTCTTTGACTTCTATCTGGTAGTAACCAGATTTCATGTCAAACTTTGAAAATATTTTTGCCGTACTTAGGCGGTTAAGCAAATCCTTTTTGTTAGGAATTGGATACCTGATCCACCTAAGAGCTTGATTTAAAGGTTTATAATTGATAACCAGGCGAGGTGTACCACGCTCAATCTCACCGCTTGTTAACATAAAAAGCGAGAACAAGACCAAGGAGATTTGCTCTCCCGATTAAACCTTTGCTTAAGAAATCATCAATTTCCTTTTGACAATACTTAAGGAGTTCATGATTCATTTGGATTGGCCTGGATTTGGTTGGAATTTGCCTTTCATTGAAATCTTGTTCATAAGGCAAATCTACAAAGTACTTCTTCCTGTTCCAAAATGCTGTGGGCAAATCAGAACAGATAGTCTCTTGGATTTCATTGAAAAGGATTTTAACCTTTTCTTTGATCTTTGGTTGCTTTAATTGCAACTCTATGTTCTTAAAAGAAATTTCTTCTTTCAAGAAATTGATTTGGTTAATTTTGGAATCTAAGAGATTTAAATCTCTAATGATAGGCTTGTTGATGAATGGGAAGACTATGTCTTTTCCCAGGATGCTGAGTTTTAATTCCATTATGAGAAATGGAAAGAGGGAAAAGTGATCTAATGAACGGGTTCCAAGAATCACTTCAATTTTAAGATTTCTAACTAATAGAAAAGGAGTTTCCACTTGGAGACCTTGGTTTTCTATTAGGGCTTTGGACAACTTATAATTGATTCTAAGTTTAGAACCATTTGCTGCACTCAACTTCTCCGAGGTCTTCTCAAAGAATTTGGTAGGGATTAATCCTTCTTGAATGCAGTTTGAATCAAGACTTGTATCAAAAAGTCTTGTGGAATCAAGAATAAATTCTCCAATAATAATCTTGATCCTAATATAGAACTTTTGAATTCTTAATTGATTTACTAAGTTCAAGAATGCTGCATCCTCATGATCATCTTGAACTTTAGGACTGTCATGCTCATCTTCCTTGATGGCACTTGATTACGGCTTTTCTTCCTCGCTTGATTCATCCGATTGAGCCTCTGCTATTTGAGACAAAATTAGTTTATGAACAGCTTGTTCTTGTTTGATCTCTTTGATCTCTTGTTTTAAATTCTTAATCTCTTGCTTGGAGATCATGAATCGTTACAGGCTTCTTTGTTTGAGTGGCTTCCAGGCCTCTTTGAATTTGTTTAAAGTCAAAATGATCTTTGACTATGACTTTGCCTTTTCCCTTGGAATCCTTTTCCTTAGAAGATTCCATGGACGATTTGAGCTTGTCCAGATATTTTCTCCTTTCTTCTGGATCAGCTATTGAATTAATGACTTCAAAAAGGAGATCTTGTTCCTTAGTTAAGACATTAATCTCAGGAGATGAATCGGAGCTAAGATCTCCAACATCATCTTCTTGAATATGATTGATATCTTTAGTAAAATCACCATCTGATTCTTCTTCTGAAGTATCGGATTGGATTAAAAGGTTATTCAGTTGTTCCTCAACTGATGGTTCAAGATTCAATTCTTTGATTTTCTTTTTTAGCCTACAGTATTTACTGATATGGCCAGGTTTGCCGCAGTTATAGCAAGTAACCGCTTTTCTGGGGAACTTATCACCAGTGGTTGGTTTAGGTTTGAATTCGGGTTTGAATTAGGCTTAGGTTTACCATACCTTTTGTTTTTCTTGTACTTAGTATACTTGGTATACTTAGTCTTTTGGGGTCTGCCTTCATATTTCTTTGAAGACTTGGTTTTATCCTTTGGACAAGGAGGTATGCCAAATTGTTCACAAAAAGACCCTAAATCCTTCTTGGCGGCCTTTTCTTTTTGAATTGATCTCTGACTTTGTCTTCCTTACAAAGTCTTGCCCCTATCTTCTGGGTTGCTGCAATGAGTTGACCATAACTCAATTGCTCATATGGAATATTTCCATCTGGGGATTGGGCTATGAGCTCATCTTTGACAAGATCACCTAACGAAGTTGGGAGACCTGCAATGAACTTTTCTTTCCAGAATCTATTCAGCGGTCTTCTCTGGTGTAGACTCTAGTTAGGAAGGTATCTTTATACCACCTAAAGCTAGCTAAGGATCTACACTTAAGATTGGATAATAACTCTGCAGACCTATCCTTCCAAGTGGAAGTATTTCCCATGAAATGTCCACAGATTGAGAAGATTAAGGTGTTAACCGCATCAGGATGGTTGCACCTTCATTGTCATAAATTGGATTTCCTTCGCATCGGTTTTGATAGCGAGAAAACATTTGTTCTTTACGTGCTTCGAGAAAGAATAATCCCACCAACCTTTGAGTTGGCTCGTAAATCCTGCAGACAAGATATTACGGATGGCTTCTTGAGCAGGTCATTTGTGGTCTGATAAGCAGTAGCCATCATAGTCATATGCTGCATTGTTTGGAGCATTTGATACTCTGTTTGACCATCTATGTTCCATTCATAGATATTGTTGGCATTGAAACTTCTAAAGTTTGGAGTTTTTTCCTCAAAGAGCATATCCGGGGGAGTTGCTCTAGGATAATAAAGTTTTGAGGGTTGCCTCCAAGATTGGGTAAGAACCGGATTGATATTGAGTGGAGGTTTATACGGAGGATTGGTTTTGGAGGTACTAGCCACAGATTCCGTTTAACTGCTGTCTTCATTGATGACATTGATAATGGGACCTTTGTCTCTTGAAGGTCTTTCTTCTTGATTATCCGATGGAGAATGCGGAACAACTAGTTGTTTCAGTCTTTCTTCTAGTTTCTCCACAAATTCTTGTTTTTCCTTTTTTATATTGGGTTGAAGAAGAAGCAAACTTTCTCTGATCTTCTTATTCATCTTAAAAGGTTTGAACAAGGGTTTTTCTAAGGGAATATCCTTCTTAATTCCCGAAGTAGATGCAATGGTGGTTGCATCTTTTTTGATTAAGTGTTCTCCTAACACTTGAAGGTATTTGTTGGTATAATTGGATTGCTCCATAAGTTTGCTTATGTCCATCGCTGATATTGCCTCATCAGGATTCTTATTCTTGAAAGGAGCAGCAATGATGGGTTTTTTGGTAAAGGGATCATTGATACCTGGGAGTTGGAAAGAGCTATTTGGTGGTAACTCTGTTTTGATCAACTCACCATTCTTTAAATGCCATACCGTAATGACATTTGTGGTTTTATCAACATCTATCCTTGTCTTCCAAGGATAATCTATCGAATATTTGATGAGTATGCATGAAACCAGTCAAAAAATAAAATCTTTGTCTTAACTTTGTTAAGTAATTGGTAATATTCTTCCTGAATATTTTTCCTTTTGTTCCCTTGAACTCTTGCAAGAACCACTCTCTTTGAGGTTTCCATTCCTCAGAGTAAAAATCCTTGCGAAGGGATTCCTTATCTATAATGAACTTACAAATCATTATAAGATTCATTAAGAGAGGAAAAGGTTGGAGACTGAATTGATCGTTGATCATCTTACATACGATAAATTGGTCGAGGGATAGTAGATGATGTATCTAATCCCTGAAGATTAATAGAGGTCATCTGAGATGCCGTTGAAAAGGATTGTCTTGAAGGGATAGATCTAAAATTTTCAGATCTAAGACTTGAAGATCTAGCAGAACTAAAAGAATTGCTTCTTTGGAAGACTAGTTCAACTCTTCCTGTTGGAGTTTGAACTATATTATTGAAGTCTGCTGTTTCTCTTGGTAAAGCTGGGACAGCCTTATCCAATATCCATCTTTCTGGTAGGACTACGTCCTTCCATAAGGTTGTCTTTGGGACAATCACGTTTGCTTTAGTAACATCAGTAAGAAACAGGGTTGTCTCTCCCAATGTTCTATCTTTGAGAACTTTAGAATTACAGGAATTCATAGCCTTGTATTGAATCCTGTAAAGCAAAGCTGCTGGGATAGATCCAGGCTTCATGTCTAAGCCACAGATCTTAAGATTTAGAAACAAGGAGTCCAAGATGTTTTGATCCTGTAGACTCAAGGTTCTATTAGGATAGCAATTGAAATAAATTGGGCCATGGCTTAGGCTCGTTTCCACCATGCCTAAGAGGGAGTCTTGAAACTTATTGTGCCTAATATCCCTTAAGCACATCAAGATTGAAGCATTTAATCCTTCGCGGATTAAAGGTTTTACAGCTACTTGAACACATCCAATGTGTAAGTACCTGTACTTTTGCTTGTGACCTTTTATTGTATCCATTGAGAGAAGATGAAATTCCTCACTCTCTGGACTGATTGGAATATTCTTTTCTTCGGTTTTGATTACATAATCAGAGGTAGTAAAAAATCTGCCTTCTGATTTGTAAAGCTCTTTTGTGGGTATTCTGGGAATTACCCAATTATCAATATCTTGATTGATATTTTCAAAGCATATTTCCTCATGGAAAATACTGCTTGGATTGGTAGGAATATCATATTCCTGAAGAGATGAAGAAGAGGGTTGAGAAGACCGGAAAGAAAGCTTGGAAAAAGAACGCGATAACATATTTTTCAACATTCTGATATCATTGCCTTCCTTTGGTTCCATAGTAATTGTAAGTAGTAATCTGAGATATACCTTGCTGGATAATTTTAATACTAAACATAAAATTAAATCCTTTACAAGAAATTTACAAAAAACATTAGATCTTATTATTCTTAACCATAGCTGTACCACATCTTTGTTTAATAAGGATTTACTTTAATTAACCAAAAGCTACCTCAAAGTAGACTTACTGCTACTCGATATTCATACTTTGATTTATCTTGCTTCAAGCATCGGCAAATTAGACTTACTGCCTCATCATCATCCTTCGAGGTCTTACTGCTACAGCTTTAACAATATAAACCATAGCACAAACACGGAGGTCCTTACCAGTTAAAAGGTACCCAAACCAGTTAAGCATAATAATTTCTTCTGAAAAAACTCTCTTTTTTTTTTTTTTTACTATTCAGCAAGGTATGAATCTCAGATTCATACTACAGTTCCTACTTCCCCAAAAAGGCTCGATGCTGAATCGATGATCCAAGGAACGCTATGGTTTATATTGTTAAGTGAAGTAAGATCGAGGATGATGATGAGGCGGTAAGGCTAATTTGAAGAAAGATAAATCAAAGTATGAATATCGAGTAGGTAAGTTATTTGAGGTAGCTGGTTTTGTAAATTTTTAAAAAGGTGGATATGGTTAGATAATAGATCTAATGAATTTTGTAAATTTCTTGTAAGAAAGAATTTTATGTTGGTATTAAAAATATTCAGCAAAGTATCTTAGATTACATTAATTTAAAATAAATAAAAGGATGGAAATGATAATATAGAAATAGTTAAAAATTTTTCCAGCTTTCTTTTCTTCTCAACTCTTCTTTCATCTCTTCGAATGATATTCTACCAATCAAGCAGTATTTTCCATGAGGAAATATGCTTTGAAAATATCAATCAAGTATTAAAACTTGAAATAAAGCAGTTTTTACTAAACCGAATCAAAACCGAAGAAAAGAATATTCTAATCAGTCCAGTGAGAATTTCATCTTCTCTCAATGGATACAATAAAGGTCAAAGGCTTACACATTGGATGTGTTCAAGTAGGAAAACCTTTAATAAATTAAATGCTTCAATCTGATGGCTTAAGGGATATTAGGCACAATAAGTTTCAAGACTCCTCTTAGGCACGGTGGAAGCGAGCTAAGCCATGGTCAATTTATTTCATTGTATCTATAGAAGAGATGATTTAAACTTGGACTCCTTGTTTTGATCTGAAGATTAGGCTTGACATGAAGTGGATCTATCGCTTTTGCTTCGGTTCAATACAAGGCTATGAATTCGCTTCAAAAGATTCAAAAGATATGGAGAAAGAAAAAGTACTGATGTTACTAAATGAAAGCGTGATTGTCCTAAGACAATCTTATGGAAGGGCGTAGTCTCCTCAAGATGGATATTGGATAAGGCTCTAAAAAATAATATAGTTCAAGCTCCAACAGAAGAGTTGAACTAGTCTTTCAAAGAAGCAATTCTTTAGTTCTGCTAGATCTTCAAGTCTTAGATCTGAAAATTTTAAGATCTCCTACAATCCTTTTCAACGGCATCTCGGATGACCTCTATTAATCTTCGGGGATTAGATACATCATCTACTATCCCTCGACCAATTTATCGAGGCAGAAGATGATCAACGATCAATTCAGTCTCCAACCTTTTCCTCTCTTAATGAATCTTATAATGATTTGTAAGTTCATTATAGATAAGGAATCCCTTCGCAAGGATTTTTACTCTGAGGAATGGAAACCTCAAAGAGAGTGGTTCTTGCAAGAGTTCAAGGGAACAAAAAGGAAAAATATTCAGGAAGAATATTACCAATTTCTTAACAAAGTTAAGACAAAGATTTTATTTTTTGACTGGTTTCATGCATACTCAGTCAAATATTCGATAGATTATCCTTGGAAGACAAGGATAGATGTTGATAAAACCACAAATGTCATTACGGTATGGCATTTAAAGAATGGTGAGTTGATCAAAACAGAGTTACCACCAAATAGCTCTTTCCAACTCCCAGGTATCAATGATCCCTTTACCAAAAAACCCATCATTGCTGCTCCTTTCAAGAATAAGAATCCTGATGAGGCAATATCAGCGATGGACATAAGCAAACTTATGGAGCAATCCAATTATACCAACAAATACCTTCAAGTGTTAGGAGAACACTTAATCAAAAAAGATGCAACCACCATTGCATCTACTTCGGGAATTAAGAAGGATATTCCCTTAGAAAAACCCTTGTTCAAACCTTTTAAGATGAATAAGAAGATCAGAGAAAGTTTGCTTCTTCTTCAACCCAATATAAAAAAGGAAAAACAAGAATTTGTGGAGAAACTAGAAGAAAGACTGAAACAACTAGTTGTTCCAGATTCTCCATCGGATAATCAAGAAGAAAGACCTTCAAGAGACAAAGGTCCGATTATCAATGTCATCAATGAAGACAGTTCAGAAACGGAATCTGTGGCTAGTACCTCCAAAACCAATCCTCCAGATAAACCTCCAATCAATATCAATCCTGTTCTTACCCAATCTTGGAGGCAACCCTCAAAACTTTATTATCCTAGAGCAACTCCCCCGGATATGCTCTTTGAGGAAAAAACTCCAAACTTTAGGAGTTTCAATGCCAACAATATCTATGAATGGAACATAGATGGTCAAACAGAGTATCAAATGCTCCAAACAATGCAGCACATGACTATGATGGCTACTGCTTATCAGACCACAAATGACTGTACAAGAAGCCATCTCAGTAATATCTTGTCTGCAGGGATTTACGAGCCAACTCAAAGGTTGGTGGGATTATTCTTTCTCCGAAGCACGAAAGAACAAATGTTTTCTCGCTATCAAAACGATGCGAAAGAAATCCAATTTATGACAATGAAGGTGCAACCATCCCTGATGCGGTTAACACCTTAATCTTCTCAATCTGTGGACATTTCATGGGAAATACTTCCACTTGGAAGGATAGGTCTGCAGAGTTATTATCCAATCTTAAGTGTAGATCTTTAGCTAGCTTTAGGTGGTATAAAGATACCTTCCTAACTAGAGTTTACACCAGAGAAGACTGCCAGAATAGGTTCTGGAAAGAAAAGTTCATTGCAGGTCTCCCAACTTCGTTAGGTGATCTTGTCAAGGATGAGCTCATAGCCCAATCTCCAGATGGAAATATTCCATATGAGCAATTGAGTTATGGTCAACTCATTGCAGCAACCCAGAAGATAGGGGCAAGACTTTGTAAGGAAGACAAAGTCAGAGATCAATTCAAAAAAGAAAAGGCCGCCAAGAAGGATTTAGGGTCTTTTTGTGAACAATTTGGCATACCTCCTTGTCCAAAGGATAAAACCAAGTCTTCAAAGAAATATGAAGGCAGACCCCAAAAGACTAAGTATACCAAGTATACTAAGTACAAGAAAAACAAAAGGTATGGTAAACCTAAGCCAGAATTCAAACCTAGTTCAAACCTAAACCAACCACCTGGTGACAAGTTCCCCGAAAAGCGGTTACTTGCTATAATTGCGGCAAACCTGGCCATATCAGTAAATACTGTAGGCTAAAAAAGAAAATCAAAGAATTGAATCTTGAACCATCAGTTGAGGAACAACTGAATAACCTTTTAATCCAATCAGATACTTCAGAAGAAGAATCAGATGGTGATTTTGCTGAAGATGTCAATCATATTCAAGAAGATGAGGTTGGAGATCTTAGCTCCGATTCATCTCCTGAGATTAATGTCTTAACTAAGGAACAAGATCTCCTTTTTGAAGTCATTAATTCAATAGCTGATCCAGAAGAAAGGAGAAAATATCTGGACAAGCTCAAATCGTCCATGGAATCTTCTAAGGAAAAGGATTCCAAGGGAAAAGGCAAAGTCATAGTCAAAGATCATTTTGACTTTAAACAAATTCTGAAAAGGCTGGAAGCCACTCAAACAAAGAAGCCTGTAACGATTCATGATCTCCAGCAAGAGATTAAGAATTTAAAACAAGAGATCAAAGAGATCAAACAAGAACAAGCTGTTCATAAACTAATTTTGTCTCAAATAGCAGAGGCTCAATCGGATGAATCTGGCGAAGAAGAAAAGCCAGAATCAAGTGCCATCAAGGAAGATGAGCATGACAGTCCTAAAGTTCAAGATGATCATGAGGATGCAGCATTCTTGAACTTAGTAAATCAATTAAGAATTCAAAAGTTCTATATTAGAATCAAGATTATTATTGGAGAATTTATTCTTGATTCTACAGCACTTTTTGATACAGGTGCTGATTCAAACTGCATTCAAGAAGGATTAATCCCTACCAAATTCTTTGAGAAAACCTCGGAGAAGTTGAGTGCAGCAAATGGTTCTAAACTTAGAATCAATTATAAGTTGTCCAAAGCCCTAATAGAAAACCAAGGTCTCCAAGTGGAAACTCCTTTTCTATTAGTTAGAAATCTTAAAAATGAAGTGATTCTTGGAACCCCGTTCATTAGATCACTTTTCCCTCTTTCCATTTCTCATAATGGAATTAAAACTCAGCATCTGGGAAAAGACATAGTCTTCCCATTCATCAACAAGCCTATCATTAGAGATTTAAATCTCTTAGATTCCAAAATTAACCAAATCAATTTCTTGAAAGAAGAAATTTCTTTTAAGAACATCGAGTTGCAGTTACAGCAACCAAAGATCAAAGAAAAGGTTAAAATCCTTTTCAATGAAATCCAAGAGACTATTTGTTCTGATTTGCCCACAGCATTTTGGAACAGGAAGAAGTACTTTGTAGATTTGCCTTATGAACAAGATTTCAATGAAAGGCAAATTCCAACCAAATCCAGGCCAATCCAAATGAACCATGAACTCCTTAAGTATTGTCAAAAGGAAATTGATGATTTCTTAAGCAAAGGTTTAATCAGGGAGAGCAAGTCTCCTTGGTCTTGTTCTGCTTTTTATGTTAACAAGCAGGCTGAGATTGAGCGTGGTACACCTCGCTTAGTTATCAATTATAAACCTTTAAATCAAGCTCTTAGGTGGATCAGGTATCCAATTCCTAACAAAAGGGATTTGCTTAACCGCCTAAGTACGGCAAAAATATTTTCAAAATTTGACATGAAATCTGGTTACTACCAGATAGAAGTCAAAGAAAGTGACCGTTACAAAACAGCGTTCACTGTTCCCTTTGGGCATTACGAATGGAATGTTATGCCCTTTGACCTCAAAAATGCTCCTTCAGAATTCCAGAGAATTATGAATGAGATCTTCAATCCTTATACAGACTTTACAATCGTCTATCTTGATGATGTTTTAGTCTTTTCTCAATCTATTGATCAACACTTCAAACATGTCAGGATCTTTATAAGTGTGATCAAAAGAAATGGTTTAGCCGTGTCTAAAACCAAAATTGATCTTTTCCAAACTAAGATTAGATTTCTTGGTCATAACATTTTCCAAGGAACTATTATTCCTATCAGCAGAGCCATCGAATTTGCTGATAAGTTTCCTGACCAAATCATTGACAAAACTCAGCTTCAGAGATTCTTAGGATGTCTCAATTATGTGGCTGATTTCGTCCCTAATCTTAGTACTATCATCAAACCCTTGCACAATCGTCTAAAGAAGGAACCTCCTCCTTGGACTGATGAACATACAAAAGTTGTCCAACTTATCAAATCTAAGATAAAGAATCTTTTATGTCTTTATCTTCCAAACGCATCTGCTTTCAAAATTGTTGAAACCGATGCTTCTGACATTGGTTATGGCGGTATTTTGAAACAAAGAATTTCAAACAAAGAGCATATCATTGCATATACTTCTAAGCATTGGAATTCTGCTCAACAAAATTATTCTACTTGTCAAAAAAGAGATTTTGGCAATAGTTTTATGTATTTCAAAATTTCAATCTGATTTACTTAATCAAAAATTTTTGGTTAGAGTAGATTGTAAATCTGCTAAAGATATTTTACAAAAAGATGTTAAGAATTTAGCATCAAAACAAATTTTTGCTAGATGGCAAGCAATTTTAAGTGCATTTGATTTTCAAATTGAATTTATCAAAGGCTCTTCAAATTCTCTACCTGACTTTCTTACTCGTGAATATTTACAGGGTAGGTAAGAGAGAGAGATTGGCAGCAATGCCAAAGACAGAAACTTCCTCTTCAAAGGGGAAGGGTAAAGGTATTGTCCTTAATAAAGGACCCAAACGCCAAGGTGCGTCCAAATCTGGGCCTTCAGCCCAAAAGCAATCAGGGTCATCGACCCAACAACCCGCAATCAAGCTTGGGTCTTCAACCCAAATCCAATCTGGGTCTTCAACCCAGCAAGCCAAACAGTCCAAAGAAGACTATGGCATCCCAATCCAAACTCTTCAAGCCTTTCAAGATCAAGGCCTTACAAAACTCCCTAAGGGAACATGGGGAGATCGAGTGGAAAACGAATCAGGTTCTCCACCCCTACTCAAAGACCTAATCAGGGAATTAGCCCAATCAGCTATCCCCATAAATGTTGTCAAACCTGATACACGTTTATCAAAAGACAGCACCCAAACCCAAACTCAAACGGCCGCAACTAATTATGTTGCAAAAAACATATTTCAATTTGTTGTTCAAATGGAACCAGGATTTTGGGATAACAACCCTAACAAAGTTCCCTCCAAAATCTTTCAAAATGGTTCTCATTTCCAACAATCCCAACCAAACAAAACCAGAAATTTTTATGAGTTTATTTTGATTGATACTGACTCTGTCACGATCAAACACTACCGTGACCCTAAAGATCAATCAACATACACTCACTCAACTTTCCAGATTTTGAAGGTTTTAACACCTGAACAATTTGGAAAGAATTTAAATGCTTTCAAAAAATTTCTCAAACTTTTGATCCCATTGGTTTCAATTCTCGGGATTATCAACAAGCTTGGTACAACATTTTCTGGTACCAAAATATTCAAAACAGACATTCTTGGTTGATATATTTCAAGAAGAATGTTAATTACAAATTCCCTCATTGGTTCGTCCACTGGTGGAGAATATTTGGCCCAATCAAGCAGATCCTTCCTGAAGAAGTTCTTGAAGGATATCAAACATTCGAAAAATATTTTGATAACAAGGAAACCCCTTTCCCTGTCAATCTAATATTTTTCTCTAAGCTTTCCCTTTCATGGGTTTTCAGTTGGCAGTATAAATACCAGAAGCAAGATCAATACCCTGGTTTATTGCCAATTTTACAAAGAGCAACCTTTGTCAAGTGGTGGGCACAGTTTAACTATGCGGCAGCCACAAGTGACAATGTAAAAATCTGGTTCCAGCAAAATCCCAAGTGGATGAAAGCAGCCAACCCAGAGGCTTGTGAGTTTCTTAATCAGAGATCTCGTATAGTTTCAGTTTTGGCAGGTTCCAATTCAAAAGAAAGTTTCCTTCGAAATATGGAGGCAATCTTAAAGCTAGCAAAGGAGGAAGAAGCCTCTTCATCAAAATCCTCCAAGCAAAAGCTTCCACAATCTGAAGATGAAGACGAAGAGGATTTCAGCCAATGCTCAGATCCCTTCTATCAAAATGAAGATGACTGCTATGGAATTGATATTACAGTCAACCTGAGTGACGATGAATAGTCCCTCAGTCAAACAAAGTCAACAAAAATTCTGGATTGAATAGTTCCAGTCACCCGATGATCTTTTTCTATCCGAAGCGATCCACGATACCGATCAAATTACTGCAGCATCATTTTATCACCGGCACTATTCACTTACCGACAGCACAGTTCCAGTCATGATACCGGTTCTATGTTGTAATAGTTGCAATAGTTTAGGTCATTTTTACCGATACTGTTGTAATAGTAAATCTTCAATCTTCTATTTAAAGGGTGCTAGGATCAGTTGTTAGGCATCCGAATTTTTAGAGAGATTTTAGAGTGAGAAACTCTGAGAGCATTCTGAGCTTTCATTTTGTGAGTTCCTCAGTTCTTTTTCTTTCTTCAATCTTTTCAATCTTGTAGCGTTAAAGCTTGTAGTTTTCAAGCTGTTTTCAATCAAAACCTGCATGGTTTAAATCATCTCTTCTCCCTCCACCGGTTCTGGTGAGGCTCTGCCTCCGCTCCGGTTTCATTTTGTTTTTATTTTCCCCAGTTCTTGGTCGGTTCTACCACCTTTCTGGGTTTATGCTTTATTTCATGTTTTAATTTCTACAGTACTTGTTTTTACAGTATCTGTTTTTACTATTTTTATGTTTTAATTTTCATATTTTATTTATTTTAAATTAATGTAATTTCCGCCTGTTTTCCTACTTCTTTCATCCTGCTCTTCTTTCCCCCTTTCCTTCCTTGACCCCGTCATCGATCTGGTATATATTTTTGACACCTTCTATATATATATTTGACGAATGGGAGATTTTCAATTCAAGAGAAATAATTTTTCTAACTTTCTCATCCCATACTTTTTCAACTACCTTTTTACCCTTTTTGTAATACTTTAAAAGGTGCCTTACCAAACATCATTCATCAAAATATTTCAAGGTACCAAGAAAAGTATTTCATTCTTTCAGGCTCAAAATTGGGCAACTAAGGGGTAGCATTTAGTCAATCAAAGCTCAGAAGGCTAGAAAAATACCTAGTGCCTCAATCATTTTCAAAAATGCTTTAAAAAAATTTTAAGCTTCAAAACGGTTTCAAGTCAAGTTCTAGAGAATACAATCCAAGAGGAATAACACTCTATCACAAAGAATGGGGTAGATTTAGTGAGTACCCCTTTTTGGCTCAAAATTCTCACATTTAATAGTTCAAAAATCAATGAGAAACACAAATCTACGGAACCACATGCTAATTATCAACTATCAAAGATCATCTCAAGCATTTCTATTTGTAGCCTTATCACAAGAAAAAAAAAATTTGGGTTCAAAAATCACTATATCAATTTATTTGGCACTAAGTTCTCACAATTTGGATGAAAAATCTAAGCAAGGGGCAATCGAATAATGTGATCATGCAAAGCTATGCCTATATGAATGCAACATGAAAAATGCAAAAAATTCAAAAATTTGCAAAAGTACCCCTACCCCAAGCTTAAAAACTTACATTGTCCCCAATGTAAATAATCAAGTCGGAGAGAGGAGAAAAATGGAACAACTCACCGAGACGGTAGCTGGTGCTGGCTCACATGCCTAGGCAAAGGGAGGCTGAAAAGTGGGTCACGACCGTGATGCTCATCACGGGTAGGCCGTGATCAATTCTGGTTCATAGGCTGGCCTGTCACGGCCGTGACCTCCATCACGGCTAGGCCGTGATGGTCTTTGATCTTCATGGTCCTTTCATCACGCCCTTGATGGATATCACGGCTGGGCCGTGATCCTTTCTGGTCCTCATGGTTGGCTCATCACGGCCGTGACCAGTGTCACGGCCTGGGCGTGATGGCTGCTGACTTTGTTTGTCCTTGCCCTTTCTGCTTCTCCTTCCTTCTTACCCTGAAAACACTTAACACATTTATTAATTTATGATCTTTTTACTCTCGATCTTCTCAAATTATTCAAGAGTTAAATTAAAAAAAAAACAAAGGGAAAAGGAAAAGAAAACTTGGGTTGCCTCCCAATAAGCTCTTCTTTAACGTCACTAGCTTGACTGGCCGGTGATCTCTAAGAGGGTGTTTTAAGAGGGATGGAGACTGCTTGACGATCAAAGTCTCCTCCAAGATAGTGCTTGAACATTTGCCCATTAACAGTGAAAGTTCTTCCGGACGATGGATCTTCCAATTCAACCGCACCAAATGGAGAAACTGACTTGACATGGAATGGACCCGACCACCTTGATCTCAACTTGCCCGGAAATAGCTTGAGACGTGAGTTAAAGAGCAAAACTGATTAGCCTTCTTCAAAATGCTTGGTAAGAATGTACTTATCATGCCAAAACTTTGTTTTTTCCTTATAGATTCTTGCACTCTCATATGCCAAGAGTCGGAATTCATCCAACTCATTCAACTGCAAAAGTCTCTTGTCCATAGCCAGCTTCGTATCAAAGTTCAAGGCTTTCACTGCCCAAAAAGCACGATGTTGGAGCTCTACCGGAAGGTGACATGATTTTCCAAACACTAATTGGTAGGGTGACATACCAATAGGTGTTTTATATGCAGCCCGATAGGCTCAAAGTGCATCATCCAGCTTCTTTGCCCAATCTTTTCTTGCATTATTCACTGTTTTCTACAAGATCCTCTTTAATTCTCGATTAGACAACTCCACTTGCCCACTAGTTTGTGGGTGATATGGTGTGGCAAATTTATGATTGACTCCAAACTTGGCAAGCACCGCATTGAACTCTTTGTTGCAAAAATGAGTACCCCCATCGCTAATGATGGCTCTAGGGGTTCCAAATCGGGTAAAGATGTTCTTCCTCACAAAACCAACCACCGCTTTTGCATCATCTTTCATAGTTGGGACAACTTCTACCCATTTACTCACATAGTCAACCGCAACCAAAATATATTTGTCGTTGTAGGATGATGGGAAAGGACCCATGAAGTCGATCCCCCACACATCAAAGAGCTCCACCTCTAAAATACCCTTCAAAGGCATCTCGTTTCTCTTGGATATACTTCTGGTTCTTTGACACTTGTCACATTTCATTACCCAAGCTATAGAGTCTTTAAAAATAGTAGGCCAAAATAAACCACTTTGCAAGACTTTCATGGCGGTTCTCTCACCACCAAAATGTCCTCCATAAGGTGAGTTGTGGCAATGAGTCAAAACCCCATTAATCTCTTCTTCTGGAATACATCTTCTAAGAATTCCATCCGAACCTCTTTTGAAAAGGTAAGGTTCATCCCATATATAGTATTTAGCCTCATGGATGAGCTTCTTCCTTTGTTGTGTATTGAAGTCCTTCAGAATCTTGTTGGCGGCCTTGTAATTTGCAATGTCCGCAAACCAAGGTGCCACTTGCACCCTAAACAACCTCTCATCCGGGAATTCTTCTTGAATTGACAACTCATCTTTTACTTGAATATTTGCTTGTGGAAGCCTAGACAAATGGTCGGCTACCACATTCTCCACTCCTTTCTTGTCCTTTATGTCTAAATCAAATTATTGGAGCAATAGTACCCACCTAATGAGCCTTGGCTTGGCGTCCTGTTTAGTCATGAGATACTTCAAAGCGGAATGGTCAGTGTACACAATAGTTTTAGAGCCAATCAAGTAAGATCTAAACTTATCAAATGCAAAAACTACAGCAAGCAATTCTTTTTCAGTCGTGGTATAGTTCAATTGAGCATCATTCAGCACACGACTGGCATAGTAAATAACATGCAACACTTTATTTTTCCGTTGACCCAAAATGGCTCCCACCGCATAGTCGCTTGCATCACACATTAACTCAAATGGCAAACTCCAATCTGGTGGTGCAATGACCGGTGCGGTGGTGAGTTTTTCCTTTAAAAGTTGGAAAGCATGCATGCAATCATCATCAAACACAACAGGAGTATCAACTACCAAAAGTTTGCACAAGGGTTTTACAATCTTTGAAAAGTCTTTTATAAATCTCCTATAGAAACCCGCATGCCCTAAGAAGCTTCTAACACCTTTCACATTTATGGGAGGGGGAAGTTTTTCGATTACTTCAATTTTTGCCTTATCAACTTCTATCCCCCATGATGAAATCTTATGACCAAGAACTATACCTTCCCTAACCATGAAATAACATTTTTCCCAATTTAAAACAAGGTTAGTTTCTTGGCATCTTTTCAAAACACATGCAAGATTTTTCAGACAATCATCAAAAGAATTACCAAATACGGAAAAATCATCCATAAACACCTCAACGAATTTTTCAGTCATATCAGAGAATATGGAAAGCATGCACCTTTGAAAAGTGGCGGGTGAATTACACAACCCGAATGGAATCCTCCGATATGCATAGACGCCATAGGGACAAGTGAAAGCGGTCTTATCTTGGTCCTTTGGGTCAACCACAATTTGGTTATACCCTGAGTATCCATCAAGGAAGCAATAGAAGGCATGGCCCGCCAATCTCTCTAACATTTGATCAATGAAAGGAAAGGAAAATTGATCTTTTCTTGTAGCCTCATTCAATCTTCTATAATCAATACACACCCTTCATCCGGAAATGGTCCTTGAAGGAATGAGTTCATTTTTATCATTTGCAACAACCGTCATCCCCCCTTTCTTAGGGACAACTTGGACCGGACTCACCCATGGACTATCGGAGATTGGATAAATTATACCCGCATCCAAAAGCTTCACAACCTCCTTCCTTACAACTTTTTTCATTTTTGGGTTAAGTCTTCTTTGGGGTTGTCTAACCGACTTGAAGTTTTCCTCCAAAAGGATTTTGTGCATACAAAATGAGGGACTTATTCCTTTCAAGTCCGACATAGACCACCTAATTGCGGATTTGTGCTCTCTAAGCATTCTCAACAACTTCTCTTCCTCTAAGGAGTTCAATCCGCTACTAATGATCATCGAGAATGAAGAATCCACTCCAAGGAAAGCATAACGGAGATGGGATGGAAGTTCCTTCAACTCTAGCATAGGTGTTTCACCCTTGTCTTCAATCCGCACATCCTCCACAACTTTGTCTTCATCATTATTCAAAACTAGACAAGCCTCAAGGGATTTAACCATGACCTCAACTTCTTCCTCACATATCTCTTCTTCTATATTCTCAACCATAAGAGCCACTTCCAATGAATCTTCAAAAGTTTGTTGAACACTCTTGTTAGTCAATGATTCAACAAGGTCCACACTCATACATGTATCTTTGTCACTTGGATGTCTCATTGCTTCAAAAACATTGAAGGTGACCTTTTCATCTTGGACTCTAAGTACCAACTTCCCTTGATTTACATCGATCAAAGCCCTACCCGTGGCTAGGAATGGCCTTCCAAGAATTAATGGAGTCTCAGTATCTTCCGCAATATCCAACACCACAAAGTCTACCGGAAAAATGAACTTGTCTACTTTTACTAATAAATCCTCCACTACACCATAAGGATAAGTAATGGAACGATCCGACAATTGGAGAGAAATCCAGGTTGGCTTGACTTCACCAATTCCCAACTTCTTGAAGATGGAGAGAGGCATAAGATTGATACTTGCACCAAGATCACACAAGGCTCTTCCAATGTTCAAATGAACAATAGCACATGGAATAGTAGAGCTACCCGGATCCTTCATCTTCACCGGTAACTTCCTTTGGAGTATGGCACTACATTCTTCCGTGAGCATGACCGTCTCCTCCTTCCAATTCCTCTTGTTAGAAAGAATCTCCTTCATAAACTTGGCATAGGAAGGCATTTGTTGAAGAGCTTCAGCAAAAGGTATGTTAATTTGCAACTTTTTGAACACATCCAAGAACTTAGAGAATTGTTGATCCTTTACCTCCTTCTTCAACCTGTGAGGATAGGGTAACTTGAAATATGGTGGCAACTCCTTAGGATTGTCAACTTCTTCAAGAATTTGCTTTTTTGTCTTCTTTCTTGCAAACTCTTCATCCACCAATTTTTCTCCTTTTGGTTCTTCAACTTCAACAACAATAGGACTAGAGGTAGTGGCTTGGGAAGTCTCTAGTTCTTCATTGGTTGCATCTTCTCTTTCTTTTTCTTCATTGGTTGCATCCCTCACCAACTCTCTTTTCTTCTCTTTCTTTTTCTTGTGGAACTACCACCTTCCCACTTCTTGTAGTAATTGCCTTGCAGTCCTCCTTTGGATTCTTCTCGGTATCTCCCGGCAATTTTCCTTGAGCTCTCTCCTTCATTTGCTTTGCCAATTGGCCTATTTGGTGCTCTAGATTCTTGATGGAGGCATCTTGATTCTTCATCATTGCTTCTTGACCCTTCAAATTAGCTTGAGTTGCTTGCATGAATTGGGCTAGAATATTCTTCAAATTGCTTGAATTCTCTTGAGAAGGCTTTCCTTGAGAACTTGAGCCTTGCCCTTGTCTCCAACCAAAGTTAGGATGGCTACGCCACCCTGGATTGTAGGTGTTAGAGAAAGGATCATGCTTAGGCCCTTGGTTTCCCATGTAGTTCACTTCTTCTTGCCCCGGACCTCCAACCACACTAATTTCACAATTTCCGTTGGCATGGTGACCTCCACAGAAGTCACACACTGAGACGGCTTGAACTTGGACTGCTTGTAGTTGAGAATTTTGTAGTTGAATGAACCCCAATTGCTTGGTAAGAGTGGCCATTTGTGCCTTAAGAGCACTATATTCATCAAGCTCCAAAACACCTCTCGTGGCCAATGATCGAGAACTAGGCATTTGATAATCATTATTAGCCATAGTTTCAATCAAGGCCTTTGCTTTATCGGGTATCTTTTGACTCAATGTTCCACCTGCAGCCGTTTCAATCATACTTCGAGAATTTCGGTTGAGACCATTGACAAAGGTTGCAACTTGCTGCCATGTTTCTAACTCATGATTTGGACAAGCGGTAAGCAAAGATTTGAACATCTTCCATGCTTCATAAAGTGATTCACCATCCTTTTGTGCAAAAGCATTGATCTCCGATCTCAACTTGATCATTCTGGATGGAGGGAAGAAACGAGATAAGAACTTGCTCACCAAATCATTCCAAGTAATAATGCTCCCATGAGGATGGGATTGAAGCCATGACTTAGCCCTATCCCTCAGAGAGAAAGGGAAGAGCCTTAAACGAATAGCCTCTTCGGAAGCTCCATTCAGCTTGGTTGTATCACATAACTCAATAAATGTGCCAATGTGAGAATGAGGGTCTTCACTCTCTAGACCTCCAAATTGATTTTGTTGTACAAGATTGAGAAGTGATGCCTTTATCTCAAAGTTGTTACAAGCCACTGCAGGTCTAACAATTGGAGTTCCACATCTATCGACTTTAGGGGAAGTATAGTCCCCCATTGTCCTCCTTTGTGCATTGTCGTCAGCCATGGTGACAATTGATACTTCAACTTACGATTCTTGCACACTTGGTAACTCAACTTGTGGTTCTTGTACTCTAGAAGATGCACCTGATCTATTCTTTCTTGCTTTGGCTTCCTTTCTATTCTTTCTACAAAGCTTCTCGATTTCAGGGTTGAATTGAAGTTCACCTGGGTCAATTGTACCTCGCATACAAGGAAAAAAACAGAGCAGAGCAACAACAAATATAGCGAGTACAAGTCAAGCTTCAAGTGGACAATTATGCAAATACAAGGAAAACATAAACGAAAAAAAAATAGTAGGAAAACAAAGAAAAAAGTGCCTAAATTAGGAGTCCCCTTTGGTACTCGTGATATTGGCACACCGATCCCCGACAACGGCACCAAAAACTTGTTGGACGAAATCTAGGCAAGTATACCTAGTCGTACAAGTAATACGGTGATGAGACCAGATATCGTTCTCAGGGATCGCGGACAAGTACCACTTCGCAAATCGGACTACTATCTAGACGATCGTTTGGATGGAAGGGAGCTCTTAGCATGTAACAAACAAACAAAAATAAAATGTTTTTGGTCTTTTAGGAATTTTAACAAACACTTAACAAGCAAAAAGAGATGTGGTTAACAAATGGATGAAATTGTCAGGGTTAGACTACACTAATATTCCCTTGATTGCAATGAAATGGTTACTAACACAAGTCCTAATTCATTTATGACAATCAAACCTTCTAAAATACTCAAACCCTAATTCCTTAGGTGGAATGAGCCTAAAACCCCAAATTAAACCCTAATTCCTTAGGTGGATTAATATGAGATTTTGTATAAAGAGCCAAGATTTACAAGATTGCAAGCACCCCATGACCTATTCCTAGATTCATGAACTACTTGGCATTTGATTCATGAGCATGCCTTAACATCAATTTTCCAATTGTCTATCAAAGCAACAAATCATTCCAAGGGTGATCAAGCCAAGAAAAGCATTAAGAATAGAATCAAATACTCATAAAGAAATAGGAACTTGTATTAAAACCAAATCAAGAGACAACCAAGTTCAGAAAAGCAAACATCTAACCCCAATAACAAGGGGTTTAGCTACTCATGATAAAGGAAAATACAAAAGAGAAAGAGAGAAGAGATGAAGAAAACTCCATGAAGAATCCTCCAATCTTCTTCCAGTCCAAGAGCAGATAGAACGTCTCTTTTTAGGGTTCCAGCCGCCTAGGGTAAAATTCTCCAAAAACCCCCCTTTTCTGTTATGCCCAGATGCATATTTATAGATTAGGCACGCGTCACGGCCGTGATGGAAATCACGGCCAGGCCGTGACGGGTTCTGCCTTGGGTGCGCTTTCAATTTTGATTCATCACGGCCGTGATCGCTTCTGCCTTGAACGTTTCTTCACCAAATGGTCTGTCACGACCGTGATGGGCATCACGGCTTGGCCCTGACAGATTTTTCCTAGAAGGGGTCTGACTCAATTAACATGTCACGACCGTGATGGGCATCACGGCTAGGCCGTGACAGTTTCTGACTTTTGTCTTCTTTCTTCTCAGTTATTGCTCGATCATGGCCGTGATGGTCATCACGGCTAGGCCGTGATGGGCTCTGTTTGGTACATTTTCTTCACTTTTCAAGCTCTATCTTCATCCGAGCTCCATCATGGTCAATCTTGAGCATTTTACCCTTAATTCCTGCAAAACAACACCACGAAACCGCCTCACCCGTTCCAAGGGAAAAACTAACAAAAATCAAAGTAAAATTGCCTAAACTATATGAAAATGCATGCAAAAATGTACATGAAAGATGAGGTGTAATCACACTCATCAGTAGCCTAGGCAAAAGTTAGGGCAAAAGAACAATGAAAACAAAAGGAAAGCAAAGGCCCGCTAGGTTGAAAACCCGAAAGGGCAGCCTAGGAAAAAGTTAGGGCAAAAGAACAATATAAAAGCAAAAGGCCCACTAGGTTGAAAACCCGAAAGGGCAACCTAGGAAAAAGTTAGGGCAAAGAAACCTTAGGCTGAAAACCTGCAAGGGTAGCCTAGGAGGAGGATAGAGTCCAACACTTCTGCAAGCACCCACCATACTGGGGCAATTTTATCTGGCTGAGTATACTGGGGCAAAATTATTAAGGAATGATCGAAGAAGGTGTGTTTGAGGAATCAGAAACAGGAGCCAAGATCTGTGTCATCAAAAGGCTGAGGGGAATCAATTAAATGAAAATCAAAGGACCAACACTGGGGCAAATTTTATGTGATTTTCGTAATTTTCTTTGCTTATCTTTGTTTTTTTTAATCTTCATGATCCCTTTTGTAACTTTGTTCTCACTGTTATTGTCTCTTAACAACCTAAATTCTCATATTAAGGCAAGAGGTTTTCTTCCACACTCCCCTGTCGTGTTCACTCTCATGTCTCAATAAAAGTAAATATAAGTTTAATGGTATGATTTGATAACTCTAATGGTAGCACCAATGAATGGTTTAAACCAAGAGGGCTCAATACTTCAGATTCAGTGGAAGAGATAGCGTGCACTGGACGACAAAAGAATGATGCAAATAAGCTTGAGAGGACAAACATAACATCCAGAGTTTATCAGATTCTTGGGTGACCAATGTTGTTAAAAGAATGAGTGATGCCTCATCCCAGAGTGGCCGGTGAACAAGGGTTTGGTTGGTCGAAGTTTTTCTAGGGAGCATTTGGTTCCGTTGTCCTCAAAAGGAAGGGATTCTCATTTGTTTCAGATCACTGATTATTTATTTTCGAGCTCTGAGGCTCACCGCACCTTTATTTTCGAGCTCTAAGGCTCATTGCATGTTTACTTTCTGTTGGACCAGGAGGTTCCGTCCATTGCATGTTTATTTTCTGTTGGACGAGGTGGTTCCGTCCATTGTATTCAATTTTCTGTTGGACGAAGATGTTCCGTCCATTGCATGTTTGTTTTCGAGCTCTGAGGCTCACTGCATTTTTATTCTCGAGCTTTGAGGCTCACAACAAGTTTATTTTCGAGCTCTGAGGCTCACTGCCATTTTTATTTTTTCGAGCTCTAAGGCTCACTGCAAGTTTATTTTCGAGCTGAGGCTCACTGCAATTATTTTTTCGAGCTCTGAGGCTCACTGCAAGTTTAGTTTCGAGCTCTGAGGCTCACTATAATTTTATTTTCGAGCTCCGAGGCTCACTGCAAATTTATTTTCGAGCTCCGTGGCTCACTGCAATTTTATTTTCGAGCTCTGAGGCTCACTGCAAGTTTATTTTCGAGCTCTGAGGCTCACTGCATTTTTTTCCTCGAGCCCTGAGGCTAACAACAAGTTTATTTTCGAGCTCTGAAGCTCACTACAATTTTATTTTCGAGCTCTGAGGCTCACTACTTTTATTCTCGAGCTATAAGGCCCTTTGCATGTTTATTTTCGAGCTCTAGGGCCCGCTGCATATTTACTCTCTTGCTGGACGAGGAGTTTCCGTCCACTGCAATTCTGTTTTCAAACTGTAAGGTTTTCTTCTGAGCTCCTCATGTTTTTTCGGACAAAACATGTGTTCATTTTTTTTACTTGTTCATTACTACAATACATGAAAAGTCACGACTAATCATGTCTTCTAGCTTGCAACAAGTAAAGAGGGGCAACTGTGAACAGGCATTTTTGTCCGTCTTCATTTTATTCTAATTTTTATGATATCATGTTTCAAGGAGACTAATAATAATAAGAGAGAAAGAAGAAAAAGAAAATAATGAAGAAAGGAGGGGGTGTTCCAGTCCATTACCTTGGATTTGCTGTTGGACGGGGAGGTCCCGTCCATCACATTATTAACTTGCTGTTGGATGCGGTCGCACTTGCTGCTGGACGGGGTGGTCCCGTCCATTGCTTTGCACTTGCTGCTGGACGGGGTGATCTCGTCCATTGCTTTGCACTTGCTGTTGGACGGGGAGGTCACGTCCATTGCTTTGCACTCGTTGATGGATAGGGTGCTCCCGTCCATTGCTTTGAACTTGCTGCAGGACGGGGTGGTCCCGTCCATTGCTTTGCACTTGCTGCTGGACGGGGTAGTCCCGTCTATTGCTTTGCACTTGCTGTTGGACGGGGAGGTCTCGTCCATTGCTTTGCACTCGTTGATGGACGGGGTGGTCCCGTCCATTGCATTGCACTTGCTGCAGGACGGGGTGGTCCCGTCCATTGCTTTGTACTTGCTGCTAGACGGGGTGGTCCCGTCCATTGCTTTGCACTTGCTGCTAGACGGGGTGGTCCCGTCCATTGCTTTGCACTTGCTGTTGGAAAGGGAGGTCCCGTCCATTGCTTTGCACTCGTTGATGGACGGGGTGGTCCCGTCCATTGCTTTGCACTTGCTGCTGGACGGGGTGGTCCCGTCCAATGCTTTGCACTTGCTGTTGGACGGGGAGGTCCCATCCATTGCTTTGCACTCGTTGATGGACGGGGTGGTCCCGTCCATTGCTTTGCACTTGCTGCAGGACGGGGTGGTCCCGTCCTTTGCTTTGCACTTGCTGTTGGACGGGGTGGTCCCGTCCATTGCTTTGTACTTACTGCTGGACGAGGTGGTCCCGTCCATTGCTTTGCACTTGCTGTTGGACAGGGTGGTCCCGTCCATTGCATAGGACTGGTTGTTGGACGCGGTTCAGTCCAGTCCATTACACTTACTACTGGATGGGGAGGTCCGTCCCGTGTATATCTACTTTTGCATATCTAAGTTTCTATTGGATGAAGAGACTCCATCCACTGCCGTTTTGTTTTCAGGCTGGGGACTAACGAATAAAGAAAGAAGAAGGAGAAGATAAGGAAGAAAGGACGAAAAAAACAAGGAGAAAAAGACAATCAACAAAAAGGAAAGGAAACTGAGTTACGCCTCCTACCCACTTTACATATCAAGCAAGACCTCTTTTCCTCCTCTACCTATTGGTCCTTATTCTTCCTTACCGCCTCCCTCGTTTTAACCTGACAGCCCTACTCCTCACCCTAAAAAGCCATCATACACATCAGACAAAACCCCCCCATCTCCTTCTCTTTTCAAACACGCAACCTTCAGGATAAATCACCTCCTTTCTGCTACTCGCGCTGCCCCATCTGGACACACGCTATTTCTGCTCAAAACCCCCCCATATCTTTCTCTTTTCAAGCGTGCAACCCTCACATCAAATCACCTCCTTTTCTGCTACTCATGCCGCCCCATCTGGACACACGCTATTTCTGCTCAGAATCCCCCTTTTGCACCTCCTCTATCCATTGGACTTTTCTTTTTTTTTCCTCATATCCTCCCTCTTCTTAATCTAGCCGCCCTACTCCTAACCCTAAAAAGTCATCATACACATCAGACAAAACCCCCCATCTCCTTCTCTTTTCAAGCGTGCAACCCTCACATCAAATCATCTCCTTTCCACTGCTCATGCCGCCCCCATCTGAACACACGCCATTGTTGCTCAGAACCGCCCAAGCCTTGGGTTTCGTACAAACCGACCTTGAAGCCAATGGAGAAGAAGCAAGAAGCCCCCTCCTCCGTCTATAAAAGGAAGGGAAAAAGAGGGAAAATGGGGGGAGGACATTTTTTTGAAGGGGACTTATGATCTGATATTTTCTTAGTGAGAAAAGAGAAAAGAGAGAGAGATTTTTATTGTGAGGAAGAGAGATCAGAGATCTGAGTTTCCTTTTCTTTTCCCTATTATTAGAGTGGTTAAGAAGGAAGAGCTGAAGGAGCCAGTGAGATTGAATGAAAAGACTTCGATCTTGAAATCTTACCACTGGAAATAAACAAAATCATTCTTATTCTGCTCTCATTTGGTAACCTTTATTCTTTTCGTTGATATTATTTATAAATTTCTCTTGACATTCTTATTTTTCCGTGTCTCTGTTCACTGAATAAGTAAGTGAAACGTTTCACTTCTATTTTTCATTTCTCTCCTATTTTCAAGAGGCAAAATTATTTATTTTACATAAAAATATAAGATGGTCACTTGATTAAAACAATCTATTTTCTGGGTTGCTCTATGACAAATGTCATGTTCGACCCTTTGGATTTTGAGGTTGCCCTCTGGACTTACGTGCCATGTTCAATCTCATTTAGTTTTAATAAAAAGATTCACAACGGGTAAAACAAATATTTCAAAGTTACTAATAATTTACACAACTAATTTTGGGTAACCATTTATGGATGTTCCAGGGTGCCGTGGGGTTAAGTCTCCATGCCTTCCCTAGACATAATCGACTCCCAAACCCAAAGCTTTTCTTAAAAGGTTTTCCAACTTCCTTGAAATAAAATAAAGTTGATAGCGACTCCATATTTTCTCTCTAAAAGAAAGAACATGTTGCTACAATTTAGGCCATGTCCCTCCAAAAAATTTGTCTAACTAAAATTTTTTTAGACATGGCCTTTGTGATTGGAGTATTCTAAGAAATAAAAATATGGAGTCTTAAATAAAAAAATTAAACTTTTCAAAGTTTTAAAATATTAAATCTTTTTTTTTCATTTAAAACTTTATACTGCACTTGTTAAAAAAAACTTTTAACATTTACGATGTAGTTTCATATTTGAATCTCCCTTACCAACATGTGGTTGGTACAAGTGATAAGGAACTTTGGCATCTTAAGCAAATGATCAGGGGTTCGAATTCTGGCTCTTGCGTATGGAGAAAATCAGGTTGGAAGGGGAAAACCCACCTTGTGTGTCCAACTCCTTTTTTTTATTAGGCAAATATTAGTATGTTAGTTGTTAATTTTTCCTCTTTAAAAAGGTTTGAACCACCTTGTGTGTCTAACAGGTATGGTGGATACCCATTACCTTATCCTTTTTTTTATTAGGCAAATATTAGTATGTTAATTGTTAATTTTTCCTTTTTAAAAAGGTTTGAACCTTGGACCTCCAATATCTTAAACCCTTAGGCCTTAGCATACCCATTACCTTATCCTTTTTTTTATTAGACAAATATTAGTATGTTAGTTGTTAATTTTTCCTCTTTAAAAAGGTTTGAACCTTAGATCTCCAATATCTTAAACCCTTAGGCCTTAGCTCTTACCACTTGAGCTACCCCCAAATTACCTTACCTTGTTCATTCGGTGGACATATTTGTTGGAAAACTTTATGAGAGAAACTTAAAGATGAAAACCATCATCTAAACAAGACAAGTCATGTTCAATCATCAAGAATAGAAAATGAAAGACAATAGCGGAAGCGTACCCGAATTCATGGAAAATATGATGGAGAAACTTCTGGTTCTTGGTCCTCCAAGTCAACATGCACAATTCTTCTTAAACCATAAAGAGCCTCTCCTTTCTAACGATGGGTGTTAGAAAAGAAAATTGGTTGCATATGACTTGGGGACCATAACCTTTTATAATGAGTCCATGCCCTTTCATGAAGAGTTATGTCCCTTCGAATTCAAACTCTTTCATGAAGAGTCATGACTATCCACACATTTCTTATCTCTAATTTTGCCCATCATAAAAATAGAAATAAGACCTTATGGTATCTACACAATAATTTTCATAACAATTATGTCCTTAGCCATAAACCTTACTTGAATTAGATCACTTTAATTTGACTAATTAAAAATAATGGCCCTAACACATTTAAACATTACAAGTGTGACCCAAAAATTTCTAACAATCTCCCACTGGTCACATATGTATGCTTATAAATGTGTTATACTTTATGAGCTCCAAATTTGCCATTATAAACCTTGGACATATCCATATCCCGTCCATTAGTTATATCAATATATAGAACCAAAGTGGCTTTCGTTATATCAATCATAACTAAATCCATCAATGATGACTAATATTAACACAACCAAATGACATAGATTAATCATGAAATGTGCAGCATGAAAATCACATGAATGTGATTTGTATATGTCGATTTTCAACTGGTCCTACTTTATTCTTTAACGAGATCAATACTCAAAGTGAAAACCAAACCAAAAAACTGTATTCTGTAGAAAATAATCATAAAGTATATCTTCCTTAGAAAAGCATCCAAATACAAACTCCCACTGAACAAATGTATCGTCTAGTGGTACAACACCCATTCGAGCAATATGCTCGTGAAAGACCTTGGGTGGTAAACCTTAGTAAGTGGATCCACAACTATGGAGTTTGTCCTAACATGCTTTATAGACATCTGTCACTCTGAACTCTTTCCACATCAATAAGGAACTTAATGTCACTGCTAACTTATGGTCACAAAATAACTGTAGTGGTCTTTCAATAAATCTAAAATTCATAACCCAGTGACAAAATTCCGCAGCCATAGTCCATAATTTGGATGCCTTATAACCATAAATAAACATAACCTGATGTGGATTTTCAACTGTATTGGCATCCAACAAAATCAGAATCAGAATACTCAATGATCTCTAACTAATCTGATTTTCCTTATGTGAGCATATAGTTCTTTGTTCTCTATTGAATAAATCATAACCTATTTGACTGCTTTCTAACGATTTATTCCTAGATTGCTTAAGTATCTGCCTAACACTTAACAATGTATGCTATGTCCGGATGAATACGGACTTGGGAATACATTATACTTCCTACAACTGATGCATAGGAATCTCCCGCATCTCCCGAATCTTAAGATTTATTTTGGGTACTGATTGAGACTAAATTTGTCTCCCTTAGCGACCGGGACATTACCTAATTGACAATCTTGCATGCCAAATCTTTTGAGCAATTTATTGATATAGCTCTTTTGTGACAATCCTAGAGTACTCCAAGATTGGGCTCAGTGTATCTGGATCCCTAATACAAAGGAGACGTCACCATATTTCATCTCTAAATTATCAATAGAAATCTATTGGTTTTGTGCAAACATGCCTATATCATTAGTCCCAAGTAGTATGTCATCAACATACAATAACAGGAAAATATTCTTACTCCCACTGAATTTGTGTTGCACACAAATACTAACAACATTCATCTCAAAACTGAATGAGAGAATTACCTGATAGAACTTGTGGCATCACTAACGAGACGATTATTTTAGCCCACAGATGGATTATGTCAATTTTCAAACCATGTTCTTTGTGTCTCCCAACACAAAGTTTTGCGGCTGCACCATATAGATTGTTTTGTCAATGTTGTCATTGAGAAACATCATCTTGACATCCATTTGATGAAGCTCCAAATCATAATGTGCAACAAGGGTCCCGATTGTCCTAAAAGAGTCCTTCAATGAAACCGAAGAGAAAGTCTCTTTATAGTTAATCCCTTTATTTTGAGTATGGTCCTTGGCTACAAGACGAGCCTTATACCTCTCCACATTACCTTTGGAATCCCTTTGGTCTTAAATATACATTTTAAACCAATGAGTTTCACACCTTCTGGTAATAGGAGAAGTTCCCAAACCTTATTGTATTGTATGAACTCATACTCCTCATTTATTGCTTCAATCCAATTTCTAAGTTGGAATCTTGCACGACTTGACGAAAATTGATTGGATCATTTTCCATCATACCATCATTTTCCTTATGTTCCTGAAGAAATACTATGTAGTCAACTGGAATAGCATTTCTTCTTTCTCTAGTGGATCGTTGCAAAGACACTTACTCTTGAAGCACTAGTTCTTGAGGATCTTGAATTTGTTCTTCTGGAACAACTAACTCATCTTGAATGGGAGTTTGAACAGCAATGTCATTTAGAGGTTCCGGACTTGCTTCATCAAAAGCAACTTTATGAATCTATTCTGGAATTGAAACCAATTCTTCCTCAAAGACAAAGTCTCTAACCTTATTTCTCCCGCCAAACTCAATATCCTCAAAGAACGTGGCAGTTCCCGTCTCAAAAATTGTCTTTAATTTGGGATCGTAAAACTTATAGCCCCTGGATCGTTCAGAATAGCCAATAAAGTAGCTGCTCACTGTTCGGGGATCCAATTTCCTTTCATTTGGCCTATAAGGCCTTGCCTCAGCTGGACATCCCCATACATGAAGGTGATTTAGACTAGGCTTTCTACCTGTCCAAAGCTCATAGGGTGTTTTGGCAATTGCCTTAGTTGGCACTCTGTTCAAAATGTAAGCTGCAGTCTTCAATGCCTCTCCCCAGAGTGACTCCGGTAAAGTAGAATGACATAGCATACTCCTTACCATATCCTTAAGAGTCCGTTTTCGTCTTTTCATTTACACCATTCATGCTAGGTGACCCCGGCATGGTGTCTCGTGGGACGATCCCACATTCCCGAAGGTATTTGCAAATGGTCCCGGACGTTGTTCACCTGATCCGTCATACCTACCGTAATATTCACCTCCACGGTCAGATTTGACACTCTTAATTCTTTTATCGAGTTGATTTTCAACTTCAGCCTTAAATGATTTGAACACGTCCAAAGATTGAGACTTTTCATGTATAAGAAATAGGTACGCATATCTGGAATAATCGTCTATGAATGATATAAAGTATTGTTGACCATTCCAAGATGGTGTTGGAAATGGCCCACAAATGTCCGTCTGTATCAATTCTAAGACATCTGTAGCTCTATATGCTCCCAATTTCTTTTGTTTGGTCTGTTTGCCCTTAATGCACTCAACACAGACATTAAAGTCTGTAAAGTCAATGGAATCAAGGATCACATTTGACACAAGTCGTTCAACTCTATTTCTAGAGATGTGACCTAGACGCTTGTGCCACAACGCTCCTGAATTTGCATTGTCAACTTTGCGCTTAGTACCACGTGATTCCACATTTAAGTTTTCATTATAGGAAGCAATAGTGTCAAGCAAATATAGATTGTCATACACCATAAGAGTACCAGTTCCAACAACATTTGAATTAATAGATAAACTGAATTGATTGTTTCCAAATGAACAATGATAACTGATAGTGTGATTTTACATCATGTTTTCTATATACTTTTGCATGCATTTTTCTTATAGATTAGGCATTCTTTATTTGATTTTAGTTAGATTTTCCCTTGGAACGGGTGAAGCGGTTTCTTGGTGTTGTTTTGCAGGAATTAATGTAAAAATGCTCAGAAATTAGCCTTGATGGAGCTTGGATGAAAAAGAGCCTGAAAAGAGAAGAAATTGAGCCAAGCATAATTCTGGTGATTCGCCCCGCGAGACTGGATTCGCCTCGCGACCCTGAAAGCTGACTGTTCCAGCAGAATGTCATCTTTCTGGTTCGCCCCGCGAACCATGGCTCGCCTCGCGAGTCTGGAAACCAAAAGCCATCACGCCCAGTCCTTGATGCTCCTCACGGGCATATTGAAGAATCATTTTACTGGCTCGCGACGCGAAGCCACTCTCGCCTCGCGAGAGCCCATTTCTCAGCAACAGCAGATTTTAATATTCGCCTCGCGAGAAGCCATTCGCCTCGCGAACGCACGCGGAACTGATTGGTTGTTTTAGGGCAGAAAAAAGGGGTTTTGGGGAGCTTTTGGAGGAGGAGCACTTGGGAGCACTTAGAGGCTGCGGCTGGACTAGGGTTCCAGCCCTAGAAGGGGAGATTTCCTTGCTCTGGGAATGGAGGAAGCTTGGAGGATTCTTCTATGAGTGTTCTCCATCCCTTCTCTCATTCTCTTTTGTATTTCCTTTTATCATGAGTAGTTAAATCCCCTATTGTTGGGGTTAGATGATTACTTTTCTGAACTTGTTTGTAAATTGATTTGGTTGTTTAATGCAAGTTTCTATTTCTTTATGAGTATGTGATTCTGTGCTTAATGCTTTCCTTGGATTAGCTACCCATAGGAATGATATGTTGCTTTGATAGACAATTGACAGATTGATGTTAAGGCATGCTCATGAATCATATGCCAAGTAGTTCAAGAATCTAGACATAGGTGTTGGATGCTTGCAGTCTTATAAGTCTTGACTTAATGCAAAATCTCAGGTTAATCCACCTAAGACATTAGGGTTTAATTTGGGGTTTTAGGCTCAATGCACCAAAGACATTAGGCTTGAGTATTTTAGAAAAGACTTGATTGTCATTATTGAATTAGGACTTGTGTTAGAAGCCATTTCATTTCAATTAAGGGAGGATTAGTGTAGTCTAACCCTGACAATTCTAGCCACATCTCTGTTTGCATACCAAGTGTTCGATAAAATTCCCAAAAGACCAAAAATATTTTATTTCTTTGTTTTATGATCTTTTCATACCTTAATTGAGTCTAGATAGTTGTTGAGTTTGTGAATTGGTAATTGACAACCGATCCCTGTGGATACGATAACCGGTCTTACCACCGTATTACTTGTTTACGACGAGGTGCACTTGCCTTTATTTTAAAAATACGCATCAATAACCAAATTTGTCTAAACAAGAAACAGAAACTAAATTCCGTCTAAAGGACGGTACAACAAAAGTATCCATTAAATCCAAATAATAACCAGTACTTAATAACAACCTAAAATGCCCTATTGCCTCTACTTCTACCGACTTGCCATCTCCCACATAAATGCGTCTTTCAACATCAGTTGGCCTTCGGTAACTCAGGCAACCCTCAGAACAGACCAAAGTAAGGAACATACCTTTCCTTTCACGCCAGGCATGATACTTGGTACATCCCTTCTTGACATGTCCAGTCATGCCACAAAAGAAGCAACCGTTGTCACCCTTATTTTGCTTCTTTTGTGTTGGACCCTTAGCAGCTTCATTCTTAGTATCCTTATGTTTCCTCTTTTTGCCCTTGTACTTCATAGAAATCAAGCTTTGAAGGAGTGTGCTTGTTTCTGCCTTATCATTTTTGGCAAAGCGTTTCTCAATTTCGGCAAGGAATTCTTTGGCACTTGTTATCTTTTCAGATATAGCACCCCTAAATGCCTCCGGAATGCCGCGCTTAATGATCATGAGACTCATACGATTGGAGCGTTCCCACTTCTCATAAGTTTTCCTCTCTTCAGAGGTACTGGAGTCCGTAAGAGAAGAGGGTTGCTCCATCCTTAGTGCAAGGTCAAGATCCATGCAGCCCAGAACAATTAAAATGTTCTCTTTCCAATCCTTAAAGTTTGTACCATTAAGATCAGGAACCGAATTTAGGTTAGCAGATATAGTAGCAATAGTAGCTGAAGAGAGAAAAAATAAATAACATAAATATACTCACATCATAACCAAAATTCAATCATCAATAAATTCAAATAATGGCATACCCCATCTCAAGATACCTAGTGCAACATTAATATCAAGTCTTTGGACAGTAATATTAACTGCAAGTGGTACTCTTGTTGTAATGATCAAACATTGACAATATTGTATGTCAAATAATAAACCCTTCTTTGGACTGATTTATCATTCACATCTACAACCTTATAATCATCACATGTTTACCATCACAGGTGTGCATGTAATCCGGCCAAATATTAACCTTCATTTGGGCCGATTAATACTCGCATGGATACTCATACACACTAACATTCAACATTTCTCATGAGCAATCTACACAAGAGAGGTCACTTTGGTGACTTCTTGCATTAATTGGGTCACTTAAAATGTCAAACAATTTTGTAATCCAAAATATAACCAATTATTTGAATTTTGATTGAACACTTAATCCAAAATAAATTTTATTTATTTCACTGTGTCCAAACTGTGTGCATCACTGTTTCACTGAGAAAAAATATTTCCCTCCTTATTGCAAAAATATAGGCATCGGTCAACCAGTATTTAAATAAAACGTTTGGATACTAAAGCATGATGTTATAGTGCCAGCCTAGTGGTCAGGGCTCCTTGACACAAAGCACAACCGCATGGTCTCAGGTTCAAATCCCACGTCCGCCGCTTTTGTTATATTTTCTGATTTTTTGGAAATCAACAAAAAATATAACTTTGAATGCAATAGTGGAGATCGAACACGGAACCATCTTGAAAGGAAGCACCCGCTCAGACCACCGAGCCACAAAAAATGGTAATGTTGTAATTTGCGAATCTTAATATTTAAAGTCTAAATGAAACGTTTCATAATCTAATAAAAATTTCCAAAGTGGGGATCGAACTGGTGCCCAATGGTTCAAAATTAACCGCAAGCCACCATTACACCACCGAATAAAATACCATTATGGATAATGACTAATTTATTTGTAAACTCAAACCCAACAAAGGTCGAATCGAAACTCAAACTCAGAAAACCAAATCCATACAATAACATAATATTTTCAACCAACATTTATGATTTGATATCATAAATCAAAAAAAAAATCCATGAATTCGTAAAATTTTAATATGGATAATACATGAATTCAATATTCAATAATATCCATCTTCAATAAAATTATATCCATATTTGTTCTTGAATTTGACATTTTCACAATTTAAATCATCAAATTAAGAACACTCAATCATTCATAAAACAACATTTTCTCAATGATTCAACATAAACTTGTGGCTCTGATACCACTTGTTGGAAAACTTTATGAGAGAAACTTAAAGATGAAAACCATCATCTAAACAAGACAAGTCATGTTCAATCATCAAGAATAGAAAATGAAAGACAATAGCGGAAGCGTACCCGAATTCATGGAAAATATGATGGAGAAACTTCTGGTTCTTGGTCTTCCAAGTCAACATGCACAATTCTTCTTAAACCATAAAGAGCCTCTCCTTTCTAACGATGGGTGTTAGAAAAGAAAATTGGTTGCATATTGGTCGCGCTGTTGCGCACGCGCCAAAAAAGAACGAGCGGTTTACAAAAATGTAGTTTAGGGCGACAACTCGGATGTCGTCTCACAAGGACTCTTGACTTGCTATTTACCACAAAAATCAGTTTTTGGGGGGTTTGGTTTGAATTGCAAATGGGAAACAATGCGAAAACAGAACAATAAACAGAGCGAGTTGAAAAGATTATCAAATAACGAAAGACGATTAATCTACTGTTCTTGATTTCACAACTATCATCGGTTCATGTAATTCCAAGACCTAAGCAATTCTAATCCTCTTTCAGTTGTAGCAACAATTAACAAACGAAATCGCTACTACGAGATATATGTTCCTATTCCCGAATTAAACAAACGCGGTTAAGCCCTCATGAACTAAACGAACATGAATGAACACACGCGAATTAAACAAACGCGATTAAGTATAGGAACATAACATCACTGAAATAAATCAACACAACACTACACACTCCTGAATTAAACAAACAGAAATGCATAATATAGTATTGAAAAGGGAAAAAGATACAAAACAGGAATTACAAGAACCTCAAGTATGATGGAAATCAATTACAGTAGATTAATCTAGAAAATTAGTTCTCGATAAAGAAAACGAAACACACAGAAAAATGTAAAAACTATGGAGAAGCAAAAAGTTCTTTCAATCTGCCCAGAACAGCCTTTTATACTATTCAGGAATTTAGCCCACTCGCGTGGCGAACACGCTCTCGCGAGGCGAATATTGTGAAAAGTCAGCAACCTTTGGCATTCTCGCGAGGCGAAGCATATCTCGCGGGGCGAGAGAACTGAGGAGTCTGCTTATTACGCCCGTTATGAACATCAGGGGCCAACCGTGATGCTTTCCGACTTCCAGGATCGCGAGGCGAGTTATTGTTCGCGAGGCGAGACTCTTCAACTTCAAAACTGCCACAGCCGTGACCTTCAACACGGGTAAGCCGTGATGGTCTCTGACTTTTAGGGTTGGATGACTCGTGGGGCGAGATCTTCTTCGCGGGGCGAGCCAGAGAAGATGGCATTTCTTGCACAGTCAGGCTTCAGGGTCGCGAGGCGAGAATAACTCTCGCGAGGCGAATACCTCCAGGATGAAATTCCCCTTTATTTCTTCATTCCCTTGACTTCTAACTAACCTGGAACAACAAAATAGCCATAAGTGCTTTATTTGACTCAAAACTGGCTAAATTAACCTAAAACTACTTTAGAGACTCAAAACCTTGCTTGAGGACAATCTAATCTAATTCGGGTGAAAATAGGATATAATTTGCACAAAACCATGGTCATACTAGCCATAAAACTAGATGAGCCAGAGGCTTATCAAAATACCCCAAACTTAAACTTTGCTTGTCCCCAAACAAACTAAAACTCAAAAATCAAAAAGACTCAAGACCTGGCAAGCTTAAAAGATTCAATAAACTTTGCACAAATTCAAGCAGTTACAACAAAACAATTTTCTTCAATGTCCCCCCCCTTTCAAGCAAAGCAATCCCCACAATCATTCATTCTAAACAATTGAGAATTTCATCATTCAAACAATCATTAATCTAAGCAGGAGATCCAAGTTACACACAAGAGGGAGATCACCAAATTCAAACAACTGCCTTCCTCACAAGGGCATTTAGTATTCACTCAATCGCTCAGTTTGTGTCAGGCTATCAACATTGCACTCAATTTCACTTTTCAAGAACACTTCCCATAAATTTGATTTTCATCTCCAAATGATTCCCTAAGAAAACATGCAAGCAACATCAAAAGGTCTTTTATGGGTTGTAATGGGGCCTGACTAAGGGTAGGATATACAAAGGAACTAGACTGAAGACCCTAGGAACTAAGAGAGCATGAAACACTTCAAAACATTGAAATCCAACTCAAGTTCCTTTTCTCATTCATCTTTTCAATTGCCTTGGGTGACTACAGCCTCTTTTTTTCTAATACTTTTATATTTTTTTCTCTTCATTTTTAAACTTTGCTTTTCTTCTTTTTCTTCTTCTTTTTTTTTTCAATCCCAAACAACACATTACACCTTGTAGCCACCCCAAACTTAGTTTCTTGCACCCTTCTCTTTCTAAGATTCCATGCTCTCCTAATCCTAAGATCGGGTTAACATGGTTTTCCAGATTTTTGGGCTTATAACATTAGGTTATCAAGAATTAACAAGCTAATCAGGCTCAATGGGGCTAACTAAGGAACATACATCAGGGATGGTTATTTTAGGCTAAGTGGTTATTTACAAAGAAAACGCCTAAATCATTTGATTCAAACACATAAACATGCAAACCAAGAAGAGATTCAAGCAAATTCGGGAAAGTGCAGCTTAAAAAGTGATTCACACAATTAAAACATGTTGGAGGCTCAAATCCTCACCTGGACATTTTTGCAAATTGTTTGACAGAGATTCTATCCCTAGTGTGTGCTTCCTATCACCCCAAGCTTATCATAAATCATGCCATCACAACAAAATCTCAAAGTTCAGTTTTCAATCACATGGGGATCACTTTTCAAAAACAAAATTTTTTTTCAGCCTAGGGGGAATCATCACATCAATCATGCAATCAATCTGTGCAAATTTTTTTCAGCCTAGGGGGAATCATCACATCAATCATGCAATCAATCTGTGCAAAATCATCAAAATCAATCAAACTTGCCAATATAAGACTCAACACAATTTATTCAAGAGCTAAAAGAAAAGAAACAAGACAAAACAAAACTACAACTAGTTCCCTCCCCCACACTTAAAACATGCATTGTCCCCAATGAAACAACATAACTATAAGATCAGAGTGAGGGAAAGGAAAGGGTACTCCCTGATCAAGTGTCAGTGTAGGTGGGAGCTTCCAAGGAGAGCTCCTCAACAATAGCATCGTCAGGAACACCAGCATCCACACCATGGAATGGCTTCAGCCTTTGCCCGTTAACCTTGAAGGACTTGTTGCTACCTGCATCTTTAATCTCTACTGCACCATAAGGAAACACATTAGTAACAACAAATGGTCCAATCCACTTGGACCTAAGTTTCCCAGCCATCAATTTCAGGCGGGAATTAAACAGTAAGACTTTCTGGCCCACAAAAAATTCTTTCCTAGCAATCATCCTATCATGAAAAAGTTTTGTTTTCTCTTTATAAATCCGGGAGCTTTCATAGGCGTCTAGCCTAAGCTCCTCTAGTTGCTGCAACTGTAGTTTCCTTTCAACACCAGCTTTCTTCATTTCCAAGTTACAGCACTTGACTTCCCAATATGCATGGTGCTCAATTTCCACCGGGAGATGACATGCCTTACCAAATACAAGCCGAAAGGGGGACATTCCTATTGGCATCTTGAAAGCGGTCCTCTGAGCCCATAGTGCGTCTTCCAGACGACGGCTCCATTCCTTTCTATTCGGTTGTACCATCTTCTCTAGAATCTGCTTGATCTCCCTGTTTGATATCTCAGCCTGGCCATTGGTCTGGGGATGATAAGCAGTGGAAACTCTATGTACAACTCCATATTTCCTGAGTAAGGCTTCCATGGTTCGGTTGCAGAAGTGAGTGCCCTGGTCACTGATGATAGCCTTAGGTATGCCAAACCTGCAAAAAATGTTGGACCTAACAAATTTGGAAACAACTTTAGCATCGTTAGTCCTAGTGGGGATTGCTTCCACCCACTTTGAAACATAGTCAACAGCCAAAAGAATATACAGAAAACCAAAAGAAGCAGGGAAATGACCCATAAAGTTGATCCCCCACACATCAAAAACCTCACAAAAAAGCATGGGCTGCTGAGGCATCTCACTCCGACGAGTGATGGCAGGGCCTGTTGTTTGACATTCCTTACAATTCCTGTAGACCTCATAGGCATCTCTAAAAATTGTGGGCCAGTAGAACCCAGAATCAAGGACTTTTCTTGCCGTCCTCTGTGGTCCTAAATGTCCTCCAACTTGTGAGAGGCATGTGAAAAGTGCAAGATGGACTCTGTCTCATGATCGGGGACACACCTCCGAATCACCTGATCACTGCAAAACTTCCAAAGGTACGGATCATCCCACACATAATACTTTGCATCGCTCTTGAGCTTGTGGAACTTGGATCTACTTGTACCTGCAGGAACAATACCAGCAACAAGAAAGTTAACTATGTCAGCAAACCAGGGGGTTACCCCATACAGATGTAGAAGTCGCTCATCAGGGAAATCATCTTGGATGGGAGAAGGATCCTCATCCCTTGCTATTCGGCTCAAGTGATCGGCTACCAAATTTTCAGCTCCACTCTTGTCTTTTATCTCCACATTGAACTCTTGGAGCAAAAGCATCCACCGGATCAGTCTTGGCTTAGCTTCTGGTTTCTTTAACAGGTACTTCAGAGCTGCATGGTCAGTGAAAACAATAACTTTTGAACCTAGAAAATAAGACCTAAATTTATCAAGTGCAAACACAACAACTAGCAGTTCTTTTTCAGTGGTGGTGTAATTTGATTGTGCAGCATCTAATGTCCTAGAAGCATAATGAATTACATGGGCAGCCTTGCCCACCCTTTGTGCCAGTACCGCTCCCACAGCAAAATTGGAAGCATCACACATGAGTTCAAAAGGGAGTGTCCAGTCTGGGGGCTGGATGACGGGGGTAGAGGTCAATGCTCTTTTCAGGTAGTCAAATGCCTTCTTGCAATTTTCATCAAAATGGAACATGGCATCATTCTTCAGCAGGTTTGACAATGGCAGAGCTATCTTCCTGAAGTCCTTAATAAAGCGCCTGTAGAAACCTGCATGGCCAAGAAAAGAACGGATCTCGCGTACGCAAGATGGGTAAGGCAATGAAGAAATCACATCAATTTTTGCAGGATCTACGAAAATACCCTCCTTAGAAATAACATGACCCAAAACAATCCCATGTTCTACCATAAAGTGACATTTTTCATAGTTCAAAATCAGATCAGTCTCAATGCATCTTTCTAGAACTAAACTCAGACTATGCAGACATGCATCAAATGAGGAGCCATATACAGTGAAGTCATCCATGAACACCTCCATGCAATTTTCAATGAATTCAGTAAAAATGCTAAGCATGCATCTTTGGAAGGTGCCAGGAGCATTACAAAGGCCAAATGGCATCCTCCTATAGGCAAACGTACCGAAGGAGCACGTGAAAGTGGTCTTTTCCTGATCCTTAGGGGCAATATGAATCTGGAAATACCCGGAAAAGCCATCAAGAAAACAGTAATGAGATTTACCAGCCAGCCGATCCAAAGATCTCGATCTATGAACAAAGAAAGGAAAGTGATCCTTTCGGTGGCCTGGTTCAACTTCCTATAATCTATACTGACTCACCACTATTCTGGACTCTAGTGGGTACAAGCTCATTATTATCATTTCTAACTCATCGTGAGACCGGACTTCTTGGGTACAACTTGCACCGGACTTACCCAAGTACTATCGTGAGATGGGGTATATAATACCCCTTGCAGAAGTTTAGTCACCTCCTTCTTCACCACATCCGTAATCAATGGGTTTAGCCGCCTTTGGGCTCGCTTTCATGGTTTAGCCCCATCCTCCAATAGAATTCTCGTGCATACATCCGGGAGGGGCTAATTCCCGGAATGTCGCCTAAGGTCCACCTAATCGCCTTCTTGTGCTTCTTCGTAACCTCTAAAAGCTTAGCTTCCTGGTCAAGTCAAGGCTGGAGGAAATGATGACTGGAAGTTTTTCATTCGCCTCTCGTAGGCATACTTCAGGTTCCCGTGAAAGTGGCTTGAGCTTTAGGGAGGGTGGCTGCTCAACGGATGGTACATTGGGAGTAGCCATGATGTCAAGGACTTCTGCCGAATGCATGCCTTCACTCTCACTATCACTATCACCCCGCAAAGTTGAATCAAGAAACTCAAGACAAACAAAGACACGAGTTAGTGTCGATGACAGTTAGTACATGAATATAAATCATCAAAACCAGAAATAAATGGAAAATCTGAAACAAGGTCCTCATGGGTATCATCAATGATCTCAGAAAGCAACTCTAATTGGAAAACCGAGTGCTCCTCCAGTGGGTGTTTCATAGCATCAAAGATGTTGAACCTTGCCACAATATCACCAAACTCCATAGACATGGTCCCATCATTAACATCAATTTTAGTCTTGGCTGTCTTCATGAATAGTCTGCCCAAGATTATTGGTGATCTACTGGAATTTGTCTCTCCTGCCATGTCTAGGATGTAGAAGTCAGCAGGGAAAATTAGCTCATCAACTTGCACCAGCACATCTTCTACCATTCCCATGGGGCGGGCACTGGTCCTGTTGGCCAACTGGATGGTGAGACCTGTATACTGCAAGGGCCCAAGATCAAGGTTATTAAAAATAGAAGTGGGCATGACATTTATGGATGCTCCCAAATCCAGCATGCAATTTTCAAATCTTCTATCTCCAATAGTGCATGGAATAGTAAATGTGCCCGGATCCTTGCACTTTTGTGGTAGTGCCTGAGTAGGGGCTAAAACAGCAACTCTTTCTGGTGCAGGCTTAGACTGGATAAGAGCTGAAACATTTCTTCCCAAATCAACTCTCTCATTATTCTTCAACTTCCTCTTATTGGTGCATAGATCCTTCAAAAATTTTGTATACTTGGGCACCTGCTTGATCACATCCAAAAGAGGAATATTTACAGCCACCTTTCTGAACACATCAAGAATTTCCCTCTCCTTGTCTTCACCACCAATCTTATTATTTTTCTGAACTCTGTGTGGGAAGGGGATCGGTGGTATGTACACTTTCTCAACTTCAACATCAACTGACGGTTCAGGAGTTACCGCAACAGTTTCTTCATTTTTCTCAGAGGCTGCCTCAACAACTCTTCCAGATCTCAGAGAAATGGCACTCACATTAGGATTGGATGCATTGGGATTTATCACTGTCTGTGCAGGTAGTTGGTTTGTCCCTTGAGCTTGCTATATGTTATTTATGGATGTGGCAAGCTGTCCAACCTGTGTATGCAAAGCCTGAATGCTAGCATCTATTCGCTGCTGAAACTGTGCCTGTGAGGCCTGGAACTGTCCTACTTGCTGCTGAAACTGTAGATTGGTTGCAGCCATTTGCTTGACCAAGTCTTCTAATGAAGGTCCGAAGGTGCGTAGTGGTCACTTGAGGAGGATTCGTGGTGCTTCGCCATCTTGTTGTTGGGATGAGTTCCCATACCGCAGATTAGGATGATTCCTCCAATTGGGATGGTACCTATTTGTGGAGAGGTCCGAGTCTTTGACTCTGCCTCGATTGCTTCCTTGATTATAGGGATTTACTGCATAAGCTTGAGGCAAATCAAGTACTTGACTCTTCCTTCGTGATAGGGCATGCCTCATATGGGTGCTCAGGAGAACTGCACATGCCACACAACCTTGCTGGCTGAACCCTATCCATTGCCATTTTCTCCACCAAAGAAGTGAGCCTATCCATTCTATCCTCAAGGGCCTGGTTAGAAGAAGAGCTATGGACCTCATGCTCACCTCTTGTCTCAACAGAATTTCTCCTGGTAGTAAACTGCTGGGAATTCAGTGACATATTTTCAATGAGTTGCTTGGCAGCAGCTGGGGTCTTATCAACTAGTGCTCCCCCACTAGCAGCATCCAAAATATTCCTATCCATCGGCAGTAACCCTTCATAAAAGTACTGGATAAGAAGCTGTTCAGAAATCTGATGCTGGGGGCAACTGGATACCAAATACTTGAATCTTTCCCAATATTCAGCCAACGACTCATTTCCTTGCCTGATGCCACATATTTCCTTCCTAATTGACGCAGCTCTGGAAGCAGGAAAGTATTTCTCTAAGAAGAGCCTCTTCAAATCGTTCCAGGTGGTAATGGAATTTGGCGGAAGATATAACAGCCAATCCTTTGCAGCGCCCTGTAGTGAAAACGGGAAGGCTCTCAGCTTGATGTGATCTTCAGTTACTCCCTCTGGTCTCAAGGTTGTGGAGCAGACAACCTGGAACTCCTTGAGATGCTTATGTGGATCCTCACCTGCAAGACCATTAAACCTTGGCAACAAATGGATTAGACCAGATTTTAATTCAAAGGGGGTAACAGCACCAGAATATTCAACACACAATCCATTATAGTTAACATCAGGGGCAACAAGTTGTCTTAATGTCCTTTGGTCACCCATGTTTTCAAAAACAGTTTTAGAATTAGAATGACCACTAGTGCTAGCCCGAATTTCTCTACGGCGTGTGTGCAGTGTTCTTTCAATTTCAGGATCAAAATCACACAGTTCAGGACAATTAGACCTAGTAGCCAGACCAATTCAAAACAAAAATGAAAATAAAAGAAAGAAAAGAAAAAAAAACAAAATGCGAAAAATAACAAACCAGAGTTCCCGGTAACGGCGCCAATTTTTGGTCGCACTGTCGCGCACGCGCCAAAAAAGAACGAGCAGTTTACAAAAATGTAGTTTAGGGCGACAACTCGGATGTTGTCTCACAAGGAATCTTGACTTGCTATTTACCACAAAAATCAATTTTTGGGGGGTTTGGTTTGAATTGCAAATGGGAAACAATGCGAAAACAGAACAATAAACAGAGCAAGTTGAAAAGATTATCAAATAACGAAAGACGATTAATCTATTGTTCTTGATTTCACAACTATCATCGATTCATGTAATTCCAAGCCCTAAGCAATTCTAATCCCCTTTCAGTTGTAGCAACAATTAACAAACGAAATCGCTACTACGAGATATATGTTCCTATTCCCGAATTAAACAAACGGAGTTAAGCCCTCATGAACTAAACGAACATGAATGAACACACGCGAATTAAACAAACGCGATTAAGTATAGGAACATAACATCACTGAAATAAATCAACACAACACTACACACTCCTGAATTAAACAAACAGAAATGCATAATATAGTATTGAAAAGGGAAAAACATACAAAACAGGAATTACAAGAACCTCAAGTATGATGGAAATCAATTACAGTAGATTAATCTAGAAAATTAGTTCTCCATAAAGAAAACGAAACACACAGAAAAATTTAAAAACTATGGAGAAGCAAAAAGTTCTTTCAATCTGCCCAGAACAACCTTTTATACTATTCAGGAATTTATCCCACTCGCGAGGCGAACACGCTCTCGCGAGGCGAATATTGTGAAAAGTCAGCAACCTTTGGCATTCTCGCGAGGCGAAGCATATCTCGCGGGGCGAGAGAACTGAGGAGTCTGCTTATTACGCCCGTTATGAACATCAGGGGCCAACCGTGATGCTTTCTGACTTCCAGGCTCGCGAGGCGAGTTATTGTTCGCGAGGCGAGACTCTTCAACTTCAAAACTGCCACAGCCGTGACCTTCAACACGGGTAAGCCGTGATAGTCTCTGACTTTCAGGGTTGGATGACTCGCGGGGCGAGATCTTCTTCTTGGGGCGAGCCAGAGAAGATGGCATTTCTTGCACAGTCAGGCTTCAGGGTCGCGATGCGAGAATAACTCTCGCGAGGCGAATACCTCCAGGATGAAATTCCCCTTTATTTCTTCATCCCCTTGACTTCTAACTAACCTGGAACGACAAAATAGCCATAAGTGCTTTATTTGACTCAAATCTGGCTAAATTAACCTAAAACTACTTTAGAGACTCAAAACCTTGCTTGAGGACAATCTAATCTAATTCGGGTGAAAATAGGATATAATTTGCACAAAACCCTGGTCATACTAGCCATAAAACTAGATGAGCCAGAGGCTTATCACATATGACTTGGGGACCATAACCTTTTATAATGAGTCCATGCCCTTTCATGAAGAGTGATGTCCACACATTTCTTATCTCTAATTTTGCTCATCATAAAAATAGAAATAAGACCTTATGGTATCTACACAATAATTTTCATAACAATTATGTCCTTAGCCATAAACCTTACTTGAATTAGATCACTTTAATTTGACTAATTAAAAATAATGGTCCTAACACATTTAAACATTATAAGTATAACCCAAAAATTTCTAACAATCTTTCCTTCTAATTTCTTTTTTTATAAAGACAAATACTAATCAATATCTTAAGTGGATACTTCATTCATATATCATCATTACCAAAAGAAATATTCGATTCTCCCGTTAATGATGTAGAAATAAGGAAAAGATTTATATTTGTGATAAACTTGGTCTTGGATGATTGGCTAGCTAATCAGTCGGTAATGAGAAAAACGAGTGGTTCAAGTTCTTCTCCCAGCTGAACAATAAGAAGGCTTGGCAGGATGCCATTACCTTATTTTTTTTATTAGGTAAATATTAGTATGTTAGTTGTTAATTTTTCTTCTTTAAAAATATTTGAATATTGGACATTCAATATCTTAAACCCTTATGTCTTAGCTCTTACCACTTAAGCTACCCCAAATTACCTTACCTTGTTCATTGGGTGGACATATTTCCTTCTAATTTCTTTTTTTTATAAAAACAAATGCTAATCAATATCTTATGTAAATACTTTGTACATATGTCATGGTTACCAAAAGAAATATTTGAATCTCCCGTTAATGATGTAGTAATAAGGAAAAGATTTATATTTGTGATAAACTTGGTCTTTGGATGATTGGCTTAATCAGTCGGTAATGAGAAAAACGAGTGGTTCAAGTTCTCCTCCCAGCTGAACAATAGGAAGGCTTGGCAGGATCCCATTATCTTATTTTTTTTTATTAGGCAAATATTAGTATGTTAGTGTTTTTCTTCTTTAAAAAAGTTTAAATCTTGGATCTCCAATATCTTAAACCCTTAGATCTTAGCTCATGCCATTTGAGCTATCCCAAATTATCTTACCTTGTTCATTGGGTGGACATCTTTCCTTCTAATTTCTTTTTTTATAAAAACAAATGTTAGTCAGTATCTTAATGAAATAAAGATGAAAATTTTATCTTAGGATGATTTTTAAGACAAAATTTTTATTTCTTAATTTTTTAATCAATATTCTTAAAATATTGATTAAGAAAACCATTTTATAAATATCAATGATCATTTTATTTCCCAGTTACGTAAGCATCGAGAACCGTCTAAAAGGCAATAAAAGTCAAGGCAAACATGTGTTTCCATATGATTTCATCAACCCGAAGGCAACCTGAAACATATGAACATCCGTGAGTGATGTCTGTATCAAAATTATAGGAGAAATAAAGTCAAATATGCCATTTAGGGTGTGTTCGAGTAAACAATTTAATTAAGAGCTTATCACATAAGACTTTATCGTATGAGAGCTTATGCCATAAGCACTTAAAGAAAGAAAGGGGCATGAGAGGATTCGAATAGTGAAAAGGAGAGGATATTTAGTATATAAGCTCTTATGATAATTCCATAAGCCTCTCCCAGTGACTTATGAAAATAAGTCAAAAACTCCTTATGGGATGTCATAAGTTATTTTTATAAGCTCTGCCAAACACACTGCATAAGAGCTTATGTCATCAGATAAGTCAAAAGGAGCTTAAATAAGCTCTTCCAAACGCCACCTTAATCAAAGTCATGAACTTAATGATTTTTGTGTAACTATAGGCAAAAATCTTAAAATAAACTCAATTTTTTTATTTTATTAAAATACACATTTTTTCCTCATTATTTCATAAACAACACATTTTTCTCAACCCATTAGGAAGTCGATTTCTAAAAAATCAGCTTCCCTTCTATATGTATTTTTTTTTAATTGTTAAAATTATTTTATTAAATTTAAAAAAAAAATTAAAAAATTGTAACGAGAAAAGTCGACAAACAAATAGGACGCCAACTTCCCAACATGGATTTGAGGGGAAAAACCAACGTGAGGTCCTTGTGCAAATGCTTCTCGCCACCCATTTTTATTTATATATAGCTCCATATATTCATCTCAGAACTGTTTTACTTTCAGTGATTTGTTGAAATGTGAAAATAGGGAGACGGGTATACTTCAACCAAACTTTTTTAATATATATATATATATATATATGGCATCACATCACATTTGTATCAATCATGAAATATTTTTCCACACTAGGCTAGGCTCCCAATTAAACAACGCCAAAATGTCACTATTTATGCTATTACATATTTGACAATAGCGACTAGGGATTGTTAATTGTAATTGACCGTGACTCAACGTCCTCTCTTAATTACAGGGTCGTGGAGAGCAATTTTAGGGTATAAGATAAAAAAATTCAAAAAAAATTAATATAATATAAATTATAAAATTATATTAATTTTTTAGTCTTTTGAATTGAAAAAATTATTTATCAATATAATATTATAATCGATCAGGACGGTGAGTCAATGGATCAACCACTGGTTGAAGCACTTAAATTCATATATATATTAAAAAATTCTAAAAATTTAAAACATAAATTTTACACTTACAAACATTATAAAATAATTCATACTATACTTTAAAATTTTTAAAAAAATACAATAAAAATTAGTATAATTTAACAGTATCATTTTTGTTAATTTTAAATGAAAAAAATCATCTTTTGGTGAGAAAATTATTCAAAAAAACCAACTTAATTATTTTTTATATATAAATAATAGAAAGTATATTTGAAAGCATAAGTAAAAAGTGTCGGTAAAATGGGCGGCCTAAGACAGTAACCTCAAGGCCTTGCTGCACACCGCCCTTGTTACAAAAGTTATATTTGACTTTCTAGCAACAACTAAAAAAGAAAGTTATATTTAACTGTAAGTTAGTGTTAGATAGACATGCCAGGAGTCAGGAGATAGGACATGATATACATATTTTTATATTAGGTATATTTTATGAGCTTCTCTTTAAAATTAGTAAGTAAACATATATCCCACATTTGAATTGATTTAAAGTGTATCGTTGATCTTAAGATACTAAAATTTAGCGTGTGTTTAACAACAACTTAAAAAAAATTGTATATATTTGGTATTACTTTTACCTTTTTCTAATTCAGATGGCCTTTTATGTGATATGTATGGAGCAGCTTTTGTATAGGTGTTCTGCCACGTTAAAACTTAAATAATCACTGAAAACAAAAGTAACTTGGGCGGAGCCACCGTCAGCAATGGCTGGTTGGTCTATTGTGGTAGTTTTTTATGGGTTGCCCTGTCTATTGCATGAGCTTCTCTGGTCTTTAATTAGTCTTTTTAGTTTTTATATATTTGTCAGTGTCCTATAGCGAAAAGCTTCTACAATGACGTTGTTTAATTAAAGTTTAAACGCATCAACAGTGTAGACGAATAAACTGTTCGTTGTAATTCAGTTTTTCAGTTAAAAGTTAGTTAATGTGTTAGTTAATGACTTAGTTAAATTCTGTTAAGGATGAAAAAAGTAATATAGTTTATGTGGGATTTGTATAAATACCTCTAATGATGATGAATAAAATCAGTGTGTGTATATTAAGTAATATTCATCTTTTTCCCTTATTCTTTCTTTTCTTCTAAGTGAGAGTGTGAGTGTCATTACTTTGAAAGTGTGTGTGTTGTGCATAGAGAGTGGATCAGTGTGAAACTGAATGTGCATGTGCTAACAATGGTATCAGTAGCAGAAGATTAGGGACCCGTGAAAGTGTTCGAGAATGGCTGCACCAAATGGGAATGGAAGTGTCGTTCCATCTATGCCAATTCTTGATGGCAAGAATTATGATCAATGGGCAGTAAGGATGGAAGCTATCTTTGGTTTTCAAGAGATATTAGAAGTTGTGAAAGAAGGAGTTACAGAAAAGGATGATAATGTTGCCAAGAAGAAGGATTATAAGGCAAAATGCCTTTTCCATCAATGTGTTGACCAGTCTAACTTTGAAAAGATTTCCAAGGCCAAAACAGCTAAAGAGGCCTGGGATATCTTGTTCAAAGCATATGGAGGTGCTGAGAAGACCAAGAAAGTGAAACTCCAATCATTGCGAAGGCAGTATGAGTTGATGGGAATGCAAGATCAAGATTCAGTTGCTGATTACCTCAACAGGCTGCAAGTATTGGTGAATTCAATGAAGACTTGTGGAGAATCTTTTACTGATCAACAGATAGTTGAAAAGATCCTTAGAACTTTAACTCCTCGTTTTGATCACATTATGGTGGCAATCGAGGAATCTAAGGATCTTGAGAACCTGAAAGTGGAGGAGCTGCAGAATTCCCTTGAAGCTCATGAGCAAAGGTTCAATGAGAGGGATGGAGGCAAGGAGACTGAGCAAGCACTTCAGGCTCATCACAGAGGAAAGAAACAAAGAACATGGGGCAACAGCAAGACTGGAAAAGAGCTTCAAGAACAAGTACAAAGGAAACAAGAAGAGCTTCAACAAAAAGGACATCCAATGCTACAATTGTCAGAAGTATGGCCATTTTGCGAATGAATGTAGAGGCAAGAAAGTGCCAAGAAAGCACAATGAAGCTCAATTAGCAAAAGAGGAGGATTCTGATTCTGATGAAAATGTGCTCTTGATGGTGACAACAACAGGAGATTCCAATGCTGATGATCAATGGTAGCTTGATACTGGTTGCTCGAATCACATGTCTGGAAGGAGGGAATGGTTTATTGAATTGAATGAAAAGGTGAAAAGCAAAGTGAAATTTGGTGATAATTCAATCATTGAAGCTGAAGGGATTGGAAAGGTGCAGATCAGAAGAAAAGATGGTGTTAATGCCTTGATCACATATGTTCTTTATGTACCTTGTATGAAGAATAATCTGCTGAGTCTAGGGTAATTGGTGGAGAAAGGGTATTCAATGATCCTGGAACAGAACCAGATGAAGGTGTTTGATGCTCAAAAGAAACTGGTTTTAAAAGCTCCTTTGACAAAGAATAGGACTTTCAAAATTGGAATCCAAGTTCTGGAGCATAGTTGTCTCAGTGCAGTAATGGGAAATGCAAACTGGCTATGGCATTATAGATATGGACATCTCAATTTCAGAAGCTTGGATCACTTGCAGAAGAAAGGCCTGGTTCTAGGACTTCCACGGATGACACAACCTGATCAGATATGTGAAGCTTGTTGTGCAAGCAAGCAGCCAAGAAATGCCTTCAAGGATAGAGCTCCTCACAGATCCAAAGATAAATTGGAGGTGTTGTATTCAGATGTGTGTGGCCGTTTTGAAACTCAATCCGTTGGAGGTAACAATTACTTTGTGTCATTTATTGATGAGTATTCAAGAATGATGTGGATCTACCTGATTAAGAAGAAAAGTGATGTGCTAACCACTTTCAAGAAGTTTGTGTTGATGACTGAGAATTAAAGTGACAGGGCAGTGAAAGTGTTGAGAACAGATGGAGGAGGAGAATATACTTCTCATGATTTCCAGAAGTATTGTGATGAGAAAGGAATCATGCATGAAGTAACAGCACCTTACACTCCCCAGCACAATGGCATTGCTAAAAGAAGAAACAGGACAACACTCAACATGGCTAGAAGCTTGTTGAAAGGGAGAAGTCTACCTAAAATCCTGTGGGGAGAAGCAGTAACAACAGTAGTGTACCTGTTGAATAGGTATCCAACAAAAGGCTTGAAAAATGCAACTCCTGAAGAAATGTGGATAGGAAGAAAGCTTGATGTCTCAAACTTAAAAATCTTTGGTTCCTTGTGTTACAAGCATGTGACTGAACAAACCAGAAGCAAATTGGATGACAGAAGCAACCAGGCGGTCTTTCTAGGGTATCATCCAATAGGTGCATACAAATTAATTGATCCAAGAACCATGAAAGTAATTATAAGCAGGGATGTGATCTTCGATGAATCTAAGTGGTGGAACTGGGAGCAGAAAAATAGTAGCAGTGTGGTGTTAGATTTTCAAGAAGATCAAGCTGAGTCATCAAATCCTGCTAATGTTGATCATCACATAGACTTCAGAGGCAAAGACAACCACCTCTAAGGTTGAATGACTATCAAATTACCCCAGATAATGTAGTAAGTGCAGATGGTGAATTGGTGCATATGGCCTTGTTTAATGAAGTGGAGCCAGTATCCTTTGAAGAAGCTATGACAGATGATAGATGGGTGGCAGCAATGCAGGAAGAGCTAGCTTCAATAAAAAAAAAATGATACTTGGGAATTGACTGATTTGCCTCAACAGAAGAAAGCAATTGCAGTCAAATTGGTGTACAAGGTCAAGGTGAAGCCAGATGGTTCGATAGCCAAGTATAAGGCTAGATTGGTGGCAAAAGGGTTCCTGCAGAAGGAAGACATTGATTATCAAGAGGTGTTTGCACCTGTGGCAAGAATGGAGACCATAAGGCTAGTGACAGTTATAGCCAGTTACAAGAAGTGGACACTTCACCAGCTTGATGTGAAGTGTGCATTCCTCAATGGACCCTTAGATGAAGAAGTGTATGTGTTACAACCACCTGGTTTTGCTATCAGAGGAAAGGAACAAAAAGTGCTGAGACTTCACAAAGCCTTGTATGGCTAAAACAGACACCAAGAACCTGGAACAGAAGGATGGATGATTGTCTAACTCAGCAAGGTTTCCTAAAATGCTGCAGTGAGCATGGTGTGTATACTCAAGCATTGAATACAGGTGACACTTTAATTGTTTGTCTGTATGTTGATGACCTGTTGATAACTGGAAGTGATGAAAGTCTGATTGAAAGGCTAAAGAAGAGATTAATTGATGACTGGGTTTGAGATGACTGACTTAGGAGAGCTAGCATATTTCCTGGGAATTGAATTTCTCAAATCAAAGAAAGGGATATTCATGCACCAGAAGAAATATGCAACTAATATCCTTATAAAATTTAAAATGCTTGATTGTAACCCATCTTCAACTCCTGTTGAGATTGGTTTGCAATTAAAGAAGGAATGTGAAAATGAGGAATTAGTTGATGCAACCAAATTTAGACAATTGATAGGCTCTCTAAGATACTTGTGTAATACCAGACCAGACTTGGCTTATGGAGTAGGTCTGCTGAGTAGATTCATGGAGAAACCTAAGTCATCTCACTTTGCAGCAGCTAAAAGACTACTGAGGTATGTGAAAGGAACCGTAGGACTTGGACTATTGTTCCCTAATGTAGACAGAAGCAAGACTGAAGTAGTTGGCTTCACTGATTCAAATTGGTGTGGGGATAGAGGACATGAAAATCACTTCAGACTACTTGTTCATGTGCTGCAGTGGCCCTATTTCCTGGTCCTCAAAGAAGCAGAATGTGGTGGCATTGTCCTCATGTGAAGCAGAATATGTAGCTGCTACACTAGGAGCTTGTCAAGCAATGTGGCTCGAGATACTTTTGAGGGAGTTGAAACTTATTGGAACTAATCCAATGAAGTTAAAGGTTGATAACAGATCAGCAATCAACCTAGCAAAAAATCCTGTGGCTCATGGAAGAAGCAAACACATTGAGACTTGTTTCCATTACTTGAGAAATCAAGTTAACAAAGGCAACTTAGTGCTGGAATATTGCAAGAGTGAAGAGCAACTAGGAGATATATTGACTAAGCCATTGAAGCCAGAGAGATTCAAGCTTCTAAGGAGCAAGATTGGGATGGAGTTTTTAGAAAATCCGAATTAAGGGAAAGTGTTAGTTGTAATTCAGTTTTTCAGTTAAAAGTTAGTTAATGTGTTAGTTAGTGACTTAGTCAAATTCTGTTAAGGGTGAAAAAAGTAATATAATCCATGTGGGACTTGTATAAATACCTCTAATGATGATGAATAAAATCAGTGTATATTCAAGTAATATTCATCTTCTTCCCTTATTCTTTCTCTTCTTCTAAGTGAGAGTGTGAGTGTCATTACTGTGAAAGTGTGTATGCTGTGCATAGAGAGGGGATCAGTGTGAAACTGAATGTGCATGTGCTAACATAAACGACATATTGCAAAATAAAAATAAAAATTGGGCGAGTTGTGGTTTCCTTCGTCCTTAAGATTAGGGATGGCAATAGGGCGGGGCGGGTGCGGGTAGTGCTTCCCCCGCATCCATTCCCGTCAATATTCATGGATATTTATGCGGGTAGCGGATATTCATGGATATTCGCGGGTATTTAAGAGTCTAAAATAAAATAAAATAAAATAAAATGATACAATATAATATAACAATATACTATATTAACATTATATAATATACTATATATATTTTAAAAGATTTATTATTAAGGGTTTAACCACTAAAAAGTATCAAATAAGATAGACAATAAAATTTATTTCATCTCAAAATGATAGAAATTGTCATAATATATATTATATATTTAATAAAAAATATTTATTATAAATATGCGGGTATCCGCGGAACGGGTATCATGATCCCCATCCCCATTTAGTAGGTATCCATCTACTACCTATTACAAATAATTTATGCGAATACCTGTGGGTGCGGGTAATTTTGCCATCCCTACTTAAGATGTCAAGGGTTATTGAGGGAAAAAAGTATCAGATTGTGTATATTGAAATGTTAGCTGCAATTTGCAATGTTGCAGTGTTTATTAGCTTTTTTAATAGGTACAAGATAGTCCCTGCACATAAAGTAAAACTATTTACGTGTTAGTTTCACATCAATCTTTATTGTGGCGTTGTCTTAAATCCTCCCTCTTAAATTTGGAGGATTGATCCTCCACTATCCCAAACCGTAGATATAATAATAATATAATTAACGGTCGAGATTAATGAAAACAGAATCGGAAAATACAAGTTCCTTTGTAACTGGAAACCGGATGAAAGGGTGAGATGAGAGAGGGTGTAGGTTCCTATGCGATGAGAGAGGGTAAGGGTTTTGGCTTATACGGTATTTGCTGAGACCGTCGACTGAGACAAACGTCGTTGCTGTCAAAGAAAACAAACGTGATTCACCCCCATTTCAATGAAAGTTGGCGTACTCGGTGGGTTTTCTTTCTGAAACCATCATTGCCGGAACTGTGATTTCCAACCCACCGCCAAGAGGTAAGTTGTTATTGACCACCTCGACGTCACAGTTCTGTCCTGGTTCCGCCGCACGTGGCAATAAAGGTGGTATATAGATGGTATAGAGAGGACCATTTGGAATGGGGGCGTGAGTGTTGAAATTGGGGGAAGTGATTTTTGTTTGAGCTGAAGGCAGAGATGTTCTCTAGCTGCAGCATGTGGAACCACTACAGAAGGAAAGATATATCTTTCAAGGGATTTAAGCATAGCCTAAGAAGAGTGTGGGGAGCATATAATTCTAAAAGCTTAGCAAATTATCCTACGCAACATTTTTTGCTGAATAAAATTAATACATTATTTGATTTCCTTCTGATATGCGTATTTAAGGTTAGTGTTTTTTTTTATTTCTTAAATACCGATGATTTGGTTTTGTTCCTTAACCTCTCTGTTCATGACATTCCTGTTCATATGTCCTGCAGCAACAAGCAACGAAGCACTACTTGAAAGTTGAAACTCTCAGTGCCACTAAGCTACACTACATTCGTTGTGTAAAACCCAATAATCTTCTTAAGCCAGCAAGTTTTTAAAATAAAAATGTTTTACATCAACTGTGTTGTTTGCTGTCGTTATTGTTGCTTTTCTAGAAACAAGTGCAGTTCTTCATGAAACTTGGAGGCCTATTTTGTTTAGTGTTGACACTATTTGAGGTCTATTGCTTCAAGTCTTTCATGTTTGTATGCTGGTGCAGAACTGAAGTCAATTGGAGGACTTGACCAGGAAGTCGAGGTCAATGTCATTCATCTCCCTTTTTTTTTGACAAATGATTCATCTCCTTTGGCAACGAAGATAGAAGAATCATCCACATTTTTTTTGACAAATGAAATTATTCACATTAAGAATATATTTCTATAAAAAAAAATCAGACAAAGCAACATTAGCATAAATATTGGAATATATATCCACCTATATATATATATATATATATATGTATTATTTATATATAATGTTTTTGTTTCAAAATAAAATGATGTTTTAATAGTAGTGTTACGTTTATTTTAATTATAATATTTAATTATTATTTTTTTGGTACAAACTTTAATTATTTTTTAAAGATAGTAAAAAATACAAATAAATATTATAAAAACACCAAATAAATATTATACAATAAAAGTGACAATGTTTACAATATTACTGCAAATATAATAATAAAAGTAACAAGTAAAACAATGATATTTACAAAAATTACAAATGATTAAATTAATGATGATAAAATATTTGTATTTCCAATATTATTAATATAAAATGGTTGTAAAGTATTTTTAGTCAGTTATGCAATTTACTTTTGCGAAAACCATTTTAATAATAAAAGTACTATTATAGTCCAAGTGTTACTGGCAGTGGACGAGCTCTCCTTAGTGGACGCGCTCTTCTTTTGCATCAATGGACGCGTGCTTCTGTTATATCAGTGGACGCGGTCTTCTTTTACATCAGTGGACGCATGCTTCTATTATATCAGTGGACGCGCTCATCTTTTACATCAGTGGACTTCTGTTATATCAGTGGACGCGCTCTTCTTTTACATTAGTGGACGCGTGCTTCTTTTTACATCAGTGGACGCGTGCTCCTTTTTACATCAGTGGATACGCGCTTCTTTTACATCAGTGGACGCACGCTCCTTTTTACATCAGTGGACGCGAGCTCGGTTTTACATCAGTGGACGCGCGCTTCTTTTACATCAGTGGACGCGAGCTCCTTTTTACATCAGTGGACGCGCCCTTTTTTTGTCATCAGTGGACGCGCTTCTTTTAGAAAGAATGCAATCTTTTATAATGCGTTTGATAAAGATAAATGATATTATAATTGATTGTCCATCTTGATGAGGAGATCTCGTACAAATTGAAAAATTGTGTGTGTTTTTTTTTTTGACCGAATTAAAAATTGTATGTTAGTGTAATAGTATACCTTAAAATGTAATTAATATTTCCTTATATCATACATGAAATTTTCTTAAATTTAAAAGTGCATTAAAAGTGAATTATGATTATCCTCGGTGCATCAAATTTCTTGTGATTCAAAATTGTATATTTAGTAATTTCATTTTATAATCATATCTGCTGTTTTAATGCTGGATTTTTTTAAACATAAATTAGGAGGAAAATTAAAGAAGGGCCGCCAATCCCTTTGCTTCATGCTATGAGCGACACATAAGAAAATGATGAAGTGGCATAGTGTGAGAGTGTCACGTGTGAGAATTCCTATTGTATTGACCCGTGCCATATAACTATTTACAACTAACACAACATACAACTATTTACAACACATAAAAAATATACGAAAAATGAGGTGTTACGCTATCCATAGCAGAAAACTTCATAATATTAATGGGTTTAGAAAAACAAATACAAGCTTTAGAATCATAGGGTTAGGAATTTAGGATGAAGTTTGTATGATCCCATAGCAAGAACACGTGCAGAAATTTCTAGCAACCCAAAAAAATTGATTTCTATGCATCATGCATGCATCCATTTTTCTTGTAACATTTCACATCCAACAAGCATAAAATTAAAACCACCATTCCTAGAGCATGTTAACATCTATAGGAACACATAGATCAGTAGCATGCTCAATAAGTTTATATACACACATAAGAATTAACATGAATGCAATCAACTCACACAACAACATCACCCTAAACAACAACAGCCAGGAAAATAAATAAAAAATCAGAACCATTTTCCACCCATAACCATCTTCATCTTCTACCTCCAGCATCTGCTATCATCTTCTCCACCAATCCAAGCCACCACTAATACAGAAAAACTCCAACATTTCTTTCTCAAAACAAAAACAAAATAAGCAAAAATAAAAAATCCAAACACATAAAAAAAAAACAGTTAAGAACCTTGTTACAACCACCGTTTGCCGCCGCGACGTATGCCCCTCTGCGTTCACCCCTATCTTCCATCTCTCCTGCCGTTGGTAAAGTTGCACCAGAAGCTTCTGTGTTACTTCTTTCCTTTTTTTTTTTTTTTATCTTTTATGTTTTTATTAGTGGTCTGGCATTTTTAATAAGTGATTGGGCCTTCTATTTCTTGTGGGCTTATGTTGGGTGCTAGTTTTTAACTTAGAGATATGTTTTTTTTTTGTTGGTTTGTGTTAGTGAGTCTTTATTTACTTCTTGGGTCAAAGCTAAAACAAAGACAAAAAAAACACACACACAAAAAAAAAGTTATAAGAATAAAAAAGAGAGAATCTTTTGAGTTCACGCAACGATCTACAATGTTGATGTATGATTTTTCATCCTCAAGTGTTGTATGAATTGTAGGGGTTTATCGTATAGCTTCGTTATCTTTAATCCTGTGCAAGAGTGAATTCCTTGTTTCTGTAAAAATTAAAGTGTTTTCAATTTACTCTTTTTTAAACAAAATTTTATCCAACTTTTCAAAAAATTAAATTTCTTTGAATTCATGCACAATCTACAATGTTGATGTATGATTTTTCATCCTCAAGTGTTGTAAGAATTATAAGGGTTTATCGTGTAACACTGTTATCTTGAACCCTGTGCAAAAATGAATTCCCTTTTATTAAGAATAGTAAAATATTTTCAATTTGCTCTTTTAACAAATTTTATCCAACTTTTTTGTCAAAAATCAAAAAAAAAAAAATCTCTTTTTAATTCACGCAACAATCTACGACGTTAGTGTATGATTTTTCATTCTCAAGTGGCGTATGAATTGTAAGGGTTTATCGTATAGCATTGCTATCTTGGACCCTGCGCAAGAGTGAATTTTTTTCAAAATAAAATATTTTTTTAAAATAAAATCTTTTTTTCAAAATAAAATCTTTTTTCAAAATAAAATCTTTTTTTTCAAAATAAAATCTTTTTTTCAAAATAAAATCTTTTATGAGATCATTTATTTAAGACATATTTTTTAATCTACTTCAATATTTAATTATGTTTTTGAAATGTAATATGAATATACTAACTTTGTCTTCGAAGACTTTGTTTATATATATATTTTTTACTTTATATTTTTTAGGAAAAAATTAAAGATTTAGATTTTTTAAGTCGGGTGGAATCCCAACGACATTGTCTACCAACTCAAGTGATTTATGAGGATATATTATGTGGAAGAAAGAATATTAATTTCAACATTCATCCATGTAATAGAAATTGTTATTTTGTTTATATTATTGTATTACTTTTTCCCACTTGCATTCCAGTTTTTTATTTAATTGGTTCATTGTTATTGATATTATAGAAATGACTTTTCAAGTTCATGATGAAGAGAATTATTTATTTGTTGAAGCTGAATGGGAAGGTATTTATTTAGTAATCTATGTTTATTTGCACCCATTAATTTAATTTATTGTTGCAATTTTTTTTCTACAAGTTGACTGATTTTTTAAACTTTTTTCTAGATTGTCTAGGGTTTGGAGGAATGAATTGGTTAGAACTTCAATTTGTATAATAAGACTTTTAGAGTCTTTCTTCTACTCAATTCTCTTCGTGAGTTAGTATGGAGAAAACCACAGAGGTGTGGGACTGGATGTAAGCTTACCAGAGGAGGTAATATGATTGGCAACAGTCTTTTGAGGCATCCATCTCAATAATAATTAAATCATCATCCGATGAATGATATAGCACAGGAAGATCCCGGCATAAGTCTTTTATTTTAATAATAAGTCTATCATCCTCATCAGTCCATGTCCAGAGGACATCTTTCTTTAGTTTTTGTTGAAGCGTCCTTCTTTCTGATGCAAGATTCCTGATGAAACCTTCATTTGAAATATATGTTAATAGTACATGGCGAATTTTGGTACAAATTAAGCTAATTATCTCACCACGGTTCAGCTGGCGGGACTTTGATAGGTTTGAGTAAGTACATTCAAAAAAATAAGTTATTGGGATTTTGATAATTTCATGTTTTTGTTTTTGATAAAGATATGGTGTCTTTAGGGTAATATATTCCATATATTGACAAAACGGTGCGTATAGCCGTAAGAAATTATTTCCAATAATTACATCTATTCCTGTTTCTTGTTTATATATCGTAGGTATGATAAATATTTTTTCTTGTATTATCAAAGTAATTCTTTTTGCTATACAATTTAGAGGATGTATGGAACCATCTGCAATCTGTATTTTTAGTGGTTTTTCTAATTTTTCCCATTTATCAAGAAGTGCTTCTGCCGCAAGACAAAGACTTGCTCCCGTATCTATATATGCTTCAGTCTCCCTATTACTCATCTGTATTTGTATATAAGTATTATTCGAATTCTGTTTCTTCTTAAGATAGTTCATTTTCTGTTTATTCATATATACTCACTCCCGAATCACTTAGTTCTTCTTCTAAAGGTTCAAGTTCATATATTTGGAAAACCTGTTTTATTAATTTTGTTTTTTCTTTAAAATCATTCTCTTTTCTTTGAGGGCATTCATTGGCATAGTGTCCTTCAATATTACATATTCAACACACATTTCTTTTTTCCCTTTTGGCAGTATTATCTTGGTGTCAATTTCTTTCTTCTCAAATATTTCTTCTTATTATTTTTATAATAAGTTTTCTTTTTTAGGATAAGTTATTCGTAAGTTTGGGTTTTTATAGTATTTTGTCTTTCTTTTTAATATATTATCGCAACCATATTTTCCTGGTTTTTCTATTTCTGGAATGTCACAGCAAATGACAATACTTCCTTTATTCAATTGCTTTATTGTTTCTCTATTAAGACATTGTTCCCTTAACTCGTATAAGCTTTGTTTTATTATTAAAACTCTATTCATTGTTTTATTTAGTGCCTTGGATAAATCTAGTGGTCCAGAATTAATGAAAGTTAGGTGACTTTCAAATTTTTAAAGTCAGGGGAAGATTCTATTCCATAAATCGCGTATGCCAAATCTGGGCGGATTTGTTCCAGTTAGCTGTGAAAATAGATAAATGGCAGTGCATAATGATAGCATATGTCAGTCGACGCGACGTAGTACCAATTCCAAAAAGGGAGAAGATTTTTACACAGTATATTCGTTTACTTTTCCAATAAAATATTGTACTTGACTCGTGCTTGTTTTTCACGTGAGAATTTGTTAACACTGTATGAAGATGATTTTCAGTAATTTTTCCCCCAATTTTGACATACCCTTGCTTGTATACCAATCTTTTACACAAGAAAGTCAATAAATTATATATATAGATAGATAGATAGATATATAAATAAGTATATATATATATATATATATATATATATTTACATATATACTTATTGTTTACAAAATATAGTTAAATACTTATAACCTATATAGTAACACCTTATGTCTAGCAACAATTTTATTATTTACACAAACTGGTTCCACAATGCCACATGACTAAAATAATACCATATATACCCTTGCAACACTTATCACTTATAGAGGTCTACATATAAGCTATAGTGGTAGACTAGACAAGACAAGACGTGTTGGAAATTTCTACACGCCAAAAGATAAATTGTACATAATTTACCTTCCCGAAATTGTGTGTAAAGTAACAATGTCCTTGTGTCAGACCACTCCCCTTACACTGTTATCAGGTTTTATTAACTTTATTTTGGTCAAATATGTACGTATGTCATCTTGTTATCGGTTATTGAACCCTTTTTAATATTCTAGTGATGTTAAATATATGTTACGTTTGCAGTACCCTCCATATACTCCAAATCTTTCAACTAACCCCAAGTGCAAACCCATTTCTATTCTCCACGCACAGCAACCAATGGACCGCTTCAATGGACATTATCAAAGTCAGGGACCCCAATTTGTTCTGGTGTTTGGTAGGAAGAAGAAGAAGACTTATGTGGTCTATGCTGGAAGGACACCCGGGATTTACCATACATGGCATGCATGCCATATGCAGGTGAATGGTTTTAGTAGGTCATCGTATGATTCTTTTGAGACTCTTGAAGAGGCCGAGGCACATTGGTGGTACTTTTGTCAGTATGGTGTTCGTCGCCCAGGCGGAACCTTTGTTGGTGTCGCTGTCTCAGGTTCTAATCCTGCAGGTCCATCCCAACCAAATGTAGCAACACAGGAAAGCTATGCATTCTACAGTGAACCTGGACGGAGTTCCTCTCAGTTTTCCAACGATCCTTCAATGGGTACCAGCAACAACGGCCAAGACTTCCTCCAAGGGTTTGTTCGTGGAATGTTGGTGGCCATGTTGCTGAGCCACAACTAGTGTTATTCCAGTGATACCACCCGTTCAATTGATAAAAGATGGCATTGTTAATAGTTGTATGTTGTATGTTCATGGTGTTTAACGGATGGTGTGTGTCTAAATCATGCTTTGGCTCTGTTTTGAAGTCTGTGTGGTTCCACCAACCATCACTGCGTCATAGGTTAGCGTGGGTTTAGCTTACTTGGTGTTTTGCTGTTGTCGGACTCAGTAGCGTGATATCGTATTAATGTGTTTAATTATGGTGTGAATGTTATGATTATGTGAATGTTAAATATCCCGTTGTGTGTTATACACAATGCATATGTAGATTATATGAACATTAATCAACGAGTTATAAATCGACCTCACTTAATAACTCGCAATGTGGCTATGTAGATATACATTTTAATGCTTAACATTTGACCAAAATAACTCAAACAAAAAAATAATAATAAAACAAAGGTTTTGCTTTGTTCCAACATACATATATTTACTAATGTATATGTTTTATTCATGGTTAATTGTAATCACGTATCTATAGGGCTCGCACGGGGAAGACTTAATATGCTAGGTCAATCTAAATTCGATTTATAATTAACCCAACGTGATCAACTAGAAATCAATGTTTTTATGAAAAAAAAATTGATAGATAAACCAAAAAAAAAATTCTATAAATTTACGTGGCAATCAACAATTTAAAATGGGTGATAAAACCCGGGTTGTTTTGGCAACCCTCATTTTTTTTTTTTCGACTCATTTAGCATCTCTCAACGTTTCATTAAACTTTAACTGTTAAATTATATTATATATTATATGTTTATTCAATGCAATGATTACGGAAATGCAGCATTCCTTGCTACACAGGGATTTCAATTATGGCGCCAGTGTCTAATGCAACTCATATGGAGCTTCATTTTGGCGGTAGAAGCAGCCCTGTAACAGAAGCACGCGTCCACTGATGTAAAAAGGAGCTCGCGTCCACTGATATAACAGAAGCACGCGTCCACTGATGTAAAACAAGAACGCATCCACTGGTATAACAGAAGCACGCGTCCACTGATGTAAAAAGAAGCACGTGTCCACTGATGTAAAAGAAGAGCGCATCCACTGATATAACAGAAGCACGCGTCCACTGATGTAAAAGAATAGCGCATCCACTGATATAACAGAAGCACGCATCCACTGATGCAAAAGAAGAGCGCGTCCACTAAGGATACCTCGTCCACTTACAGTAACACTTGGAGCTCGTCTACTAAATGATACACGCTAGAAGCTCCGTCCACTTACATGGTATATAAAGCTCGTCTACAAATTACAGCCCGTCCAATTACCTTGAGCTAATACTCCCATCTGCTGACGTGGCAAATGGACGCGGATATTTTTCTCTTCAATTAAACGCGGCTATAATCTGTCTTCTATTGATGTGTTTGGAATCAAGGTCAGGCGCTTTAGAAGTGCTTCTTGGACGTGGAAGCTACTCACAGTAGCTTCCAGCCAAAAGCACTTCAACCCAAATCAATCAAGTTTCCAAACATGCTATATATAAAGAGGGATCAAAGGAACACACATCAAGAAGAACAACAACGCAACTCATACTGATTGTGAAACAAAGTACTTTATCTCTGAGAAAAGTGTGATAGTTAGAACTTCAATTTGTTTTATCAGGCTTTTGGAGTCTTGCTTCTACTCAATTCTTTTTGTGAATTAGAGTGACTAAGAGAGGGTATCTCTTAGGGTTCAACAAGGATGGAAGGGATCCTTGGGTAAAGAAAGCTAGTGTGCTTTCTGGAGATTTTTTTAAGCAAGGAGGGTATCCTTGTGTTGCTGTAATTAGAATTGTGTAATTGCTGATTATAGTGAAGAAATCCACAGAGGTGTGGGACTGGATGTAGGCTTACCAGAGGAGGTAGCCGAACCAGGATAAATCGATTTGCGTGTTCTTCTAATCCCTAAACTCCATATACTTGTTAAACTTGAATCTTTAAATATGTAATCTGTGTTAAAATCTGTTGTTACTACTTATAATTCTTCTTGTCATCATTACTTGTTCCATAACCTAATTCTTGGAATTAAAATTGAGTGAAAACCAATTTTCTTTAAAAGATACAATGTTTTACTTTAAATTGTTAAATAAGTTTTCACTGTCTCAATTCACCCCCCCCCCCCCCCTCTTGAGACCGTAGCCACTACCAACACATTCATGGCATCAACTGCTAAACTACACCACGCCAACTCTGGGATTTTCAAAACTATCAACCCGACTCTGCAATATCATGTATGTACCATGTAACATACTGCTTAACCGATTCTTTTACAACTATGCCTTTATACAAAACAAGAATACAATGTCGGGAACCAAAGGGCAAATACATGCATCAATAACAAATTAATCATAAGCACATTCATGCAACAACTAACCAATCACATATGATCCTACTAACCATAATTCTACAGGTGCACTCCTACCCCGGTGAATATAGATTTGCTGCATCCGACGTCTGCATCTGATGAATTCTTGCAGCATGTGTACACGTCTTTCTTGTGTGACCAACAGCCTTGCAACAACCGCACTTTGTATTCTTCTTACCCCTCTGTCCACCCACCGAAGGAGCACCCATACGCGAATGACTTTTGAATGCTACTGGATCCCTAAGGTAACTTGTGCCACCGTCATCCCCCTCCCTACCCTGTTGTGAACAAGCTTGACGATGCTTTGTTTGAAGTTGTTCTGTCTCATACAATACCTTTTCCCTTATATCAGTAAAGTCCTCATAGTTTCTAGCTGCATATGTACACAGTCGCCTGCAACTATCTATCAACGAAGTATACCGCCTATTGTAAAGTGCATTATTACCACCCATGTTACCAGGAAAATGTCTGCCTTCGACCTCTTGTTTAGCTGATTTTGTCCATCTGGGTAAAACAAGACAGCTAGGAATGTGGTCAAAGTCCAACAACACCAACACTCTTATTATATGCACACATGGAATCCCATCAGATTCCATACCTTGGCAAGAACATCGAGCTTGCATTTTAGTAGGATACAAGGACACATGCCATCTCAAATTGGGCCTACAGTATTTACCCACAGTAAAAATCTTTGCAGATGTTGTCTCGATACAATCTAAGACATTAATACCCAACAACTTAAACAACCTTTTCCAAAATATATAAAATATTTCTCTTGTATACACTTCTGCATCGTGTTGCTCTAAGGATATAAGTTCAGTTTGCATGACAGGTACTCCATAAGCTGATTTGAAATCTGCTTCAATCTCCTTACTGCGAATGTACTCAAGGCACCTTTGAAAGTGAAATAGAAAGTCTTTCAAATTGAACCTGGATTGTACATACTTACCCATGTGGGCATGCAGGGCCTCACACCGAGATGTCGTCCTCATACCCGCAAAGAACTTGCCTTTTATATGAGCTGTTGACCACATTAGGTTTTTTTCATACAACTGCTGCACCCACCCATTCTCAACCAAACCACATTCCTCGACGGCTGCTGCCCACATCTCTTCAAACTCACTTATGTCACAATTTGAGAGCATGAAAATCTTAAACAATTGAGTAAATCGAATATCCCCAACATTAGCCATGACATTCCTTATCAAGTGCCATCCACATAGCCTGTGATGTGCCTCCGGAAAAACTTTAGCAATTGCATTTCTCATAGATAGGTCCCTGTCAGTAATGACAGAACTGGGGGCCTTCCCCTTCATTGCTTCTAAAAATTGTGATAGCACCCATACATATGTCTCCTCTTTCTCATCTGATACAATAGCACATCCAAAAACACATGTTTGCTTATGATGATTAACACCAGAGAACACAACAACAGGACATTTGTACTTATTTCTACCATGTGTGGCATCAAATGCCAATATTTACCCAAACACATCATAATCAAGTTGGGAGGTCCCATCACACCAAAACAAATGCTTCAACCACCCATCAACACCCGCTTTGTGACTCCAAAAAAGTGTTGGATCTTTACTTCGCATTTCCCTAAGGAACTTTGCAGCCTCCTTTAAATCACTTTCCTGCAGTTTTCTCTCCTTTTGGACACAGTTATACATCTCTTTTTTTCTAAAGCCAATCTTATGATACCCACCTAATTGGCTAGCAAATGAACCATAAAACTTCGGAATGCTAATGCCACTTTTCCGCATGCTATCCAACTATGCAACATCAGCAGCAAACATCTTGCGGTGTGACCGTAGTAGTCCAAAGTATTTATCACCCAGTAGTTGATGGTTATGTACATCGCCAAACCGAGACACAGACCACCGTCCACTGCTAGTATCAAAACTAATGCGCATTTCATCTTCACATCCAAACCGTGTTACAACTCTATGCTCACGTTGACGGTTAGGCAGGTTCATATACTTGGAATCTCGAAAACCCTCACTAGAACAAACAAACTGTTACCAAGTTATTTCATTGGTCTTATTTTTCCCACGCTTGTTTTTCAGTACGCTAAAGCCTTTCACTTTACCATATTCATTATAAAACGCATATGCAGAATCCACATCCGCAAACTCCATTCCCTTTACCTCGTCAGCGGTGACCGTAAAAAAATCAACGTTTGATAAATTAGTTCTCACATCATCATCAGTATCATCACCCTGTACATTCTCATTTGCATCTTCCTCATCATTGTTTGATTCAGCTTCCTCAAAATTATCATTATCATCTTCCACAACATTGTCATTCTCATCTTGTTCAACATTCTGGGTACCATCTTCCATAACATTGTCATTCTCATCTGCATCAACACTGTCATCTTCTGCTTCATCAACATTTTCATTTTCAGCTTCCTCAACATTTACAGAATCCAGGGAAAGATCTTCTATACCCTGGACAACCACACATTGAAAATTAGCCCCACATTAACAAACCATGTTAACCGCCCTTTCTAGATTTTCATTCAAGCCAGAACAACCGCATTTGCATATATAACGACAATATTTACAACCAATCCTTAACTAATCTTACATCTATTGAAACAATATACGATACACATCAATCGAACCCCCACTTAAATAAACCCTACACATACACCAACTCATCATTCATCATCCCAATACGCATAACCTTCTTATTAGCTACCCACAAAAAAAAATTAAGTAAATCATTCAAACATAAGGAGTCGGCCGATTGACATACTCCAGTGGCAGCAAAATCATGTTGATCAAATCTACTAACCTGTGAGTTTATGCAATCACCCATCTCGTAGAATACACTGCGTACTTGTCAACCAATCAGTTTTTCAGCGGATTACCTTCCGGGTTCCACAAAATCGCCATCATGACTGGATGATGATGGGGATTTAGTCGAAATTGCTTCGACCATGGAAGAAACAATGAATACCTTTCCTATTTCGTTTTCGACCTAACAGCAATTCATTACTTTTTTATTTATATAATTTATTTTCATTGCTTTAATCAATAACCGGTAACAAAGGCGCATAAAAGTATAATTACCGCCTGAAAATAATTGAAAAGTAAAAGTGGGTAACCTGACACCGGGACCGCAAGTAAAAAAATTAGTGAGTTTCGAAGCTCAACTTTGAGGTTGGAGTATTGTAGACTTGGCCATTATTGTATAACCAAGTCTTTCGTATTGTAAAAGAGTTCGATTATAATAATAATCATCATCTAGAAAGCTAAAAACTTCTGATGATATAACAAACAAGACATAATTTTTTATATACTATCTTCAAATATGTGATATTTTGACATCTATTCATACTCATATAAATCAAATGTTATTTTATTATTATCTAAAAAATATTATGAAAAAATAATTTGTCTTTTATAATGTTTAAAAGTGTTCAACCAGGAACAATAATCTGAGAAGAGTCTTGAGGAAGGGTTTTTGTGATAGAATAGGGGTATTATGCTCATACGTATTCCGAGTGGGAATCAAAACAAACGCAGTTTTAATTAAGACAATGTCGTGGTACTACTCGGCTCTTAGTGTATCAGAAGAATATGATCTCACCTGAAGGCTAGGCCTATTTTATATAGAGCCGGTGTGGTTATGAACTATTATGGGTGATTATGGACGTCATCAATATGGGTGGTTATAAAACCATTGCAAGATAACCGATCTTGATTTTTGTTGTCTTGTCGGCTAACCTGGAATGATTCTAATCAATCAGGCTTCGACTTGTTCTTGGGCCGAGGTCCGATCCATATAGGAACAAAAATTAAAATATTATATTGTCATGAAAACTACATTTCTACACTAATGACATGTTTCTGAAGGCCCTAAAGTGTGTGATGAAAGTTATTTAACTTAAAAGATTTGAGCTTAACAGTCTCTTGTGTCTTATTATAAAAAAAAGGTACATAAGATGACTTCGAAAAGAATTTGATTACCGTTTGTTTACTTAATTAGAGATTCTAATCGGAACAAAAGCATAATAAACATAGGGAAGTGGGAGGAACATGAGGTGAAGGTGCAGCAATTCCAGGCGAATGCGATATATATTTTTATAGGCTTAATTACAGTTTTGGTCTCCAAAAAATTGATAAAGTGTGATTTTATTCTCTCATTTTTTTTTAGCATATTTGGTCCCCAAATTTTTCAATTGTATAAATATAGCCATTCCATCAATCTTTCGTCAAATTGTTAACGGAGGTTGTTGAGGTGGATAAAAAAATTAATTAATTATTAATTTAAATTTAAATTTAATAAATTAATAATTTTCAAATATGGATTTTAGTGGGTCAAAATTGCATTTCGTTCCTTACCCATCCCTGCGGCGGCGTCTTTCACCATCTGTAGGCTCACCAGATCAGGGAGAATCACAAAGTGGAGGGGAGCATTAAGTAGGGGTGAGCATTGGGCAGTTTCGAGTGGGGATTGTCGGGTCCGTGCGGGTCTGATGAGAGAAAAACAAAACCCATTTCCACCCATCTATACGGCGAATTGGTCGGGTGGCGGGTGGGTTCGGGCGGTTTGCAACGGATCAAGAATTTTAAATTATTTTATTTCAGGAAAAAATGGGGCCAAAACCCAAATTATCTGAAAACACAGCCCATAAAAAGGAGATACATCCCAATTATTCAGTCAAGCAAAAACAAAGGAAAAATAACAGGGAGAACCGGAGAAGTGTCGACCCTCTCTAGGACTCCGATTCCCTCCACCAAGGGACGACTGCAAGTAGACGGCAAGGCGGCGTGCACTTTCCAGATCTAATGCGTCAGAAGTGGAGCGTGGTGGAGCTTCCGGATCGTGCGGCGGTAGGCGTGGAGAGAGCCTCTCCCAGTGGTTAGTAAGATTCATGGTGAAGGTGTTGCCGGTGGTTGTACCTTGGGTACGATTCATGGTGGTCGGACCACGTTGTTGACGTAGAACCGCTCCTGGCCCTTGCAGATAAGGAAGAAGCGGTCATCGACAAGAGGTTCGTGCTTGATGACTTCTCCGATGCAGTCGACGTCGGCGATTCTAGAAACGGCGTCGGTGTAGATGACGCCGAAGCGGAGGTCGGTGTGGAGGAGAGTGTGCATCATGATGCGATATCGGAACTCGAAGATTTGGAGAGGGAGGATGGCGCCGGGGTAGAGGACGAGTGGGACAGGGAAGAGAGGGAGTTCGACGACGTCGTCGAAATCGGGGGAGTTCGTACCGTGCTTCTCGCAGCAGGTGGAGGCGGACCAGCGGAGTCGTCAGTGAAGCTTCCAGCAGCAGCGACACTGGAGTCTGGAGGAGATGAAGATGTTGTAGGGTGGATGATGATGGGAATTTAGGGTTTGTTTGGATTAAATGTGTGTGTTCAATTTGAGTAGATAGTGATGGGCTAAAGGGTAAGGGCAGGGCATTAAAAAATTGGGTCTTGGCTGGTTGGTCCACTCCTAATATATCTATTTTTTGTTAGTATCGGTTCGGTTCGGGTACCGATGGATGGAAAAAACCAAACCCAAAACCGACCATGGTAAACCATATAAAACCAATTTTCCCATCCGCCCAATCCGTCGAACCGAATCAACCCGCCCGTTTCACCAAAATCAATAATGGGTTGGTCGATTTCGGGCGGGTCATACATTTATGATCAGCCCTAGCATTAAGACAGTCAAAGGGAGAGTGATTTAATGAAGAAGGGTCTCATGGACTTCCATGACATCAAAGCCAACGTTCTTGATCGAATTCATGAATTATTAGGGAAGGGTGTATCTGTTCAGCTTATTAGTGCTGCCACTCCTGACCCAGGTCCTCTTTCCCCATCTTCATCACACACTCTCACCCTAAACATATAGATGTTTGTGTACACAAAAAACTTTAACTTGTTTATCACGACAAGAAGAGTGTAGAAGAACCAAAGAATCTTTTCATCCATCACCATTGCATTATTTTTGTTTGACTAAATTTTTGTGTGTTTACACGTTTTTCTGTAAGTATTGTTGGAGGTGGCTAAAGGAGAATTCCTAACATTTAGTTGTTAGTGTTATTTGTTAGGAGTATTTAAGTAATATTAGTAATTAGTTTCCTATGGAAACACCTTGGCACCCAATTACGTAACGTGATGAAAATCCTTATAAATATAAGCCTCAGCAAGAAGAAAAAATCAATCCCAACAAGAGAGAGAATAACCAGAGAAAGAAAAAACTTAGAAATAAAAGCTTTATTTTTCTGGGTGTAATTGGGTTGTGGGTTGTGAGTGTTTTGTAAACACTTTGTATATTTCCCTTTTGAGTAAAATATCTGCAGCAGCCCGGAGACGTAGGCATTATTGGCCGAACTCCGTTATCAATTTTGTGTATTATTATTCCATATTTATTTCGTTTTTCACAAATCCGATTTTGGAAAATTGGGTATTTTTCCAACAATTGGTATCAAGAGCTTTGGTGATTATTTCTGTCAATTTTTTACAAAGGTATTATTCACATAAATAGTAAATTTTGTGAATAGTGAAATTTGGTTGGCGACACCAAATTATCCACGAAGGTGTTCTAAAACCGGTGGTTCGTACAAATTGAGAGAAACGATCCTGAGGGAGTCAGATTTGAGTTGGAGCGATGGCTATAGATGAAGGAAAGGTGAAAATTGAGAAGTTTGATGGTGCGGATTTTGGCTTTTGGAAAATGCAGATCGAAGATTATCTGTATCAGAAAAAGCTGTATCAACCTCTCCAAGAAAAGAAACCAGAGGGCATGAAGAATGAAGATTGGACTCTTCTTGACAGACAAGCCCTTGGAGTTATCCGATTGACATTATCCCGCAATGTTGCTTTTAACATTACAAAAGAAAAGACCACAACGAGTCTTATGGCGGCCCTTTCCAGTATGTATGAAAAGCCGTCGGCCTCAAACAAAGTTCATTTGATAAGGCGGTTGTTCAATTTACAAATGACAGAAGGAGCATCGACTATGCAACATCTCAATGAACTCAATACAGTCACAACCCAGTTGAGTTCAGTTGGAATTGAGTTTAATGAAGAAGTACGAGCATTGATACTTTTATCTTCCATACCAAAAAGCTGGAATGCTACTGTCACGGCTGTAAGTAGCTCATCGGGAAGCAACAAGTTGAAATTTAATGATGTTCGTGATTTGGTTCTCAGTGAAGAGATCCGACGGAGAGAGTCGGGTGAATCATCAACCTCTTCAGTGTTGCACACAGAGTCAAGAGGAAGAAATTCAACCAGAGGAAATGGACGCGATAAATCGAGGGACAGGAGGTCCAAGTCCAGAAATCATCGTAGTTCCAATAGCTCGAAGAATGTAGAGTGTTGGAATTGTGGAAAAACCGGACACTACAAAAATCAGAGCAAGAGTGCATCGAAGAATCATAAGGCGAAGGCAGAGGCAAATGTTACCTCCATGTCAGGAGAAGATGATGCATTGATATGCTCTTTGTAGAGCAAGGAAAAGTCATGGGTGTTAGACTCTGGAGCATCCTTTCATGCCACTTCGCAGAAAGAATTCTTTGAGGATTATGTCCCCGGAAACCTTGGTAAAGTTTACCTTGGTAACAATCAATCTTGTGAGATTGTAGGTAAAGGTGTAGTGAAGATTAAGTTGAATGGGTCTGTATGGGAATTGAAAAATGTTAGACATATTCCTGACCCGACGAACAACTTAATCTCAGTAGGAGCGTGTCATTTTGCAGTTGCAACAAATGAAAATCTCAATCTATGGCATCAGAGACTTGGCCATATAAGTGAGAAAGGGATGAAGATCATGCACTCAAAGGGCAAACTACCAGGTCTTCGGTCAGTAGAAATTGACATGAGTGAAGACTGTATACTTGGAAAGAAGAAATGAGTCAGCTTTCAGACAAGTGGAAGAACCCCAAAGAAGGAGAGACTCGAGCTGGTTCACTCTGATGTTTGGGGTCCAACTACCGTCTCTTCCATTGGTGGGAAACAATACTTTGTGACTTTTATCGATGATCACTCTAGGAAAGTATGAGTCTACTTTCTGAAACATAAGTCTGAAGTATTAGAGGCTTTTAAGATGTGGAAAGCCAGAGTCGAAAATGAGACAGGGTTGAAGATCAAAAAGCTCAGAACCGACAATGGTGGTGAATATGAAGACACCAGATTCAAGAAGTTTTGCTTTGAGCACGGGATCAGAATGGAGAGAACCGTGCCGGGTACGTCTCAACACAATGGTGTAGCTGAGCGTATGAACCGAACGTTGACTGAAAGAGCCAGAAGCTTGCGTGTGCAGTCAGGTCTATCGAAACAGTTCTAAACAGAAGCAGTCAACATATCAACTTACTTGATCAACCGAGGTCCATCGGTACCATTGGAACACAAAATACTAGAAGAGGTATTGAGCGGAAAAGAGGAGAAACTCTCACATCTTTGAGTTTTCGGTTGTGTAGCAAATATGCATATCAGTGATCAAGGTCGGAATAAGCTTGATCTGAAATCGAATAAGTGCACTTTCATCGGTTATAGTGAAGATGAATTTGGCTACCGCCTTTGGGATGATGAAAACAAAAAGATGATCCGTAGTAGAGATGTGATCTTCAACGAAAGAGTGATGTACAAGGATAGGCATAGCACGGATACCAGCAACTCAGAACAGAGTGGGCCTGTGTATGCAGAGGTGGACGATGTCCCAGAAAGTCCTATAGTTGAGAATTCTCAGTCAGAGGAATCAACTGAGCAAGATAGTAAGCAACAGTCTGATTCACCAACACCTCCTACCCCAACTCCTGTATTGAGAAGGTCTTCTCGGCCTCATGTGCCTAACAGGAGATACATGAATTATATGTTGTTGACTGATGGAGGGGAGCCTGAAAACTATGAGGAAGCATGTCAGGCCGCAGATGCTAGCAAGTGGGAGCTTGCCATGAAAGATGAAATGAAGTCTCTGATCTCCAATCAGACATGGGAACTAGCCGAGTTACCCACGGGAAAGAAGTCACTCACAACAAATGGGTGTATCGGGTGAAGGAGGAGCATGATGGCTCCAAGAGATACAAAGCCCGGCTAGTTGTCAAAGGATTCCATCAGAAGGAAGGAGTCGACTACACTGAAATATTTTCTCCAGTTGTGAAGCTCAATACTAGAAGGTCTGTGTTAAGTATTGTAGCCAGTAAAGAGCTCTATCTTGAGCAATTGGACGTGAAGACCGCATTTATTCACGGAGACATAGATGAGGAGATATATAGGCACCAAACTGAAGGTTTTTCAGAAAAGGGAAGGAGGATATGGTGTGTAGATTGAAGAAGAGCTTGTATGACCTGAAACAAGCCCCAAGATAGTGGTACATAAAGTTTGACGACTTCATGCACAAGGAAGGTTTCCAGAAGTGCAATACCGACCACTGTTGTTACTTCAAGAGATATAAGTCCAGTTATATCATTCTGCTACTTTATGTCAATGATATGTTATTAGCTGGTTCGGATATGGACGAGATCGGAAACTTGAAGATGCGGCTGTCAAAAGAATTTGACATGAAGGATTTGGGTCCAGCAAAGAAGATCCTTGGAATGCAAATCACGAGAGATAAGCAAAGAGGAATTTTGCAGTTATCTCAGGCAGAGTACATCAACCGTGTTTTGCAAAGATTCAACATGGGCGACTCCAAGCCGGTAAGCACACCTTTGGCTAGTCATTTTCGCTTATCCAAGGACCAGTCTCCTAGACAGAGGAAGAAATAGAGTTTATGGCTAAGATTTATGCTTCAGCCATTGGAAGTTTGATGTACGCGATGGTCTGTACAAGGCTAGACATTGGCCATGCAGTGGGAGTTGTTAGCAGGTTTATGTCAAATCCAGGTAAAGCTCATTGGGAGGCAGTTAAGTGGATTTTGAGGTATCTACGAGGCACTACAAAGAAGTGTTTGTACTTTGGTAAAGGTGAACTAAAAGTACAAGGATACGTAGATGCAGACTTTGGAGGTGAAGTCGATCACCGAAGAAGTACCACCGGTTACATATTCACTGTTGGAACAACATCTGTTAGTTGGATGTCACTGGTACAAAAAATTGTTGCTTTATCCACTACAGAAGCAGAGTATGTAGTTGTAACATAAGCCAGTAAAGAATTGATATGGCTTCAAGGATTGTTGACAGAGCTGGGATTCATCCAGGAGAAAAGTGTTTTGCACAGTGATAGTCAAAGTGCGATACATCTGGCAAAGAATTCAACATTCCATTCCAGAACAAAGCACATTGATCTTCGTTGTCACTTTATAAGATCTCTGCTTGAGGATATGGTGCTAACATTGAAGAAGATTCAAGGAAGTAAGAATCCAGCAGACATGTTAACAAAGGTGGTGACCATTGACAAATTGAAGTTGTGTTCAACTTCAGTTGGCCTGCTAGAATAACAAACCAGGGAAGGCTGCTGTATTGATCGAGGTGTGAAGACAGATTGAAATCAGTCTTCAAGTGGGAGATTGTTGGAGGTGGCTATTGTTGGAGGTGGCCAAAAGAGAATTCCTAACATTTAGTTGTTAGTGCTATTTGTTAGGAGTATTTAAGTAATATTAGTAATTAGTTTCCCACAATATGTGGAAACACCTTGGCACCCAACTAAGTAACGTGGTGAAAAATCCTTATAAATACAAGCCTCATCAAGAAGAAAAAATCAATCCCAACAAGAGAGAATAACCACAGAGAGAGAGAAAAAACTTAGAAATAAAAGCTTTATTTTTCTGGGTGTAATTGGGTTGTGGGTTGTGAGTGTTTTGTAAACACTTTGTATATTTCCCTGTTGAGTAAAATATTTGGTGACACAGAGACGTAGGCATTATTGGCTGAACTCCGTTATCAATTTTGTGTGTTATTATTCCACATTTATTTCGTTTTTCACAAATTTGATTTAGGAAAATTGCGTATTTTCCCAACAAGTATTTTGTATTTACACATAGAAAATGACGTTTTTGGTCATCAGGGAGAATGTACACGGTGCAGTGCTTGGTGCAGCTCAGCCTGATCTGATGAGCCTGCAGCCCTACACATGGTGAAAGACACCCCCGCAGGGATGGGTAAGGAACGAAATGCAATTTTGACCCACTAAAATCCATATTTAAAAAATTTAAATTTATTAAATTTAAATTAAGAATTAATAATTAATTAGTTTTTTTATCCACGTCAGCAACCTCGGTTAACAATTTGACGGAAGATGGATGGAAGGACTATATTTGCACAATTTAAAAACTTGGGAACCAAATACGCTCAAAAAAAAAGCGGGGGACCAAAATCGCACATTACCAATACTTGGGGGACCAAAACTACAATTAAGCCTATATATATATATACACACACAAAATTTAGGGTGATGGGATATTGGTCATAGTCCAAGGCAAGGAAAAACTTCGGGTTCTATGAGCACTTACAAAGGAATTTACATTTACATTACCCCAAGGAAACTAGTGGGGGACTTGTTGTGACTTAAGCTCATGAGGAGAGCCCAACCCAAAAGACTAGTTTAATAGGTGGGAGAGCCTCATGGCTTATCTACTCAACATGAGACTGATAACATTGCCGCCCGCTTTAAGAGTCGATGTCCACGACGACTTTCACTCTATCGGCACTGACCCGATGGTAGCTCTTTCCCCTTTGGTTGCTGCACTCACCTATCAATATTCGGTTGCACCTTAATCCAGTCTATAGGTAGCCCTTTCTGTGGCCTAACTCTTAATGAAAGCACCAATTGTTATGACTTAAGCTCATGAGGAGAGCCCAACCCAAAAGACTAGTCTAATAGGTGAGAGAGCCTTATGACTTAAGTACCACTTTGAGCATCATTATCTACTCAATGTGGAACTCGTAACAGGGCTCGAACTTGTAACCTGTCAGATATGAGACTATGTCATGCTTGCTCCACTAGATCAACCACTGGGGTCCTCACGAATGCGGTCTGAAGCATATTTTGGCTGACAGAGAATCTATAGGGATAATTTGTCGCATAAATTAGAATTCCTATATGATATATTTTAAAGGAAATTATACCGAACTTAGTTAATATTGAACTTTTTTTAATTTTAAAAGTTATACATATCTCCTTTTAAAGAAGGTTATAGTATAATTTTAAGGGTCTTGCTAACGAGTGTTCTAATGGCATTTGTTAAGAAAAACATGAAAGGAATGTTTCTATTGATAATTTAAGTTTAACACTTTTTAAAATAATTAGTACACAAATTTTCCATACAAACTTGACTCTTTTGATTCTTTAACCAATGCCCTAAGGACACTGGGTAGCATTATCCTAATTTTAATATCACCTCTATGAGAGATGAGTGTAATGAGCCAGGAACAAGTTTAGATTATAAAGGAATCTTTGGATGACTTCTGTGGGAAGTCTGGTCAGAAGGTTGACCTTTTAAAATATGTAGTCTTCTTTTTGAATAATATTAGAGAAAATGAAGCCGATTTTCTCAGTCATGAGTTTGGCATAGAACAAACCAATGACCTAGGAATCTATTTAGGATCCCTTATGCTCCATAAGAGACCCTCTAAAAATAATATTAGTTTCATCCTTGATAAGATGAGGAATAAGATGTCTTCCTGGAAATCCAAGAACTCATCCTTTTTAGGAAGAGTTACCTTAGCCCAATCTTGTCTTTATAACATTCCTGGGTATATTATGCAATCTATGGCGATCCCTAATTCTATTTGTGATAATGCTGAAGCTATTTGTAGGAACTCCATTTGGGGTAGAAATGATACCCAAAGAAAGTGCCATCTTATTACATGGGATAAAGTTTGCAAACCTAAAGATCAAGGTGGTCTCGGGTTTAGGAATCTTAAAGTTCTCAACAAAGCCTGTATGACTAAATTAGCTTGGTAACTTGTTAATAACCCGAATAAACTCCGGGTTAGGATTATGAAATTTAAATACAATTGTGACCCCTTTGGTACCCCTTCTATTGATGCTAGATACAATTCTTCTAATGCTTGGAAAGCTATTTCTAATATCTGGTATATTATTAACAAGAACTGTTCTTGGACTATAAGGAATGGGAGTAGTACCAGATTCTAGAGAGACTGCTGGATTCCAGGTGTTGGAAATCTTGAAGACAAAATCCCAAATGCTATCCCTGAAAATGAGAGGAACTATCCAGTATCTTTCTATGCTCGAAATAATGTTAGGAAGTGGGAGTTGTTTAGAGAGTTTCTACCTAAAGAAATTTGCCTTGCCATTGCAAATGTGAGACCCCTTTCACATGGTCAGCCTGATTTCCCTTCTTGGAATCCCAGCTACTAATGGACAATTCTCACTGAAATCTGCATACTCATTACTCTCAACTCTAGATCTGGATCCACCCCAAAATAATATGTTTCAAAATGTGTGGAGATGGAAGGGACCTGTGAGAATGAAATCAACCCTATGGAAATTGGTGCATGGTAAGCTATTGTCAAATGTAGAAAGGAAACACAGGTATGACAATGATGACCCGTGTCCAAGGTGTAACCTCTGCCCAGAATATGTGATTCATTTACTAAGGGATTGTGAAGCAATACAGGATTTCTGGTCAAAGAATATAAACCCCATTCACTGGAGCAAATTATTCAGTCTGGATTTGTCTGCATGGATGGAATGGAATTTATCATCTCAGGATGTAGGGTTAACTTCTCTGAATTGGCCTCTGCTTTTTGGGATCGCGATATGGGCGCTGTGGCGGGCCAAGAACTCATTTATATTTACAAATCAATCTACAATGGGTGAGGAGCTATGGTTCTTTGTCTATAACCAAGCCCACTTCATAGAGAATACTCCATCGAATCCTCCTAGCTCAAGAAATGGATTCACTCTTCCATCCCATAAAACTTGGTCCAGGCCACCCCAAGGTGTTTTCAAACTGAATACGAATGGATCCCATGAAGCAGGAAACATAAATTCAGCCTGTGGAGGACTGATAAGAGACGATGCTGGCCAGTTCATCAAAGGTTGCTGTTGCAAAGTATCCTCAAGCAGCGCACTCTGGGCTGAGCTATGGGGCGTTCTCTCTAGATTACGTCTAGCTCAAAATCTTAGGTTACCCAGAGTTATTGTCGAATCAGACTCTAGGGTTGTGGTGGAAGCTATTCTGCGAGGATCATCCCCAAATCCTTCGATCCAATTCCTGATAGATGAAATCCTTCTTCTTCTCCTTTGAAGAGAATGAGAGGTGGAGGTTGTGCACATCTTGAAATCCATGAACAAATGCGCAAATGCGTGCGCATGGTTGGGTCACTTTGGAGATTTTGCGTTATCAATTTTAGAGGAGTCCTTGGCCTCCTCTGAACGCTTTGCTCGAGAAGACCTTGTAGGAAGGGTTTCTCCTATTTTTGTTTAGTTAGTTTAGGTCCTTTTCTATCAAAAAAAAGGAAATAAAAATCTTTAAAGGAGATTGAAATAATTTTTTAAATAAAATATACTTAACATAATTAAGACAAATCTATGTAATTTCTTATTTCCTTAAATTTTTATCATAGCTTTCGTTACCAAAATGTTGGGGAATTATTATGGACTCCACATTCAACGTTTACCCATTTGATGATACATGATACATAAAATCACTAAATGAAAGTGATGTTGGAGGAAGAAAACTCATCATAAAAGTGAGAGTTTAACCTTTTTTTTTACAGAATTTGACCCTCCTATTTTTTTATTGCCGAAATTTAGGGTTATGGGATGATGCCTCAGTCCAAGGCAGGAAAAACCTTTGGGTTCTATGAACATTTACAAATGAATTCACATTTAGCTCACTACAAGAAGATTAGTGGGAGCTCGAACCTGCAACCTGTCAGATACGAGATCTGTCGTACTGATTAGACCAACCATTTGGGGTTAGTTTGACGCGTTTAAACCTTTATTTTAGAGTAATGTTTATTATATAGAACATAAAATAGAACCTTTTACTTTGTGCCGAATGAAGCTTTTGATGTCAGATTCTGCATATTTTGATGTGGCTCTACATTAGGTTTAATTTACAACCCATTTTCAAATTTTTAATCATAAAGAACTGATATATAACTTGGAATCAAATGTCTTGACGTAAGCTTGTCACGTGATAAAAAAGTCCATAGTTTTTTTCTCTCCTTGTTAGAAGTTTTCTCTCCTAGTGAGAAGTTGTCTCCTTGCACGAAGTTTCTTTTCTCATTCACTTTTGATGGATCGCTTAACACTGGAGGAAGAAGATGTGGAGTTGGAGGTACAGGCAGAGGATGCACCAGTTGAAGATCTGGACCCCCGGCTTCGTCTTGTTGGAAGGTTCTTGACAAACAAGCCTATAAGGGTGCATACCTTGAAAATCAGGATGACAGATTTCTGGCAACTTGCTCGTGAATTTAATATTAAGGAGTTGGAGGCTGGGCTATTTCTATTCCAGTTTTTCCATCATATGGATCTACAGAGGGTCTTAAAACATAGGTCGTGGCACTTTGATAACCACCTTCTTATTCTTGGACTTGTCCAGGAAGGACAACTTCCGAATCAGGTCCCTCTTTATGCTGTTCCATTCGGGCTTCAAGTTCACAACATCCCAATGGGTTTTATGACGGAGGCTGTAGGCAGGAGTATTGGGAACTTTATAGGTGAATATTTGGAGTATGATGCTAAAAATTCTTCAAATTTCTTGAGTCAATTCATGAGAATTCGTGTTCTGGTAGACGTGAGGAAACCATTGAGGAGGATGAAGAAGATTCGAAAGCCTGGAGGAGAGGCAAATGAAGTGAGATTCAAGTATGAAAGATTGAATAACTTTTGTTACTACTGTGGCATGTTAAGTCATATTGAAGATTATTGTGACAAGCTCTACTCTGTGCGCCATGATGATGGTGTACGTGCATGGGGAGCAGACTTGCGAGCAGACTCCAGGAGATTGTCCGGTGGTGTTTCCTCGCGGTGGTTGAGGGGGGAAGGCCAGACTGCAAGGGTGGCACCGTCATCGGATCAGTTTCTTTCAGTCGAATATTGATGCCATGAATTCAAAATCTGTAACGGCCAATCAGATAAACAATAACATTGATTCTGTGAGGAGTAAAGATAAGCATGCGGTTTTTCAGGAAAACAATAATGTGGGTGCAAACTTGGTAGATATTCTGAGAAATCCGCAACTGTTTATTCCTAAAATCTCTCATGATTGGAGAGATATAAATGCTGATAATGGTTGTGATCATGATGAGGAAATAACAATGGGGGACATTCCAAAAAAACGAGGCAGAATTGATGACAGTTTTAAGGAGGCAGTTGATTCACCAATTAATATGGGTGGCGCATTTGATCCAAACAATCAGGGACAAAAATTTGAATACAGCATCCTCATTAATTCTAATCGCACCCTCTCTCCCATGGAAGATGTTCAACCCATTGCAACAGTAGTCATCCATGGAAATTCCAACCAACATTTTTTATCGGCAGAGCCTGGCTTCTAGGCCTGCCGGTAGCCATGAGTATCATTAGCTGGAACTGCCGGGGCCTGGGGAATGTCAAGGCAGTTCCGAAATTAAAAGACCTTGTGAGGGTCTATAATCCTAATATCATATTCCTCATTGAAACTCTTGTTCACTCAAACAAAGTTACGGACATTTGTTCTAAGCTTGCTTTTGATTACTCTTTTACTGTTGATTGTGAAGGTAGAAGTGGTGGTCTGGCTGTTCTTTGGAAATCTTCCATTAACTGTTCTATTGTTAATTATTCAAAAAATTATATCAATATGTCTATTCAAGATGATGTTAGAGGTTTATGGAGGCTAACACTTATCTATGGCTATCCAGAATCTTCTAGAAGACAGGATTCCTAGAACCTTTTGAGGCCCCTCTCAGCTATGTCTAATGATCCATGGTGCATTATTGGAGATTTTAATCTCTTATCTCTAGAGGACAAGCGTGGTGACCCTGATCGTGCTGGGTGGCTTATTAGAGGTTTCCGTGAAGCAGTCCATGATTGCAACTTAGTGGATTTGCCACTGGATGGTCATCAATTTACATGGTCAAAAAGCCTTGGTACACCAAACGCTAAAGAGGAGAGGTTAGATAGATCTCTTGTTACTAGTCCTTGGCGGAACCTTTTTCCTCTTGCTCGTCTTTAGAATCTTGTAGCTGGCATGTCTGATCACTCTCCCCTATTGCTCCTTTTGAATCCTCCTGAGCAATGTAAGCCTCGTTATATGTTCCGGTTTGAAAATTCTTGGCTCCTCAACCCTTCTTTGACTGAAACAGTTTCCTCAGGGTGGCTAAATTATCCTGGTTCTGATGTCATCACCAAACTAAATTATTGTATTGATGATATGAAATTATGGAGCATAAATAGTAACCCGCAATTCAAGAAGATTGCTGGCCAAATCCGAGCAGAAATTGAAGCCTCCCGAATCTTTGATGATGAGGAGTCAGCGCAGGAGGTTTTGGTTCTTAAGGAAAAGCTCTCTAATATTTTGTTACAGGAAAATAGCTATTGGAGACAGCGTTCTAAGAACTTTTGGCTTCGAGATGGAGACACCAACTCCAAATTTTTCCATGCTTCCGCTATTGCAAGGAAAAAAAAGAATAAAATTCGTAGGCTTAAAAGTGACAATGGTACTTGGATAGAGAGTCAGCATGGCCTTTGTGATATTTCCTATAAGTATTTGTCTAATATTTATCAAGCAAGAAATGGTGATTGTTCTCCAGTTATTTCTTGCCTCCATCGTTGTATCACTGAGGATGATAATGTTGCCCTTACTGCACCTTTCACAAAAGAGGAATTTCGAAGAGCTGTTTTTGATATGCACCCAGACAAATCTCCTAGGCCTGACGGTTTGAACCCGAGATTTTATCAGCGCTTCTGGTCTATTTTGGGTAAGGATGTTTTTAATGCCTCTGTTTCTTGGTTAGCTTCTGAGTGTTTTCCAAGCTCTTTAAATGATACTAATATTGTTCTCGCACTTAAAGTTGATAATCCAGTTTCCATGAGGGATCTTCGTCTGATTTCTCTTTGTAATGTCCTCTATAAAATTATTTCCAAGGTGCTAGATAGTCGTCTCAAGCCTCTGTTGAACAAATGTATCTCCGAGGAGCAAGCTGCTTTTGTTCCCGGGAGGTCTATTGTGGATAATGCACTTACCGCCATTGAGACCATGCATCACTTGAAATGTAAAGTTACTGGTAAAAATGGTCATTTGGCTCTCAAGCTTGATATTTCAAAAGCTTTTGATAGTATTCAGTGGGATTATCTTAAGGCCGTTCTTCTCAAACTTGGTTTTAATGAGCTTTGGGTCTCTTGGATTATGATGTGTGTTTCTTCGGTGGAGTATCATGTGCTAGTCAACCATGATAGAGTGGGCCCCATTACTCCATCTAGAGGTCTTCGCCAAGGAGATCCACTTTCTCCATATCTCTACATTCTTTGTGCAGAAGGCTTGTCAGCTTTGATGAAGAGGAATGAAAGCATGGGAAATTTTCACGGTGTTCGTATTTGTAGAGGGGCTCCCTCAATTAGCCACCTCCTATTTGCAGATGATAGCTTCATTTTCTGCAAGGCAACTTTAGAGGAGGTTGATTGCTTAAAAGGTATCCTCTCTAACTATGAAACAGCTTCTGGTCAGGCAGTTAATTATTCAAAATCAGCTCTTTTCTTTGGGAGAAATTTAGATCATTTTCTTTGTGATTCCATTGCTATTTCTCTAGCTGTTTATGCTATTATTGGGAATAGGATATATTTGGGCTTGCCTTCTCTTGTAGGCAAGAATAAAAAAGCTATTTTTGGTTACCTAAAAGACCGTATCTGGAAAAAATGTCAATCTTGGAGTGCCAAATCGTTATCTAGAGCTGGTAAAGAAATTCTCATTGTAACACCCCGATTTTCGCTGCTTTGTAATATCGGTAATAAATATATAAATATATATTTTTATCCAAGACTTAGAAAATGATTTTGGATAAACCAAGGTCATTTCCATGTTATACTTATTTTTATAAGGTTACGGGGAAGTTTTTGGTTGAAAATTCAGACGGAAACCGGTCTGCCGTTTGTGTTTTCACTGACAGTAAAAGTTTACTACTCAGAAAACCTAATTTTAACTCGTGAACGAGATGAAAAATGTTTTTATCATATTTACTATAATGCTGGGAGTTTTGAAAAATTTAGCGTAAAAATTAAAATATTATATTTGCTGCGGGTGAATACGTCGAGATATCTCTAGGAAAACCCGCGTCAGATGAATCAAGGAGTCAGCAACGGAGCTGAAGTGACTGATGTGACTGATGTGACAGGCATTTATGACGATCTTATCCACGTCATAATGGCCATAATGACACATTTATGACAAAGGAATATTTTGCCTGGAAATGACGATTTTACCCTTGGCTCTTCATGAATTTTTCAAGCCATGCCATTGTAATTTGGAGCAAATTACCCCTAAACCCACACGGCTCCTTCCTCCATTCTAAGCATCTGGACATTATTTTTCCTAGCCATAAATGAGCATTTATGTTAAGTGGTTGAGTCATTCAATTTTCATTAATGTAAACAAGTGAGTCATAGGCAAAGTCATAGGCAAAGTCATATTCTCCTCATTCCCCCGAAACTGTCACAAAATTCTGACTCTTTTCTGTTCTGAATCTCGGAAAACTTTCTACATGAAAGTTGTTCATCTTTCTCTCTTCTTTCCAACGACATAAAGATCATCAAAAACAGACAAGTATATTGAGAGATATGTCCAAATTACCGAAACTGCTCTAAATCTTCATCATCTTCATATTTCTCTCTAAACTTCTTAAGAATACTTAGAACACCAAGGTGATTTTGTGAAGAACATCATCCGAATCATCATGGTGAGTCATGGTGATAATTTACTCTAGTCTTCATGACAACAAAAAAAAAAGAATATACCTAGATATTTTAAACGTTAACCTAACCTACGTCTGGTTAAATCTAACCGAGGTTAACTAACCATGATTTGCAACCCAAAATATCTTCTCCCTAACATGTGGTGTAGGAGTCAGCCACATCTCTCCAAATTTTATGACCACATGTTTTATCAACCATGATTATAAATAAACCCTAGTTAAGTTATTATTAACTACGGTTAAGTTATTATATTATTTTCTAACTTAACCTTGATCAAATAAACTCAACCATGATTCTTTTATCTCATTGAACCACATATTTTCTCCTCACACCCACCTCTAGGCCACACCCATCTTCCACACTTGAACCATTTTCACTCATTTTCCTACTTCATCATTTTTGTTTCGCCAAAACTTCATGTTCTTCATTTTCTCTCACAAGTTCTTCACTTGTTCTTCTTTTGTTCTTCACTTATTCATCATTTTTTTCTAACTTAGAAACATAATCTCATTATTCTTCATTCATGAACCTTGTTCCTTAGATCAATTACCATCACTTAATCCATTTTGTTCTGGAATCCATGAACTTTCAAGTTCATCCTTTCTCTTCTCAAAATTCGGCCCATACCCATACATAACCATCCAAACCTTGTTTTGATCTTCTAAGATCATATTCTCACTTATCTAGATGATCTAAACAATTTCTATTTTACATCTCAAGTCATTTCCCCACAAAACACAAAGAACTCCTTAGTGTTCTTGCTAAGACCATCTTTGTTCTTCAAGTTCTAGAATAAATCTTTTTATTCCAAGGTGAGGAATCTCTCTCTAATCTTCGTATCTTTATTAATCATCCATAAAATTCCATTTTGATCAATTATTTCATGAAATTCTATTCTTAGATCTATAACTTTAAAGATTTCTAGAAAATTGTAGAAAAATCCATTTGACATGAAACCAATTTCTATGAACTCACTATGATCTCTATATTCATGATATAAGAACATGAATCAAGAGAAAATTTCTTTCCTATTCTTCCATAGTGGACCGAATCCAGGTCTTAGAGGGACTAGATGAATTTGTTTCAATTCCTATGATTGATACTTGTTTTCATCTCTCTAGTACCTATGATTGTTGAATCCAAGAGTTGATAAAATTTCAAAATCCCTAGTTTTTTATTTTGTGAAAAACCGAAACCATAGTCTTGGAACTAGATGAGTTTCATTCAAAGTTTTTGGTTCATGATCATTGATTAAGTCTCCATCATGTTTAAGAATCATAAATCCACAAGTTAGAAAATTTTTAACATCCTTAGCCTAATGATCTTGAGTAGGCCGAACCATTACCATATGGTTTAGAAAGTTTTTTGTTTGATTTTCATTAATTTTGTGATGATTTGTTGTGAAGGATAAATCGTTGTTGATTATCCTGAATGTACGAAGGAAACAGAGATCAAATCGGGAAATCGTTCGGGAAAAAAATGACTCGAATCTTCAAGAGGTAAGGGGAGTATGCCTGAGGAGTTTAAGATAATCACATGCTTATTGTTGGAGTCATTTATTAATTTTATGTATAAAATATTTTATGATCTTGCATTATTTGTTGTTGACTGCTAAATTGATTTGATGTTTATCTGAGTAATTAAATTGATGTGATGTGCGGATTTACATGATTATAATTATTTGGTTATATTATAATTGTGATGCATGTCATGAATTGATATATGCCATGCTATTCTGCGATTGAAATTTATCTGCTGTTGAGTGTTGGACTGAGAATCTGACATTAGTCAGTGTTAAAAGATTTAATTAAGGATAAAACACTTAATAAGCTTGGAAAATTAATCAGATGGATTAATTTGGGAGATTTTGAGAAAAATGAAAAAAAAAAGTATTATTTTAATAATATTTTGTATAAACTGTGCATATAAGCGACAGTAAGGGCGAAACCGTGAAATTTTTTCACAGGCTCTGATTTTTGTAAAATAAATTTAACTTTATTATAAAATGTTATTTAAAGTGATTAAGTTCCGAAAATAATATTTTATAGCAGTCAAAACAATTACTTCTGACAGAAAAGTGATTTAAGTTATAAAATAAAAATAAAAATAAATAAAAATAAATAAAAATAAATAATATTAATTATTTAATTATTATAAATTAATTTATTGATTATTTTTTTTAGTTGACCTTTATTGAGAATTAATTTCAGAGATGAAACAATTAGGAATGAAAGGAATTTATCAATGATTTTCAGGTTTTATCAAACGTTTTAACAAAAAGCGATTTCTGTAAAAGTGTTTTTATTCAGTGAAATTATTCCGTTAAACTTGGATAAGTTTTCGGAGCTTTTGTTTTGTATTTGTTTTTCATTGAGCGAAATGTTTTACAAGCAGATAAATAAACCTAGGAACCGAGACGTCGGGGTTCTAGTGTTCTATGGACACGTAGATCAAGGATCTGTGTCATTGGACGGAGTGTCCTGCAATGATTTTGTTTTTGGACTGTGTGTCCTAATTTGATGTGGAAAGTGTGAGTTCCATATCTGCGAGCCTAAGACTAGTGCATCGGTTTAAAGGCCTCGTGATTGAGCACTCGGACTGTGTGTCCTGTGTTGAGTTTAAAACATTTGGGTTGTGTGTCCTGTGTTTGTTTAAGGGGAAAGTCTTAATAAGAAATTAAGCATGGTCGTTAGCTTTGTGCTTCGACAAGGAAAGATTATTACGACAAATAAAACAAATCGAGAATAAAAGTTATTCTCATACATAAATGGCAGTTGTATCATGTGATTATGATCATTGACTCCAGAATGGATCAATGTATATGGCAGACGTGTCAGGGGATGTGATCATTGAGTCCGGAGTGGATCAATGTATCTGTTATGGACTATGTTCCATTTAAATATTGGGCCTCTGTACATGTGTGAGCCAATATATTTTTATAGGACTGTGTGTCCAAGTTTATGCGTTAACTATTGTAATCTGTGTGAAGCAATAGGTTATGGACAATGAACTTCGAAATTCACAGCGACCATTGTGCCTTTGTTCAGTGAGACAATGAGTCAAAACTTTTGAATAATAACCCTGGTGAAACTGTGTGTGGCCAGTGTGTTATGTGATTTCTTGGGCATTGTTTTATTCGTTTTTACAATGCGTCATGTGCGGAGCTTGATCAGCTCGAAATGAAACAGAAAGTTGTGGGATCTCCGGAGATTAGGCATTAAAATAGAGCCTGAATATTGAAGTGTCATGCATTTTTATAAAATGACGATGATTGTCGGGTATGAAACCCTTTGAATTAAATTATTCTGCTGTTTCAAAATAATTTTATTATGCTGTGAATATATGGTATTTGCTATTTGTGTGTCGTTCAAGGAGTTGTCTTATCAAAACTCATATATTGGAAACTCACCCTTATAAATATATCAGGTTTATTCTAGACTAAGGTAGTACTTTGGTACACTAGTACTGATGAAGCGAAGGAATTCACTAAGTCGTTCGAGGGCTTAACTCCCAGATGCTTGAAGAAGTATTCGTTAGTGGGAATGTCACGAGGGTAATAATTCAGGACCTACATCAAGTACGTACCAGACTTGGACCGTGGAGATATCTTTACCACCTCTATGATTTCTTACCGGTTTTCTGGTAGATTAGGAGTTTATATGTTCTGATACTTCCATAGTTTCGGGAGTAGAGGTATCCTCACCGGATATTTCGATCGGTTGGGAGAACTATGGTGGTCTTCCCAACAGTGATTACTAGTATTGACCAGCTATAGGACTTTTGGTGTCTCATAAAGTAGTGGTACTTGGTTAGTTTGGATGTTTGGCTATTGAGAGTCATTTTTTTGAGTTGTAATTCCAGATTTCCGCTACGGTTCAATTACGTCTTCATTTTCTTATGTTATGATTTTGGAGATGACCTGTTATGTGAAGGTCTAAGTGTAAATCTCTTATGATACCTATATATGTTATATAGTTTTATATTATGTTAATGGTGTTGGATTGGATATGGAGAAAAATAAAAGAAAAAAAATTTATCACCAACTTTGAAAGGGATAAGTAACTAGAAAATTATATTTTCCGAAAGCAACCAGCAACAATTTTTTTTTTTGAGTGTATTTCCACAACAAGTTACTTAAATGTAATACCTTGAAAAGGGGGTGTCACACTCATCAAGTCTGTAGCCCAAACCATTCCATCTTATTGTATGAGCGCTTTTCTTATTCCCACTTCACTTGGTGAGGAAATTGAGAGAATGCTCAATTCTTTCTATTGGGGCTCAAAAAAGAACGGTGGTAGAGGAATAAACTGGCTTTCTTGGAATAAGCTTACTATGCATAAAGATCACAGTGGCCTTAATTTTCGTAATATGGAGGCTTTTGATTTAGCAATGCTTGGCAAACAAGGATGTAATCTCCTTTCTAATAAAAACTCCCTACTGGCTAGAGCTCTCAAAGCTAGATACTGTCCCAAGAAGGGTTTTTTGGAGGCTGATTTAGGTCACAATCCAAGTTTCACGTGGAGGAGTGTTTGGAATTCCTAACCTTTACTCAAGCTTGGTTGTCGGTGGAAAATTGGCAATGGCCGAAATATTAATGTTTGGATTGCTGCTTGGTTACGCTCTGCGAGTCAGTCCAGTTTGACAACCACCATGGTTCCTAATTTAGAGACCTTTACTGTCAGTGATTTAATAGACCAAAATGGTTTCATATGGAATAGAGCTTTGGTGCAGGCTGTTTTCAACGAGCAAGATGCAAATGCGATTTTCTGTATGCCTTTATTCTTATGTTCAGGAGAAGATTCTTGCGTCTGGAACCTTTCATCCAATGGCATTTATTCAGTGAAAACTGCTTATAACCTATGCATGAATACTGCCCATTCACAGTCATCAATCCCAGCACATGTCAACTGGAAAGCAATTTGGAAACTGCATGTTCCTCATAGGGTTAGGGCCTTTATTTGGAGAATGGCACATGATTGTCTCCCTACACGTTGGAAGTTAAGCAATCGTGGTGTCTGTTGCCCTTCTACATGCGCTGTGTGTGACAAGGATTTTGAGACAACTTATTACCTTTTTTTCTGCTGCGACCACGCTATCAAATGTTGGACTCATGCTCATCTTTGGAGATCCATTGTTAACATTCTTCCTCATCATGAGAGTCTTGCCTCCTACTTTTTTGTGGTACTGGACAACCTGGTTGACAACAGGAAAAGTCAGTTTGTTATGCTATTTTGGAGCCTTTGGAAGGTAATGAATGAATTAGCGTGGGATGGCAAAGTCCTAATAGTGAATCATTCAATCCGTGTTGCTCAAGATTCACTATCTGAATGGTTATACATGCAAAATAGTTCTTGAAATCTCCAGCTAGGGACACCCGCCGTGAATAAAGATGCTGCTTTGAAATGGATTAAGCCTCCTAGTGGGTACTTAAAGTGTAATGTTGATTGTGCCTTCTTTAACAACAATAATGTGGCAGGTTTTGGCTTGTGCATCAGGGATTCAAGTGGTGCTCTTGTTTTAGCTAGAGCAACAACAATGAATGTGATTTTATCTGTGCAAGAAGGTGAAGCTCTGGGTATTTTGGAGGCTCTCCAGCTGGCTCATTTGCATGGCTTTCATAACGTTCTTTTTGAATCAGATAGTAAGTTGGTTGTTGATGCTTTATCCAGTTCGGCGCCTAATTTTTGAGTTGGGCAATATTCTCACTCGTTGTCAAGCTATTCTCTCAATCCACGCTGGTTATAAGATAGTGTTTGTTAGGAGGCGAGTCAATAGGGTAGCTCATAGTCTTGTTAGGACTTCCTTATCCTTTACTAGCCCCATGTGTTTTATCATGCTCCTATGTTTTTTGAACAACTTCTTTTAGATGAAATGAAATAACATTATTACGTTTAAAAAAAAAAAAAAAGCTTGTCACGTGATGCATAGCTTTTAAGGTTTATCAGCTACATGTAATAATATCATATAATATCATAAACGTAAAGACCAAAGCACAAAGATTTAAATAATACTGATTACACACGTATACACATATGGGCATACTAATGAGAATACTTTAAATGTAATAACAATGAATCCCAATTATACTATTATACATGCATGGATATTAAGATTCTTTAAAAAAAAAAGCATGGATATTAAGATTAAAAATTATTTAGTGGCTACATAATCAATTAAAAAAAATCACATTTATTCATCTTATAATTTTGACCATTAAATAAGATCTAATAGTCAAGATTCATTGTTAACAAAGTATCTCACTAAAATGTCTATATGGATTATGTTTAAATATTTTCAACCAAATCTGGTTATAATATGGTTTCATTTTCTAGACACCTATGATCTAATCTTACCAACTCATAGGTTTGAGTTGATGCATTACAATACCTTTTGAAAACGTTACCATATATACATACACACAAAGTGGGTCACTATTCACTAAGTGGGTTGAATGTCTGGAGAGTACGATTTGCTCCACTAACTCTTAAAGCCTTCAAATAATTGATTCTTTTCACACATAAACGTGTATTGTTTATCAAGTTATAGCATATCTTTAAAGCTCAAAATTCCCAACCCAACCCAACCCTTATTTAAATCCCACAATCAAAACCAAAAACAATTTCAAGCTGACAAATATATTCCAATATGGATTACCGAGTTTTCCTGAGGTGTTCGTTTCTGTTCTCCATCTTCTTCAGCTTTGATTTCTCAAAGGGTCAAATGGCTCCGGCCGTTTATGTGTTTGGAGACTCACTTGTAGATGTGGGCAACAACAATTACTTGACTCTTTCACTTGCAAAGGCTAATCATCCTTACTATGGCATTGACTTTGCAAACCATAAACCAACTGGGAGATTTAGCAATGGCAAGAATGCTGCAGATTTTATTGGTAAGTATCATTCAAATTTGACTCATCCATTGGCCCATTAAATATTCTTACAATCAATATTTGTTGATTAAATGTATGGTACCTTTGAAATTGACAATCTTGGTTGAAAATTCCAAAATCAGTCCTTTACAGTCTTCTTTTCCTATAATCTCATCATTAGTTTCTACACTTCAACATATAGTTTTGAGAAAGCACTTTTCTTCTTTAAAGACAACTTAAAGTGAGAATTTCTCATTTATTGAATTCTATCTACGGTCCAATTTATTTCTTAGTCATCCTTTCAAAAAAAAAAAAATACAATTTCTTGGTCATGTGTATATATATGTATATTTTCATTATACCAAAAAAAAGAGTATATTTTCTGGTTCTCCTATATATGCGCAGCTGGATCTTTAACCCATAAGTCTGCTAATTACGATTCACTGGATACTTAGCAAACTAATATCTATTATTTATAATTGGCTAAAATTTGCGGTGGAAAATTTTTACATCGATAGTGATTTGATATTTTTGGGCATAACAGTAAGCCAGATTCATTGTCTCCTGCAATTTTTCTCTTCTAAACCCATACATTAGAAAAGCATTCTAGTTTCTAGGGACACCAGTCTCGGATTTAAATATATATGCTTTGGTACACAAACTTCAAAAGCTTTATAGTTTTTTCTTTTTATAGAAAGAATGATCTTACTAATAAGTATCATAAGAAATAAGAAATGAACAAAAGATGAGATTTTTTTTACTGAAAAATTAAATATATCATTTTTGAATCTATTACATATATTAGTTTTAATAAAATTTATCATTTTAAATTTCTTAACTAGTAATCTAAAATGTGAGTGTTTTGGAGAGGATGAAGTAGAATGGTTAGTAATGGTGCGGTTCAGAGTGAAGTGGTAAAAATATAGTGTTCTATTGTTTGAGAGTTTTATTGAAGAAATGGAGGGACATCTCACTTAATTATTTGAAAGTTACAATGGTAAGTAATGGAATGAGGTGAATTACAGATTTTATTTTCAATACTACCCTTTTTATTTTTCATTGATCATAATAATGTTTTATTTAGATGGGTTAAAATGGTAAATTTGTATTTAATAAAAAAAAAGAGGGAAGCGTTCCATCCCAAACTCCCCAAATTATATGGTATAAAAAATAGAGGTTTTGGATGATTTAGAGTAGTTTTGGCTTTCCATCTCCAATCATTTCACTTCATTGTTTAAAAAACTCATAAACAATGAGTGAGGAGATCCTTATCATTTCACTACATTACTAATTATCCTACCCCATCCTCCCAAGCATATCTGAATAATGACTCCGTAAAGTTAACTACTTGCTTTGCGGTTATGACCAAACGTGATTTAGATTGTTTGGTCTAGATTTTTTCCACCATGAACAAAAAAAAAATGTATCCTGAGAAAGGATTTTAAAAAAATCACAATACAAGATTTAGAAACATGATTTTCTGATGAGGAATTTTAAACAAACGTGCATATATCTATTTTATAGAGGCACACTGTAGTAAAATATAGAGATATATAGTGTCTGATTGGTTGAGATTCTTTCCAATGCAAATGGTAATTTTTTTCGGTTTGGGGTGACTGTTCATGCATCTGACTAGTGTTCATTCGTTTATTTACGAAACTCCGTTGGAAATAATTGATTCCTGGTGGGTTAAAACTGAGTTTTGTGGAAGCAAAAATTTCTAGCTTTTCCGTTGAAAATAATTGATTTTACTTTATCATCCAAACAAAATCAATTCTTCTAAACCCACTTTTAAAATATTGTTACCAAACACAATCAATCTTTTTAACCTTGATTTTTTTTAAAATCAATTCTTTCAAAATCTAAAACAATGGGAACATATTTGTCTCACGGGATTTTGATAAGATTTAATTTTGCTCATGTTTGTCTCAAAAAATGGATGGTTGGTGACGCGCAGCTGAGAAATTGGGTTTGCCAACTTCGCCACCTTACCTATTCCTAATATCAAAGGACAACAAAAACAATGTGTCCTTCATGGATGGTGTTAGCTTTGCCTCTGGAGGTGCTGGAATATTTGATGGTTCGGATGAACGTTATGTAAGTCACCAACTGTGGTTCAATTTTTCTTTTCCCACTTTTTTCCAGTTATTTGTTTTCTTTTTTTGGGCCCAAAAAGGATTATGGGAATCTGACACAAAAGAAGGGCCTCCAGAAAAAAGGATTGGTGATTTGGATCAACTTTTGAAGGATGTGGGACCTATAAAAGAGATAGTAACGCGGTTCCCTTTGGTTACAACTGATGCCCAATGTTCTTGACCCAGAAAACGACAACATGGCCAACGAGGATTAAATAGATAAATATTGAAAAAGCATTTTGCGGTGAGCGTGGATCGAACACGCGACCTTCAGATCTTCAGTCTGACGCTCTCCCAACTGAGCTATCCCCGCTTGTTGCTATCACTTATTAATCAAGTAAAACATGTTATTTCAGAGACAATCAATACCTTTGACAAAGCAAGTGGATTACTACACTCTCGTGCACGAGGAAATGACTCAACAAGTGGGAGCAGCTGCTCTACAGAAGCATCTCTCAAAATCAATTTTTGTGGCGGTGATTGGCAGCAACGATCTTTTTGGTTACTTTGAGTCATCAGATCTTCGTAAGAAAAGCACCCCACAGCAGTATGTGGATTCCATGGTTTTCTCACTTAAAGTTCAACTTAAGGTAACACATTACATGACATGAGGTGGATCAAAAATAAAAAAAGATGACGTCACATGATGTTAATATTACTGCTATACTCTGGTCGATAACTATGCTTAGAGGGTGAAATCTTGTGTTATTTACGTTGTCTTGTTTTTTCATCTTGGTAATTATTTTTTGGCAGCGATTATACGACCATGGTGCTCGTAAATTTGAGATTGTTGGAGTTGGGGCACTTGGATGCTGCCCCGCATTCAGGCTCAAGAACAATACAGAATGTTATGTAGAAGCCAATTATTGGTCGGCGAAATACAATGAAGGTCTTCAATCCATGTTGAAGGAATTGCAATCGGAGAATAAAGACATAAGATACTCCTACTTTGACACTTACGCCGCCCTCGGCGACCTTACTCAGAATCCAGCTTCCTATGGTAATACTAATAGTCTTTCACACTCTCCTATATCTCCTTAGCCTGGACAAAATTTATTACACAAGCCATTTGTTTTAATTTTTTTGTAACAGTTTTAGTGACTATTAAACTAATTTACTCAACATGTGATAAAATTTCATTAGGCAAATTATCTTTTTTATAATTTTAAAAATAAATTGCTTGATGCTGGATAGGAGTGAACCCAATTTTAAGTTTTTTGAGTTGGCGCACTCTTTCAGGATTTGCAGAGGTGAAAGCTGCTTGTTGTGGACTAGGCGAGCTGAAAGCCAAGGCTCCTTGCTTGCCGGTGTCTAGCCTTTGTTCCAATAGACAAGACCACATCTTTTGGGATCAATTCCATCCATCGGAGGCAGCGTCTCGGATATTTGTTGATAGAATTTTCAATGGTCCTTCTACTTACACATCTCCTATTACTCTGAAACAGCTAGTAGCTGCCTGAAGTTGGCAATTATTTTGCCCCTTCATATGACATTTTGTTGAACTCATTATCCAAAACACAAACTGTGGACAATAGAAACAAAGAAAATAGAGCCAGATTCGTTACACGATTAGAATCCCCAAGTAGGCTTCATGGAAAGTGGTCACCAATTAGCCAAATGCATTATTTTAAGAGGTGTGGTAGATAATGTCAGAAAGGCGCAACATGGGATGTTGGTGAAGCCATGAAAAGATGCATTTCCTATAGGAAAGATCTTCTACGAGTTTATAATGTAATACAAAATAAGTAATTAGTTCCTTATCTTTTTTTGTTTTTGGTCTCTTATTTAATTTTGTCAATTTAGTCCGTTGTTGCAAATTTTCATTCAATGTGTTTCTTCATCACAGTTTCATTAAAACTTTGAAGTTTTAATGGAAATGGTGTATTAAAACTTTTAATGGAAATGATGTGTCATCGACAATGATGATGTAAAGATTATATTAAATGACAATTTGCCAAATAAGAAATCAAAGTGACAAAATAAAGAATGAAACCAGATTAAAAAAGAAAAACAAAGATAAAAGGTTAAAGTAACTAATTAGCCTAACAGAAAGTGAAATACGTGGTCATGTATTCGACTATTAATTAGAGTTTGCACCAAACAAATGATGGGCAGTACATGGAAGCTATTACTGTTTTCAATGATCGGGTAGTGATGGTTTACTAAGAAGACGATGAAGATCCAACATTCCAACTGCTTCAAGATCAAGAGTCGATATGAATCCAAGCTATGAACAAATTTTTTTCTTCTTTTTTTAAAAAATAAGAAAGGAAAGAAAAATGTTGTCGATAAGGAAAACTTACATTCCTTATTGGGAACTATCAAAGAAAAAAAAAAGGAGACTTCAGTCATGATGCAGTAGGAACAAGAGAAAATATATCCTCAAGAAAATGGTTTAAGTCGCCATTGTCAATATCGAATTTCAACAACTTCTCCACGGCATCCTGCATTCAATTCAGAAATATAAATAAAATTGTTTAAGAGAAGCAAACAATATCCAATGCAATATCTATGATTTCACTTTGAAATTGAAACAGCACCGTGTATTGTTGATCTTGAGCTGAGATATTCTCATTGCATAACCGCTCAACAAACTCGTTATTTGCAACAGCATCCAACACCAATGCCGCTCTTTTTATAATTCTGTCTGGCACACCTGCATGGACCATGCAATTAGTTCTGTCAGAAAAGCCAAGTGGAAAAAGCAGACTTAGAAGATTCTTCATCACAATAAAAAAAAAATCAAAAACATTTAAGATTGTTTAACATGAGTATTACACCTACCAGATAATGCATCCATATAATATAATACTTAGTTTACATCAGTGACTCTGATGACGAACATAACATATGACCAATTTCATTACAATAGGCGCGAACTTTATGAAGCTGACTAAATTAATTGATGTCAGGTGAAAGTGATCAGAAAATCAAATAATGCTTTGATTTTCTTTTACCTTGCTTAGCGACAGCTTCTTGAGCTGATCGGTTTAAAATCAGCACAATACATTATTTCAGTGTTTTTAACATTCCTCACCTCTTGCAAAGACAATAGGATAATATTAAGGTATCTCAAATGCTTTATAACTTGACTTTTGAGATTTAAATGAGTTTGAAAATCTCAAATTCCATCCATAACAGCATTCTTTACCAAAAGATTTCTCAAGAAATTTAAGGCTTCCCGAGAAAGGTATTACTTTCAACCCGAAAAGTGACTTTGCCAATGGCCTCCAAATATCACATGTTCCATCCACCTGTCAGCCTCTCATCTCCACCATTGCTATGGTTCGAAACCAAGTATACATTCTTACAATGCAATGTGGTAACAAACACAACCAAGAATTAACAAAAGAAAAAGTGTGTGTGTGTGTCTCTAGAGAGAGAGAGAGATGTGATTTATATAATTTTTAGATCAGGTAATATCATTTTTAAACACCAGTAATCTTGTAAATTACCTGCAAGCAGTGCACAGTGCAGCCCTGCAGGATACCAAAAACTACATATGTAATTTTCATCAACATTTCAAAAGATACAAAATATTAATAAAGCAAAAGCATACCATAGCTATGATGTGCATGCCCAGGAACAAGCCTGCATGAAATATAATAACAAAGCTGAAATCTCCTCAGATAGCAGAACCGCTTCAATTGAATACTAATTTCAATACTCTAGAGAAAGTACGAGGAGACGAGGCGTCACTATCACTCATATGCAGATTATTATGAATCAATATGAGCTCATTGAAAAAAATGCATGCTCAAATATGTAAGTTTTGGCGTTCAGTTTTTATCTCCAGAGTCTGGCAAAAAAGTAAGTTTTCATTGGTTAGTAAACATATATCCTTTAAAAATGTCTGAGCAAGTAAAGTACAATATATATCCTGTCAACTTTGCTGACATCATATGGCCATATGATGGTAAATACAATTCTTAGAACACAGCATGGCATAATCAACAAAAAGATACCTATATAGAAATACAATGTCTTCGATATGTCTGGAATTGTCATCAGGCCTCAGTATACTCATTGTGTAAAACTGAATCTGCTCAGACTGAAATCGTCCAAAGAAATTTTGTTCATGATGACTCAACTGAGAGTTTAAAAACGTTAACCCCACAGTGATGCACAAGCATAACCTTGGTTAAGGAATGCCCTTGCATTAACTCCATGAGATGAGTGCACACAAAAACCTACAAAATCCACACAAGTGACCATTTAAAATATTAGCTTTCAGAAAGAGAAACAAATGAATAGTTGCATATATTCATTTCACCAGTTTTGTAATTATAAATTTCAATTACAATTTGACTCAAAGAGTTCGAGGTAACTGTTAGGGCCCAATCCGATAAGTAATAAAGATAAATATATGAGTTTGTTAGTAGATTAGGGAGTTAGTTAGTAATGGCTATTATTAGATTAGGATATTCAGTTAGCTTTGTTAGGAGTTGTTCTTATCAGTTAGGAGTTTGTTAGTTTTGATAAGCTGGTTGTTAGGAGTATTGATAGGTATTGTTAGGCCTATAAATAAGAGGCCATTCTGTATTTTCAGGGGAGAAAGGAAGAATTATATTTTATGAACTAAACAGTGGTTTAGTTGTGAAAGGAGAGTGCTCCTTTGGGGTACATTTGTACCATTCTTTCCCTATCTCTTTTCTTTTTTCTGTTTTGATTTAGGAGAGGTTCTCTCCATAGTTAGGGTCTTCATCTTCCTTAAAGAAGGTTCCTAACAAATTGGTCTGACCTGCCGGATCCTTGTCGCGATGAAGAAGATGGCCAGCGAACAAGAAGTGAAATGGGCGGAGATGAAAGCTACCATGGAGGACATTAAGCAGCTGTTGCGGGAGATGATCACCGAGAAGACGGCCTCCGTTGAGGGGGATAAGTCTGTTAAAAAGAAGGAGAAACCTATGTCACCGAAGATGGAGGACATATGAGCCAAGAAAATGGAGTTACCGAATTTTACAGGGACAAACCCGGTTGGGTGGATTGCTAGAGCTGAACGGTTCTTTGTCGAGCAAGAAATTCACTCTTCTGACAAAGTGCAGTGGGCGTTCATGAGCATGGAAGATGCAGCCATGCTTTGGTTCTCTTTTTGGTGCCAAGAAGAATCAGATCAAAGTTGGGAGTCTTTTTTCCATGGCTTTGATGAGAAGGTTTGAGGTACGGATGGAGCACGTGGGGGAGACGTTGATGCCGGAAAATCAGGAATGGGAACCAGAATTGGTGACTGTTGATCCTGGAGAAAAGTTGATGCTGGGAAGTCTGCAAACACTACTAGCAACAGCGACTGTTAATGGTCGGGAAGAAGCACACAAGAATGAATTAGAACCTGAGACCGAGACGATTGTAGATGTGGTGGCACAAAATATGGGGATGATAGCAGAAGGGAGAGAAGCAGCAAGTGTGGGACAAGGACGAAGGGAGCAAGCGGTTCTTGGCGACCCACCCCCTCCGCCGGAGACGCCGGGCGCCGATCTGCTTGTGGCGGCCAAGGTGTTCCAACCAGCTCCAAGCCCTCAAAGTCCGATGACACTTATACCACGGTTGGAGCCACCAGAACCTCGGAACGCAGGCCCACCCGCGACGACCCCTCCACGGCCGGAGCCGCCGGTCACCGCTCCACTTATGACGGTTGATGGGTCATTACTGACGGAAGCACCCTGGACGCTTGCCGTGGACAACTCGAGTCCGCTGGTTTTCAGCCACCGCAACGGCCGCCCCGAGCCGGAGCGCGGGAACTGCACTCCACCTGCGACGGTCCAGAATTCGGCCAAGCCACCACCACCACCGGAGCCTCCAGATGCGACGCTTTCCGACGAGCCGCCATGGTGTAGGGTTGGAAAGGAGCGCCGGGTTGAAACCGTATTGTCACTGCGTGTAACCACCATGAGAAAGGTGGCAAGGTGGGAAGGCAGTCAGCTAAACACACTGGTTAACCTAATGGGCCAGGCCCAACTCATCGAAAGAAGGCAGTGTGTTAACAAAAGAAAGGTTGGGGGTGCATGGGTTGCTGAAAGTTCACTCAATGTTGGGCCCATTTATCAGTTTTTTTTTCTATATTGGACCAAAACCCAAAGCCTTAGAAGATGCTGAAGAGACTGAAGTGGTCCTAAAGGATCCGGGACAGGAAAATTTGGTTCTTTCCATGGGAATTGAAGAAGAACAACAATGGGACCCTGGTGGACAGCTTCGTATGACGGCAGCAGATGGATGTGGATCATCATGCTTCAAGTTATGGGACCCCGGTGGATGTTTCAACCTTGAGGACAAGGTTGTTTCAAGGGTCGGTAGTATTGTTAGGGCCCAGTCCGATAAGTAATAAAGATAAATATATGAGTTTGTTAGTAGATTAGGGAGTTAGTTAGTAATGGCTATTATTAGATTAGGATATTCAGTTAGCTTTGTTAGGAGTTGTTCTTATCAGTTAGGAGTTTGTTAGTTTTGATAAGCTGGTTGTTAGGAGTATTGATAGGTATTGTTAGGCCTATAAATAAGAGGCCATTCTGTATTTTCAGGGGAGAAAGGAAGAATTATATTTTATGAACTAAACAGTGGTTTAGTTGTGAAAGGAGAGTGTTCCTTTGGGGTACATTTGTACCATTCTTTCCCTATCTCTTTTCTTTTTTCTGTTTTGATTTAGGATAGGTTCTCTCCATAGTTAGGGTCTTCATCTTCCTAAAAGAAGGTTCCTAACAGTAACACTTCCTCTACATAAAAAATTTCCAGGGGAAAACTGTCTTCGATGACAATGTCCCAAAACACTGATGCTTAAGAATATTCAAAAGCTTCACAAGTTGCTTTCTAGTTATCAACATAGATAAAGGGATGAATTTTTAACATCTGTCTCATGATTACCGAAAATCTATTAGCTCATAAATATATACATATGGAATGAACCTTGACCAGCTAATTAATAAAAATAACAAAAAGAAACCTTTGCAATTATTAATAAAATAGGAAATGAAGACAGTAAACAGTAAACAAATCAAACGGGCTCTCAATTTTCAAATTTGAAGGAAAATTAAACAGATATATTAATCATATTTTCAGGAATAGAAGTTTAAACCTTTGGAGGCTCATCACACGTGACAAAATGATTTATTGTCCCAGCAAGCAGACCAATGCCGTCTGACAGGAGATTGAAAAGGTTTATGCTAAAAATACATACACACATACATATTTACAATTTAGACACTTCATAAACACTGGAGAAACTGACCTTCTGTAAGAGTACCTTTGCCAAATTCATCCACCAGACACAAAGATCTTGAAGTAGCATGCCTGCAAGTTTTCTCAACATCAAATACACGCACACGCACACTATTCTTTTAGTAAACTACAATTCTCCTGGAACCCTCCATCTATTTTAACTGTTCAGAAAAACCTCTGCAATTATAAATAAGTGAGTGATATGGAATAGAGGATCATAATGCACAACATTCCGAAAACTAGAAGATTATACAGATTCTGCTCTCGATTGCTGTTAGTTCAATGTAATGGAGGTATCCTAATGAGTCTTTTTATCGGTATACCTGAGCATCATCCCTATTTGATGCAAATCAATCATAAATGTTGATTGTTCTGCTGTCATAAGCCTGCTTCCTGTTGCACAGAATATTCTGCAACATTTGTACCCATTGGTATAATTATAACATTAAGATTGTAAATTGTAGTTACTAAGATCAGCATACAAAGATATAACTGCTGTTTTCACAAAAGACATGGGTTATAACTGATAAGAAAATCACACCTATCTGTCAGACCTACGGTTGCTGCATCAGCTGGTACAAAACTACCAATGTGGGAGAGGAAAACAATTAAAGCCACCTGTAAAAACACTTCTTGTTACTCTTTGATTGTATACCAACAAGGAGCAAGGACCGTGTTATCATGTAGCAGCCATATATTAGACACATAGTATGTAAAGAAATCACTATACGAAAAGTTGTTCTGTGTAAGCCCAAGAGTTCATATTTTCCCCCCTTTTTTGGTCTTTTAACACAGCACGTCACAAAAATGTTCCGTGTTAAATGGACATATCCAACATTCGGGAAAAGTACCAAAGTGCTACACCATAAGTATCTAGCTGTGGGGCAGTGTGGTAATTAATGGCTACTAGTCTCAGAATTGGAGAAACTCACACAGATATTAGGATAGAGAGACACATGTGGCCTGCAAACATGTAACAAATCATTTTGTTTATATTTATGATCTATTAAATTGCTGTATAGGAACCGGTAGTTCTACTGGGATTTTATCTCTCGATCTCATTATTCAGTTTAGGATCTTAACTTCGTTCAACAGTGGAGTTTTCTGTTTAAAGATTCATAAACTCCCCGACCAACCATTGTAGGATTGTCAAACGAGATGAATAATAGGAATCAGTCGTTAAAACACGTAATGTTAAAGCAATACTGTAAGATTTCACAAGATTTAGAAATTAGAAAACCAAAATTATTAATTTAAATTGCACTCAACATACTGACAAAAGTAATATCACCAATTTTTTTATGCCAAAGTGCAAACTCGTTCTTATTTAAACTGTTACATCGACGGAGCAATGCACAGTGGGTGGAGTCAAGTGGGGATCCTGCCCTCAACGTTGTTCATTCATCATGAATATTAGGCCTACCAAGCTCTACACCATAATCCATTGTAATCCGACACACTCACTGTTGAGTTGACGCTCAAGTCCAACAATAAAAAAGTGACAAACAATGTGACTCTCGAACCCATTACAATGAATCACACAATCATATAGGTTTGAAGGGAAATACTAGTCTATCCATTCAACCCGTTTTACATAAAATAAAACATACCAATCAATAGAAGACCAAACAAAAAAAAATCTAACAAATATTTATAAAACATACTATTAATTTGGACTTTTGGAGACAAGAAGCATTAGTCATAAATAAGATGACCTTTTCAATAGTATTGCTAAATAAAACGTAGGATGAAATATCCTAGAGAATACATATCCCACAAAGATAAAGAACTAAAAACTGACCTGCTTTATATAGATACTCTTCCCAGAAAAATTAGGACCAGTAACGACATTAATTCTTCCTGACATAAAGAACAGATGAACAGGGATTAAACAGTATAATTGATCCAATCAGGTTTTGAGGACATGATTTAGCTGATATCAATTATGTATGTCTACATCCATTTACCTTCTCGAAGAATCTTAGTATCGTTAGGAATAAATGTGTCTACAGTCATTTCCTGCAAAACATGCCTACAAACAGAACACAACATTTGTCATTAATCATTTTAATAGTTCTCCATTTTCAAAAAGTTCTTTTTAAACTAGATGTTTTGAACCTTCCATTTTTTATATCGAGCAAGTTTTCTTCAGTTAACCAAGGCCTGGCATAATTGTTTTGCCGAGCAACCAATGCCATTGACAAAAGGCTGAAATAAAATTATCAACAATAGGCCCCATTTCGTATCCCAAAAGAAAACATATCAACAAAAGGAAGTCAAGGCAAGCACAAGTAATTATTATGACACGCTTTCTTTTACCAGTCCAGTTCAGCTGCAAAAGTTGCCACCTTTGTCAAATGGGTCGAGAACAATAGTATATGAGAAAACAAGTCTCTGGTGATCGCCCTCTCCATATCTTGAATGATACAATTCAGAAATAAGTAAGATTTGCGCAAGATACCAAATATTACAACTGTGAAGCTCACAAGTCTTTCATGGTTTTTTTTAAGCTCTAATTTCTTATGTATCAGCACGTAATATTAAGTGCTGCGCTCCTTATAATCTAGTTTTACTCATCTTTTGGTTGGCAAACGTTTAGGAGGAAGAGAGGTTGCCCCATTCCAGAGCTCTGAGCATGCCATAAGTCTCAGTGAGGACTTACAAATGACCTATGTATCAATCACGGATCACCAACAAGAAGTGAAACCAAAACATTTTAGTCGACGCAGTTCAATCGTACAAGTTGAACCAACCCTCTTTTTGCGTTTACTGTTCAGTTTAATTTTGATACGCTTTGAGCAGTTGATATAAAGTTCTTTACATTTGAATCCATCAAAATTATCTCATTTATGATTTTCATAGTAGGAGTTAAATATTTTTAATAATGTAATAATTTATAATTGATTCATTGTGTAAAAAAAATTTATATTGACATTACAAAATAATTAAATTCATTATTTAATTGAACTCTTATTTTTACCTTCAACAGACAGTATATCAGAAAACATTAAATAGAGACAGACACATTAAATTAAAAAAATAAAGGAAATGTCAAATATTACCTAGAATTTTATGATAGATATCTCCTAGAAGATTGTCCAATTCTCGTGTCTTTGGAGTACGATAAAAGTATCTTTTTGTCTCTCCATCTGCATCACAAAACTAGATTTGAAATGATTACCATCAAAATAGAATATATTAATTATGTATTAATTAACCAAGTGCAAGCATCAACATACTGTGTATTCCCAATCTACAATTTTCTCCAGAGTGGTTTCTTCAAGTTTTTCTTCAAAAATGCACATTAAATATCCTGCAATTGACAAAAGCAATAATAAAATGTAACTAAAGCTAAAGAAGAAAATATAGTATGTCACATCTAACAACAACGAAGCCAGCAATATGTTAGATAACAATTAGCACCATCCTTGCCAAGTCTAAATTAAATTTCAATCAATAGTAGAGGAAAAGCTCTAGCACAGAACAGATTAATTTAGCATAAAATGTAGACGCGTGAAATCTGAAAGCAACACGGCAAACACTACAGGTAAAATTAGGTGTCACAATAAATTGTACAGCAGAAACTATTGGACTTCTACACAAGCTTATATAACAGCCAAAAATCTTTTATAATATTTTATTTTTAATCCTGATACTGCAATCAGTGACCTAAAGAATTCAGACACTCAACTGAGTTCATTGTTCTTCTAAAGCATTTGATTTTATTAACTCCTTAATACTCTACACATTTTTCTTGGTTATAGAGTGTTAGGGATCTCCTTATGCAAGAGAGGATAAAATCAAATGGCAGGTCGTGGTGGGATTAGAACACAAAATTAAAGAACTAAAAGCCTGATGACACAGTTGGTGAACATTGGACCAAGGGCCTCAGTCTCCAGCTCTATTTGCCTTCAGCTTGCACATGCTTCAGAAGTTGCCATTTGGTATGACAATCAACAAATATTAGTGCAAGGAAAGCATGACCATATAGCAATCACCTTCTATGATTTTTTTTTATTTTTTTTTTGATAGGCAAATGTTAGTTTATATGTTAATTGTTAGATTATGAGGGAGGGAGGATTCGAACTCAGCACCTAAGGAGGCTCCTTGTGTCCCTTAGCTCAACCATGTGAGCTACCTAAGTGGGACATCACCTTCTATGAATTATTCCATTAAAAAAATGAAAGCTACCTATTAGCAAACATACTTCAGAAAGGAAGGCAATGAAATGACCCGTTATCACATTTTATGGATATAAATATAATGGAAAGTCAAAACTACCTATTTGCTGTATATAAACAATACAAGGATTAAGCTTGTCCTTGCATAGAACAGGAAAATGTGCAAGTTCCAATGACGAAACCTGCAAAAAGTGTAACATGATGACAAAAAAAGTATACTTGTTTTACTTAATTAAAATTTGCAGCAAAGCCACCTCTTCCAAGAATTCTGGCAGTTCCTCGTATATTTGCCTCAACTCATCCAACTACACAAAAACAAATTTATCCAGAGTCCAAGAATTTAAATGTTAGCGACAGTAAAGACAAAGTTTACCTCATGAAGGAAGAAAATTATATGCATTAAGATGAAAGTTTAACATCTATAGATTAATCCATCACTTAAAATCTTATCCAACTATGCACATGCATGATGAAACAGTTACATACTAAGGTGAAGAAAAAAAAGAAAATGGCTTGAACCTCGTCACAGAAACCTTCTTTCACCACTGTTGCATATCCCTTCTCTTTAGTTCTATTTACATCAATAACACCAATTACCTGCAAAAGACACTGTCAGTTAAAACAATCCAGATGAAGGAAAAATACAATCACTCAAACCCAACCAAATTAAATAACTGTGCCTTTATTTATTTTTTTCCTGTAAAATCCGATGCCTGAAGCATCCATCTATTTGAGATAACGAGTCTAGATCAAGAAAAGCAGCACAAATACATGCAGGATATCCTGCTGAGAATAACTACATGCAGCTTCCTCTGTCCCAAAGTGGTATGTATGTCCTTAGTTCAAAACAAAGTTTAATAAAGAAACAGTACAACAGCATCATTTCAATATCTGAATATACACAATTTATTTTTTGGTTTTTCTATCTGATAACTAGCAGGAGAGAAAGCAAATAAAACTTACTAGCTCATAGACATAAGCAAGCTCTGTTGTTATGCATGAACTTGCCTGCAGTAATGTTATACACCGAAAAAACATTTAAGCTAGGAAGTAGGACCTATACAATTGCACTTGAATGGAACAGATATGTACCTTCTCAACAATATCCAAGTTTAAGTAATTTAATTCTTCTCGAAGACCTTCGGAAATTCCAACTTCAAATATCTTGTTTACATGCAACAGCGCACAAATACTCTAAAAGATAAAAAGAATATAAAAAACAGTGCAGTTGCGAAATTTAGGGGGTCAAATTTACAGTAAAGTAATCAGTGCCAAATATGGTAAGAAAACCCTAACATCTTGTTTTCTAACAAGAGGTTGTCATGCACAGGAACAATACCAATGCAGAATATGCTCATCATGACTAAAATAGTGGATAATGATAATCCCAAGATATTATGCAAAAGTCTGCACCCATATTTTTTAAAGTAAACAAAGACATTGAGATAATTCACATATTTATATAATTCTTTATAAACCATAAATTAATATATGTAAATTTTTAAACTGGGAGCAAATCACATGAACTAGAAACAGAAGCCAGAGACAGTTAAAGATTCTACTCATCTTACACATTGACGTATCATTTACCAGTGAAAACAACATAAGGGTCTTCATATCATTTAGCTGGTTCAAGTTTTTGCCCACTTCTTCAGTGGCATGACTAAGCCTGAGCTCAACACTACCTCCTCACCTTTGCAACAATTTTGTACAATGCCATTTTTCCAACAGCAAGATTTCCTCGTTTGTCATTACTTACAGGCAAAGACAAATAGGAAAATAAGAACAGCTAGAGAGAGGGGAGTCCAAGTCTCTACGAACCTTTGATTCCAGGTTAATTGTAATATAAGAAAATAGTTTAGAAATATGTGTTGAATATAATTAATATATGGACGGTGGATTTATGTGGACTGTGTGGACGGTGGAGTCCCATCCATTGTATTCTTATGATTCATTGTATATTTCTCCTATGACTTAGTATAAACTTTTATTGTTCTAGGAATCAAGTCTAGAGTCAAGTGTATATATATCTTGTACTCCTATTCATTATATACAAGTAAAAAGTATTCCGTTTTCAAATTCAAGTTGGTACCAGAGCTCTCTTCGTTCCTGGTTAGTGTTGTTTGGGTTCAGCTACAGTGCTAACCCATCGTGTTGTTTGGTGTTCAACTACAGTGCTGACCCATCGTTTTTTTTAGTTGTCCGGTGACTGGAGTATCACCGGCAACCACCTCAGAAGTCACCGACCGGAAGTCCCACCGAGCGCCGCCTCCATATTCGTCTCCACGCGCCCTCTGCACTCTCCACCTTCCCAGCCATCTTTTTCGTCGTCGCTTGCACCGTCGTGTTCGCCGTCTCCTCCCGGTTCTGTTCTGCCCCTGTTTGGTTTGTGGGTCTGTCATTGTGCTACCCCTTCTTTGAATCTTGAGGTTGTTTGTATACAGTTGCCCTTCTTCCATGGCAGAGAAGAACATCTTGAGTCCCTGTTTGATTTCTGGGTCCCCCGCCATTACTACCAAGTCAAACGAAGATCATCTACTTTCGGTCAGTGAGTATAAGGAGTATCTTGAATTTAAAGCCACTCAACAGGTTTTTCCTTCGGCCACCATTGCTCACACTGGTAACTCTAAAGTTTGTCTCTCTCAAACTACATCTGTTGGATCTTGGATTTTAGACTCTGGTGCTTCTGATCACCTAGCTGGTAATCCTTCTCTTTTCTCTAAATTGTCATTCCCTAAAACATCTCACAATATTACTCTTGCCGATGGGTCTAAAGCACAAGCCGCTGGTATTGGTCAAGCTTCACCTCTTCCATCCTTACCTTTAAATTCAGTCTTGTTTGTACCGGATTGTCCCTTTAATTTAATTTCAATTAGCCAAATTACTCGCACTCTAAATTGTTCCATAGCCTTTATTATGATTCCTTTGTTATACAGGATCGGAGTACGGGACAAACGATAATCACAGGGCCTCTACTACCTTCGATCTTCCTCATCCACCGTATGTGCTATTTCAGAGTCTGTCGATCTCTTACATCGTCATCTGGGTCATCCAAGTCTAGAAAAATTAAAGCAGATGGTCCCTCATCTTTCACATTTGAAGACCTTGAACTGTGAGTCATGTCAACTTGGAAAACATGTTAGAGTATCTTTTCCTAGTAGTGCCAGTAGTCGAACTATGTCTCCTTTTGATATTATCCACTCTGATGTTTGGGGTCCTAGTCGTATTCCTTCTGTTCGAGGATATAGGTATTATGTTACTTTCATTGATGATTTCTCAAGATGCACTTGGTTATTTTTAATGAAAAATCGTTCTGAGTTATTTGATGTCTTTCAAACCTTTTGTTCACAAATAAAGAATCAGTTTGGAAAAACAATTCATATTTTGCGCAGTGATAATGCAAAAGAATATTTTTCAGCACCTTTTAAATCCTTTTTGAGTTCTCATGGCATCATACATCAGTCCAATTGTCCTCACACACCACAGCAAAATGGTGTTGTTAAACGCAAGCATCGTCATCTTGTTGATACAGCTCGGACTCTTTTAATAAATGTCAATGCACCCTTGAAGTTTTGGGGTGACGCTGTTCTTACAGCCTGTTATTTGGTAAACCGAATGCCATCCTCTGTTTTGGGTAATAAAACCCCTCGTGTGTTTGGTTCTATCTGTTTTGTCCATGATCTTTCTCCTGGTCGTGATAAGTTGTTTGCACGGGCTGTTAAATGTGTCTTTCTTGGGTATTCTCAAGTGCAAAAGGGATATCGATGTTATTGTCCCTCTACACATCGCTTTTATGCATATGCAAATGTTACATTTTTTGAAGATACCCCCTACTTTGTCACATCAGCTACCTCCGACTCTACTCCATCTCGTGTATCGCCCATTCTCAATCGGCACGACCACAGGGATGACCGCCCGTTTCATCGATATGGTATTTTTTATGAGTGTCGGGCTCTTAAAGTTCCTGAGATCATACCCAGTATTGATCCTCCTGATTCAGCTCCCGCTCCAATCGCTCTCCCACTACGGTCCAACCAGTCCCTCTTGATGAGATGACGGCTTTGGAATCTAATCATGCATGGACCCTTGTTTCCCCTCCTGCTGGGAAATCAGTAGTTGGTTGTCGATGGGTATTTACAGTTAAAGTTGGTCCTAATGGGCAGGTGGATCACTTGAAAGCCCAACTGGTCGCAAAGGGGTACACTCAGATCTATGGTCTGGATTACGGCGATACTTTTTCTCCCGTTGCTAAGATGGCATCTGTTCGTTTGTTCTTGTCGATGGCCGCCATGAGACACTGGCCATTATACCAGCTGGATATTAAAAATGCATTCTTACATGGTGATTTGGAGGAGGAAATCTATATGGAGCAACCACCTGGGTTTGTTGCTCAGGGGGAGTCAGATCTTGTTTGCAGGCTACAGAAGTCCTTGTATGGCTTAAAACAGTCACCTCGCGCTTGGTTTGGGAAGTTCAGTAACGTCATCCAGCAGTTTGGCATGATTCGTTGCGAGGCAGACCATTCTGTATTCTTTAAATGCTCATCCTTGAATAAACGTATTTATCTCGTGGTGTATGTGGATGATATTGTTATTACAGGTGACGATCAAGAAGGCATTAAAGAATTGAAGCAGCACTTGTTTAAACATTTTCAAACCAAAGATCTTGGACAATTACGGTATTTTCTTGGGATTGAAGTAGCCCAATCAAGAACAGGTGTTGCCATTTCTCAGAGGAAATATGCCCTTGACATTCTTGAAGAAACAGGGATGCTAGATTGTAAACCCGTTGATACTCCTATGGACCCAAATGTAAAGGTTCTACCTGATGAGGGGGAGCCCCATCCTGACCCAGGCAGATATAGAAGATTAGTTGGGAAGTTAAATTATCTCATCATGACTCGACCAGACCTTGCTTTTCCGGTTAGTGTTGTAAGTCAGTTTCTCAACTCACCATGTGACAGTCATTGGAATGCTGTTGTTCGGATCCTAAGATATATCAAGGGATCACCTGGTAAAGGGATTATTTATATGGATAGGGGTCATACTAATATCATGGGTATACAGATGCAGATTGGGCAGGCAATGCTGGTGATAGGAGGTCTACTTCAGGCTACTGTGTGCTTATTGGAGGTAATCTGATTTCATGGAAAAGTAAGAAGCAGAATGTTGTTGCAAGATCAAGCATAGAAGCAGAGTATTGTGCTATGGCTAATACTATGTTAGATTAATGTGTCTTTATTAGGCCTTGTTAGTAATATGGCAGTTGGTAGCAGTTAAATAATAGAGCAGTTAGTAGCAGTTAAATAATAGAGCAGTTAGTAGCAGTTAGAGTTAGTTACTTAGTTTACCTATAAATAAGAGGAGAGATTGATAGAGAGGGTATGGAGTGAATTGAATAGGAATTGGGGCCTTAGGGCATTTGGGGAGGTGCAGACCCTCGAAGTTCTGCTATATTGTACTGTAATCAAGGGATCATCCCTATTTCCTTAGTAATATCTTGTAATCAAATACCGGTTTCTATCAACTGGTATCAGAGCACTCGGTTCTGGGAGTGTTTCAGGTTCATAGGCGAAGAATGGAAGCAAGAATCGAGTCTCTTGAGCGCTGGTTCAAGAATCAGAGAACTTTTCGAAAGGAATATCAGGCAGAAAATCGAAGACAGTTCACAGAGATACGGGAAATTCTGAATCGGAATCCACAAAATAGTGGTCATCACAATCATCATAATGGTGGAAGCAATACCAGTGACGACGGCGACACGGTGGTTGGAAAGGAGACGAGTCACAGAGGAGACAAATGGAGGAAACTTGAAATTCCATTGTTTTCGGGTGAGGAGGCATGCGGGTGGGTTAGTCGAGTCGAGAAGTGCTTCGATTTGAAGGGAATAACCGACCAAGAAAAGATTCAAACCGCCAAGACAGCCATGGAAGGAGAGGCGTTATGGTGGTTTAAATGGTGGGAGATGTGTGCTCTGAATCCTCCTACGGTGGTCGACGGTGCTAGATCGACAGCGCAGGGAAAATCGGTCACGGTCGCAAGGCAGAGCCCATTTAATAGCGGCGTCCATCAGAAGAGAGAAGCGGCCGATGAGGATAAACAACCAGTCAGGCCGCCGCCATCGCCGGAAAAGTCGGGCTGTGATCGTCGTGCGGTGGGGGTCGAAGAGAGGGGTGGCAGCGCAAATGGAACACCAAAGGGGATTAGGGCAAAATCAGTTTCTCTAAAATTGGGTCACGGGTTTGTCTTAATGGATGAAGCCCAGAGTAGTGAGGGAAAGAAATGGGGCTTAATGGACCCTTTTGTATTGTTCCCAGCAAGTCAGGTTGCTATTATCCACATGAAGAATCAACAGTTCGAAGGAACCCTTGAGGTTGAGGATGGTCTTAACGCACAGAGGGAGACAAGGGGGTTGGAGCAACACCAAGTTTCGAAATTGGGTCTGGGTTTTGAAGTATTGGGCCAGGCCCAATGTAGTGAGGACAAAGAATGGGGAGGGAACGTTGGCAACGATGGGTTCTGGATCCAAAGAGAATAGGAGACTCCTAAAATGAGGATTAGCCTCACTGATGTAACCAGGAAGGAAACCTGGTCATGGCTCGGGTTGGTTGCCAACACCCAAATCATTATTGAGAGTTGCATGGACGAGTACCCAATGAAGCAACCATGGGGACTGAACTCGTACCTTCGTGGGTGTTTGACAAAATGATCGTGGGGGAGATCGGACCCGGGATAATGGGATTCACATGTTCTTTTACCTTATGGATTTGCGCAGATTTATGGGACCCTGATGGACAGCTTCATACGACAATGTACCGGAGGATCATCGTGCTTCAAGTAGTGGGACCCCGGAAAATTATTCCTTAGAGACTTGCCCTTCACCTTGGGGACAAGGTGAATGTTTAGGGGGGAGTATTGTTAGATTAATGTGTCTTTATTAGGCCTTGTTAGTAATATGGCAGTTGGTAGCAGTTAAATAATAGAGCAGTTAGTAGCAGTTAAATAATAGAGCAGTTAGTAGCAGTTAGAGTTAGTTACTTAGTTTACCTATAAATAAGAGGAGAGATTGATAGAGAGGGTATGGAGTAAATTGAATAGGAATTGGGGCCTTAGGGCATTTGGGGAGGTGCAGACCCTCGAAGTTCTGCTATATTGTACTGTAATCAAGGGATCATCCCTATTTCCTTAGTAATATCTTGTAATCAAATACCGGTTTCTATCAACTTAGTAATATCTTGTAATCAAATACCGGTTTCTATCAACTTAGTAATATCTTGTAATCAAATACCGGTTTCTATCATACTACTTGTGAACTCCTATAGCTAAAATATTTGCTCCAAGAGTTGAAGTTTTGTGAGATAGGTCCTATGGAACTTGCTTGTGATAACCAATCAGCATTGTATCTTTCTTCAAATCCTATCTTCCATGAAAGAACCAAGCATATAGAAGTTGATTGTCACTTCATCCGGGAAAAGATCCTCTCGGGCATCATTAAGACTTCCTTTGTGGGTACTAGAGATCAACTTGCAGATATGATGACTAAGTCTTTACGGGGTCCTAGAATAGCATACATATGTGACAAGCTGATTGCATCAGACATATATGCTCCAGCTTGAGGGGGAGTGTTGAATATAATTAATATATGGACGGTGGATTTATGTGGACGGCGTGGACGGTGGAGTCCCATCCATTGTATTCTTATGATTCATTGTATATTTCTCCTAGGACTTACTAGGAATCAAGTCTAGAGTCAAGTGTATATATATCTTGTACTCCTATTCATTATATACAAGTAAAAAGTATTCCGTTTTCATATTCAAGTATATGTATTTTTTTCAAGGACATTGGCGGGTCATGTAAATATAAATTCAAAGAACAGAACATAGATTTCTTTAAACAAACATGCATTCCAACAGCATAAGAGAACTAGATTATATTAGAAAGCACTCTCCATTCATCATCTCAGAACTGAAAGGCATAAAAGATAAATTTACCTTCAGAAGAGCTGTCCAATCAGAGCTGGTGGATATAGAGCTTGGAGAGTCAAATTTCTTTGATAATTGAAATTAAATATTTAAAAGGATTAGTATACAAGGAATAGAGGCTTATGCTTAATAATCATATTTGAAAAGGATAAATGGATAAATAATCAGCATATCATAATTTATAACAGTACCAAAAACAGAATGCCCTCTATCTTCACATAACAATACTTTATGATCATAGTTTATGGCACATTGACAATGCAGCATGGAAGAGAGGAAAACATCGGTCTTTAACAATTACTAATGTTCAATGCTTGCAATCAAGATTTCAAAAAATAAAATAAAAATCCTATAATTAAAAAATATATATAAATGAGCATACATCATGCTGCTTTTCAATCATTTGTTGGCTCCTAACACGACAGGATCTATAAAAGAGAGCTTAAAGAATGGGCAATGGAAAGTATAGCCACATAAGTAGAAGAACAAAAAGGAAACAAAATTTAAGAGAGACGGAGAGAATTTTCGTACCTTTAGCAAGTGGGGGATGTCCTTTACAGATTTCAGGGTTTCACGTAAAGAAGCAACTAGTTCTTCTTTGCATAGAAAGAAAGATATCTATTTCCCGTTAAAGAAAATTATGACTTTTCATGATTAAATCATTAATTAATTTAAGACATGAGGTAAATAGCTATTTTACTTACCTACAAAGGGACATTAATATAAAGTTAAAATTTTCTTCCAACAGAAACTTATGACTCTGAGATTACTAAGCATAATTAACCATATAAATGGATACTGAATTTAAACGGTAGTTTAGAACTTCAAGGTCAAGTATTGGCCTCAAGAACCAGTTTCTGAAATGGGTACTGCTATAAGTTCTCCAATTAGAGTGATGTACACGTTATTTATCTCACTATTTTAGTAACTTTTACCTCAAAAGACGTCTACCCATTGGAGTCACACACTGCGTACAGGACAAACGGTTAATCATGTGCAGTAAGAAACTGGCACACACTAAATTGAATTTAAACAACTCCAACAAACCTTATTCATCATTCCAAATACAGAAAACCTGCAATTAAGACATATTATCCCAGATATTTACATATTTTAAGAGTAGAATATCTAAGAAAAAGTCGGGAATTACCCTTCTTTTGCTCTACCAATGCCCATGTGGCTCGGGTGCTTGTCTATTTGGAATATTTGTAATGCTTCATGAGCTGCTGCATCGAGTTTGAGAAACTTATTTCTACATCTCTATTTTAAAGAAGGACAAATTTTGAACTCAACATAATCACCTTTCAAACAGCCCAAAGTTGAAATGTAGTAAAAGATGGAATGCCTTTAAGGATTGAGTAAAATAAGTAAAAGGATACAGTGAAATCTCTGCTACAGAATCTATTGTAATTGATGTATTTCCAGATTCTGTTTGCTCAAGAGTATCCACAATCCTTTCATTCTCTAATATAGCAAGAAGACCACCACTAACACGAACTTGTACTTCACTTCCCATGTCCATCATGGAACTCAACTGCAGTTGTAACAGGGACGTAAAAGGTAAAAATACATATGAAGTTGTTGGAGTATTGCACATAATTGGAAGGATGATAAGTTACAATAGTGGGTAATTTCAGACTCACATAGTAAATCCTCTCCTTGACATTTAATCCATCATCCATCCCTGCCACCCGAAGGTAAATTAATCTGAAAGTTGAGAGAAGTAAATAGAATACTGAAATTGCAGCACACTTTTTCATTTATCATTAGTGCTAAAGAAGTTGAAAATTCATAAAATAAAAGATGTCAAACAATAGCCCCATTTCAAATCATCACGAAAGATAATGCTATGCTGATTAAAAGAACTAAAAATGAAAATTATTAAGATTTTTGCAACCCTCTCGCTGAAGTTGGAAGACAGAAAAACAAAAGAAACTTTTCTAGGTTGAGAAAGAAAGGCAATGATGCCAACCGTGTGCTGAAGGGATAAACCTAATTCTAAGTCCTTTCTCGTGTCAACTTTTGTGTGGCTGTGCCTTTGAGCGTGATATTAATGATTCATATTTTGAAATGTTTCATAGGTTAGACATATCAACATGCAACATAAGAACTTTTAAAAAAAAAAAACAAATTTTAATATTCCAAATATTCAAACATCTAAAAGATCTACACAAAACAACGTTTATCAAGGATTCAATATATCATGGACATGTTCACTGCAAACACTTGACTTAAAGATTCTCTTTAAGATCATAGATGCTTCAATACCTATGCCATGCTTGCTCGTAACTGAATATTGAATTTTTTACAAACTTCACAGTAGGAGCCTCGGCTACTTCATCTGTATCACTTCAATGAGTAAAAGGATGCCGAAATCTAGTATTACATCATTCAATCATACGATGTGCACCATACCACTTCGTTGCAGAGCAGACAAGAAGGATTCTTCACATTTAGTGTTAGTGTAAATGACCAAAGGGTTTGCTTGATATTTCACTGCACCGATTAATGAAGCAATAAGACATTCATGTACTACAACTCATTACTAGCAAGATAGCTCAACATGAAGTCAATAGGGGTATATGAAGCACAGTGATGAAACTCATGTGAAAAGAGAACACGTCAATGCTCTTAGATTCAAATTTAAACTATCATGCAACATGGCATCAAGGAGGAACATAGACACTAAACTAGACAAAGATTAAAAAAAGAAACCATACCAAGATCAATAACTGGAAAACCTTTGTCGCCATCATCCCAAACTTCAAGCACATAAAGTTGCCGAAGGTTGGAATCATAATAAGAAACTCCTATTCTGTAAAGAATGTTTAAGAACTCATTTAACAATTCACTATTCAAATTCAGGCAGAGAAGTTCCCATGTCCGAGGAGTCACTATTGCTCATTAAAAGAGAAGTAAAAAAAATAAAAAGTGGAAAACATGTTACAGGAGCAAGCACATTCATCTAAACATACCTTTTATAATTATCTAACCATTTTCCCCTGCCTATTGGTACATTATACGTTATTTTTAATCTCAATGTCTCAAACAATTTGCCTTATTGTTTCAAATATCCTTACAGAAACACCATGTTTCACATAATTTCCCTTCCAAAGGAAGGAAACTCTGATTTTATTTCTGCACCAGTGTTATTGCAAGATTGGACTGCAACATAGGGCAACAGATTCGATCTATTACAGAAAGGTTACCTATGACCATGTAGGATGCAAGCCATGTAAACCTGCATTGAAGTGCGAACAATTCAATTAAGGACTTAAGGTTGCAGTGAACCAAAACTCAATTTAAGTGAAAAGGTTATAAGAACCAATTGCTGAACCCTAGGAGTTATTCATGCATAATCCCTAAGAAATTAAATATGATCATATGGTTGATTTTATTTTGGCTATGAGCAATTGAGCATTAGCATAAGACAAACGAAGGAGCCCAATTTCCTAAACATGCATATTGGTATCATATCGAGGGTTGGGTTAAGGTGTACCACCCATATTTTGCACCATCCGCTACGCCACCCATATGTGACAAATTTTAGACCAATCAAATTGCCACATGAGTTTGGCCAAACTTTCTAGTTGTATTTCTACTGTAGTCAAATATATGAATACAATATATTATGTAGTCAAATATATGAATACGATATATTGTATTATAGTACATGTACTCTTTGTATTCGCAAATTTAATCCATATTAAAATAATGTTTTTTGATTAAAAAAACTGATTATATTGCAAAATAATATTTTAATATGAATTAAAATAATGTTCGTAGTCAATAATATTTTGCAATATAATCAGTTCTTTTAATCAAAAAACATTATTTTGATATGGGTTAAATTTACGGATACAAAGAGTACATATACTATACTACAATATATTGTATTCATATATTTGACTACAGTACAAATACAACTAGAAAGTTTGAAATTTTGACCAACCTATGTGACAATTTGATTGACCCAAAATTTGCCATATGGGTGGTGTACCATAGCCCAACCCTCATATTGATCATTCATACAAAGCCTGCAAAATTCAACAGGGTTACTGATCTATTCAACTATTTTCCCTTTTTCCTTTTTTACTATGACAGATGATAAAATGACAGTCATAAGACAACATCCTTTTTCTCAATGTGCATTTTCTTTTAAATGGAAAAAAACCTATCCATTTTTACTAATGTTTTTATAGGTGATTTTTACAATGTCGTGGCTGCTTTTTTCAGAAGTAACCAATACCTATTCATACTAAAAGTAACAGGCTCAAGACGATATCACTCTAATAAATATTCAACATCAACCTAATTTAATTGTCACTTGTCAGTATATACTTGTTGAAACACACAAGCTCACACACTCTAATGGTGGAATAGAAAGAATATTGAGAGAAGAAAGAGATAAGAGAATGAACATTTAGTGAAAATCTTTATTCACTTTACACACTTCTACACTTATCTACACATTTACATCACACACTATATCTATTTATAGACTTACATATACACTAACTAACTCTCTTTAGTTACAACAAACTAATCACACTTTAACAAACTAACAAACACTAACTAATTTGAATTATCTCCAACACACCCCCTTAATTCAAATTAGCTAAAAGCACAAAACACAATAGCTAATACATCCCTAAACACAATTTTCCAGGATCCCATACTTTGAAGCACAATGATCTAACCTCTATTGAAATGCTTTCATATCCTCCAGGATCCCAGAATTTCAACAAGAATTGATCCTTGCCACACAAAATTCCTTGTGTAATTCTGTCTTCCCAAAAGACCAGAAACATTAAGTAATTGTAAAAACAAGAATTTAACACATCTGTCATGCTAGCTTGGTGGTCACCACCTTGGCCAATCTTCACTGAGACCTTGGTTCGAATCCCACTTGTGCACGTTTTTCTGGATTTTAAACCTTTCAGCACTTTTATCAAAAATAAAACAATCAACATGCATACGGCAGGAATCGAACACAAGACATGATACACCAACACCAAACGCCTTACCCCTAGGCTGCACCATCTATTGATGTGAATTATCAATCGCAAAATATATTTATCTTGTGCGAAATTCTTCTTTTGACAGAAACAGAATCCTTCGTCTTCCTCCTTTCGCTTCTTCCTCACTGCCTTTTCTTTTTCAAATGACAAACAAGATCTGAACCCTTATTCCAATTTCCGAGTTTCCATCCTTGCCCTACTTCCAATTTGCACTCCATGTGGGCAACCAACACTCTCAGTCACAAGAGACCCTTCGACCACCATTCGAATATCACGTTCCGGCGGTGTAGATAGTGGCGGATTCGGTGGTTCCGGCGGCATCTCCACCTTCACCTTACCCTCGGACTGAACTCCATTTTTGTCTCCTCTGCTCTGCTCTCCCACTCTGAACTTTGTGGTTTCTTCCCCCAAAATTGAGGGTTCTATCTGTTCCCCTTCACGACAGTCATCGCCATGTCCATCACCGCAGTCACCACGGCTGTATCCACCGTCACGCACCATCGCACTGCCATCGTGAATGAGTTGCATTCTCCTTTCGTTTTTCTTCTTCGTCGCGGCTTCTTCATTACGATGCACCGCCTTCTCATCCGCCATCTCCGATACACCTTGCGCTGCTGCAGCTGCAGCGGCTTCTCCTCCTTCGCTGTCATTCTTGCGAAGTTGCTCCCGGATCTCCTTCTTATCTGGTTCTGGTTCTTCTTTCTTTTCCTCTGGCTCAGGCTTCTCCTCCTCTTGTGAACTTTGATCACTCTCCACTCCACATTCACCTTCTCCTATCCTTTCTGTGCAAGAAACCCTTTGTCTCGAGCTTCACACGCTCTCTCTCTCCTCTCTTTCAGCTCTTCTTGCATGAGAAACAATTTTGTTCTCTCATCCTCTACCTCTTGCAAACCCACTTGTTGTTCATAAGGCTTCTCTACCTTCTTCACTTTATCAGCTTCTTCAAAGGTTTTTTGCAAGATGTTCCATGCTTCGAAGGCTGTGTTAGCAGCAGCAATGTTCTTGAGATTTGCTTCATCCACACATTGATGAAGAATCAAGAGAGCTTTGTAGTCTCTCTTTTTGGAAGCACCATCTTCATTGTCTTGAACACCTTCTTGCACCACCTCAAGCACCTCATAGAAATCGAATATGTTCTCCATCTTCACTACCCATTGATGGAAGTTCTTGCCATCAAGAACCGGTGATGGGATTGATAAATCCCCACTCACAATCTCTTCAATTTCTGCACTCTTGAACCCATCACAAGTCCCTAATCTTGTAGCTCTAGATAACATATTGAAACACACAAGCTCACACACTCTAATGGTGGAATAGAAAGAATAATGAGAGAAGAAAGAGATAAGAGAATGAACACTTAGTGAAAATCTTTATTCACTTTACACACTTCTACACTTCTCTACACCTTTACATCACATACTATATCTATTTATAGACTTACATATACACTAACTAACTCTCTTTAGTTACAACAAACTAATCACACTTTAACAAACTAACAAACCCTGACAAACACTAACTAATTTGAATTATCTCCAACAATACTAAGCTTGAATTCTACTGTTAGAACAAATCTAGTTACAGTAATTAACAAAAACTCAAAAAGTCATTATAAATAATAAAAAATCAAAGTGCTACATTTTTGGAGCTCAAAATATCACAATTAAGCATCGTCAAAATGCTCTAACGCGTTCGATTAGAGTTTCAACTTCAGTTCATCAATTAAACGAATAAAGAGCGTGATCTACAAATGAACGATTAATTTGTTCGGTGCAGCAATCTCGTTAATCATAGAGAATAATGGCGCCATTTAAATTTTAACATCGTTGATCCAAAACGCAGTAGTATGTGTTGTTCCATTGCATGATCGCTGAGAACAAGTAGAATAATTAGCTGAAACACTGTGCAATTTTCTTTCAATTTTACTAAGCGGTTATCTCAGGAGGAAACCAGTAATTAAGAGACGAAAATTTTGAAGCAAAATGCGAGAAAGATGGACCTGAGGAACGGCATCGATCTCGTCCAAGACCTCCATTTTCGGCGAATTCGATTCTGCGGTACCGGCAAAGCGAGGAAGTGAACTGAAAATCAAATCAAAGCAAGATATTTTGAGCGGGTAAAGAAACAAAACGAGCGGTCTCCTTTATATAGGTGTATCCCGGCAATGAGTAACGACTATAGAACTACCGATTATACCGCACCGTTTTCTTTTCAAGAAAGCACATGGGGCCACGGGGGCCTATGTTCTAACATCTTTTTAGTCTCGTCTATTTAATAAATAACTTAGATTTTTTTTTTCAACATAATAGATAACTTAGATTTGAAAAAAGTCTAATTATAAGTTCACAATATTTGCATAATTATAATATAATATTAGCATAGAGTATCTATTTTATATTGATTGATAATTTTTTAAATGTTATAACAAATTAAAAAATATTTTTTTTAACCTATATGAATATTTTGAAATGTAGGAATGGAAACAAGTTGAGCCGAGTCGAGCACTAGCTTGAATTTGTTTAGAAAATATTAGATTATTTTGAAATCAATTATATCTTTTTGATTTCACTTCAGCAATATTAACTACTAAAAAGATATTATTAAATTATACAAATAATTTTATAAGTTTTTAATATTTTACCATACAAAAGTGGTGTTTTATGCAATCCAAACGAATCATATATATAATCGATTATTGACATAATAAATTTTTCACAATTAATTCAAGCATGAATACTATGCCTTTTTTTTTTTAGAAGAAGCATGAATACTATGCTAACATATAGTAATAGTAGTTTACATATTTGTGTTATTTGAACCACTGAAAATGAGTACATGCGATACCTGGTTAATAATATTCAAAATCGTAATCGATCCGTTGTTAAAAACTTCAAATATCATTATTGTTATACATTGGGTGTCCAAATCAGTAACATATTCCTTTTCATTAATGATATTTAAGTTTTGAATTACAACTTTGGGACTTTTCGACAATCGTTAATGACGTTCAAAAATATGGTTAATGATGTGTTGAAATTGGTTAATTGATTCACACATACCAGAGACTTGGTTAATGATGTACAAAAGCTTGGTTAATGTAGCTTAGTGGATAGTTAATGCAGCTCAGTGGATATAACGAGTTATCCATCTCGGTGACAACGATTAATGATATTCAAAATCATGTTTAATGCAACTCAGTGGATGATTAATGAATTACTCATATCGGTGACAACGGTTAATGACATTCAAAATTGTAATTAATGGTGTGTTGAACTTGGTTAATGTGTATATCGAGATGGATAACTCATTAACATACATGACTGAACTACATTAAACACAATTTTAAATGTTATTAACTATTATTGAAAGTTGTCCCATAAAGTCGTCCCAAAATGGTTGTACAAAATACAAATAAGACTGTGTTTGAGAAAACTGGAAAAAAAAAATTTGCTGATAATCTGTTTTCAAATAATTGATTATTGTGATAATCGATTATAATCTGAATCAGTTTTTGTTTGGGTATGTTTGCTGAAAAGCTATTTTAAAATAATATATTTCGTTTTGGTGATGCAAAAATAATCACTTGTATATAATAAATCACCAAAAATGGTATGAAGGTATTTGCTTATAATATTTGTTTTTCTTTAACATTAGATTTTTTTTATATATTGTCATCAAAATTTTATCTATTTATAAAAAAATGAATACAATTTCTAACTTTTTTTCCCATGATTATGAAAAACATGTGAGAATATATTTTTTTTAATAGTTAAATAAAAACAATATATATATCAATTTGAGTTTAATTGTTATACATTGACAGTGTAAATTTTTTTTATGCCAACAACTAATCAAAAATCATGATATATTTTTGTTTCATATTCCTGAGTCTCTTTTTCTCCGTTGGGTTCTAGAAAATTCAGTTTGCAATCTCCAGTGATGTTTGGGTAAAAAACAAAGTGATAAAAAGTGTGTTTAAAGGGGGAGAAACAGAGTTTTAAGAAAGCATTCCAGAGTAGCTTTCTAGTTGGCCTTTTCAAACGGAATTTGGTATTTTACATTATTACCCATCATTTATTTCTCTCCTTCCTTCCCAACATTCATTTATGTCCTTTATAGTAATTTTACCTCAAAATTACTTCAAAAGTGATTCTAATTTATTCTATCAAAACAAAAACAATTCTTCTAAACTTACTTTTAAAATATCATTACCAAACACAAATCAAAATTTTCAACCTTGATTTTTTTTTAAATCAATTCTTTCAAAATCAATTCCATTAAAATCTAAAACAAACGGGCCCTAAATGAATTGGATTTGAAAGTAAGCTTATCTTAAAATCGAGAAAATAATGATACATTTATTATTAATTTGACAAAGTGTATAGGGATCTCAACTCACTAACTAATTCAATGTAAATATTCACTTACTTTCTCATTTTAGAAACAAGTTCACTTTAAATGACTTAAATCCCAATACATTGCTTCTCCTAATCTAAAGTCTCCATTTTCCTTTTAATTATACGCAAAAGTCCTGAATGCCATATTACTTAATTTTTTGATTTACACGGGGGCAAAAGCCCAAACTACAAGAGTTGTGTTATTTGAACATGTTTTTTAGACACCGTATGTGATACTGTATGTATTTCTCTCTATCTTTCACTTACTTTTTATCATCTTTATATACATACATCTCGAAAATATATCCAAAAACAAAGGGGATCATATGATCCCAATTTTGTGTTGAAAAAATATTCCTCAACTACAAAGTACAAACAATTTGCTCAATCACCAGCTACCCCCTATCTTGCATATCCAGGATCAATAGTGGAATCTTAGGATATAATATTATACTCTTCAAGGCCTGAAATGTTCTAGTTTTGAGGTTAGTCCTACAATACATCATCTACCTTGCTATCTTATAATTAAGTGCTTGAGCATTCTGTTCTACCAAATAAATTTGGGATTGTCCACTCTCACATGTATGGTGCACCCCAATATTTAATGAACTATCGCCTTGCACAAAACAATATAGAGTGTGTTTGGAACTGCACTTCCAAGGACCAGACGCGCGCTGGTAGTGGTAAAACGCGGTTTAACTGGGTTTGGAAGATGTTTGGATCTCAGATAGATAAGTGATTTTGGATCTTGAAATTGATTCTAGGTGAAGCTACTTTTTCTAGTTTTTGCTTCTAACTAAAATCGATTCTTATGCAATCACATGCAATTTCTCAGTTTTACCCCTTCCTTCTCATGTTTTCGGTTGCTGCTCCGCCTACTCTACTCGTGCGGTCGTCCCCTTCTGGTTTTGCAGCTGTAAAATCCTCTTTTTCCAGGTTAGAGAAGAGACAATGAATTGGGCTCAACAAAGTGGAAGTCCAATAAGAAAAAGACAAAAAAAAGTGGAAGTCCACTTTCCGTAAAAATAAAAGTATGGAAGTCGCCCTATTATAATAATAAATCACACTGCACTTCTTTTCTTTAACAAATTCATCGAAATTAAGATATAAATAAATATAAATTTTACCTTTTATTTAATAAATTAACATAAAGCAAAAAATCAAAGATAAAAATAAAAAATATATATATGAAAAAGTATACATATATAAACACTCAAACCTACTTTGGTAATTACACACCAAAAAGCAATTTTAACCAAAACTATCCAAATAAGATTTCTTTATAAAATCACTTTTGTGACAAACATATCCAAATATAAATCACGTTGTTTTCAACTCACTTTTAACAAAAATCAATTTTCATCCTCCGTAGAACCAACCATATACATAGTCTATTTACAATATATAAAACCTGAAGCATAGATTTAGAGCTGACATATACCATATTCTACTATTTCTTCTTTCTGTTTATTTCACCTACCTATACCATCGATTCAAAACTCCTTAATGGTTGAGTCCATTTTTTCATATGCAAGCTGCTCCACCAATGGATCGCCATAAATAGAAATGGCAGGGTCAGTGCTTGGAATGGAATATGGTTGGTAAAGTGTAAGAGTAGGGTCAGTTTCTAAGCCTTCTTCCTCGGATAACCGAATGAATATGTGTTTGTTAAGGCATTTACGGTTAAAAGTGAACTAAATCACAATTGTAAAAGAGGCCTCTCTCTCTCTCAATAGCTTTAGCAAAAACTGACTATTAAGCATATTGTTCTTAATTGGGAATAAACCTCTTCTAAAGTGAGTTAAGACAATGTTCAAATGATGATGACAATTTCTTAATTTATATAAGGCACCCAAAATCTCAGGATCGACCATGTTAAAGTGCATTGAAATCTTAACTCACTTTAGTTAATCAAGCATGAATATATCCTTATCTTTTTCATTTTACACACTTAGAGAGAGAATAATACCTTATTTGGCATTTGAAACCATTGAGCCACCCTCCATGTCAACACATGCAATGTTACTCCAACCATAATTAGGAATGGTATAATAATGACAAAAACTATTGCGCTTTTAAAACCTAGTTAATCCAATCAACCATCAGATCAAGTTTAACATTTCTTGCACGGAAAGGTTTGAGAATCAGATCCTAAGTTGTGTTACCTGAGCTTCAGTACTTTCGAATCCAAATTAATGCATTAACAAATTTTGAAAAAGTTGAAGCATGAGTTTCTCATGATATCAACGACAACATGAAAGAATCAACAATAAGGGAAGAAATTAGAAGAGAAAAGGTGAGAGACCAACAGGGAAATTTTGAAAGAGTGTTGTCAGGCCTAGGTGGTTATGAAAAGGGAAAATGGAATTCTCAGGCACTATGAAGGTTATAAAAGTAAGTATGAAAAGGAACATAGAAAAGAGTGTAAAAATGTACCTTGTGCTCCTAGCTAAATGTAAGGGTAAGCACCCCTTATATATTGAAGCAATCAAGTAGAATAGATATTAAGACTGAAACTAATCTCTGTATTAAGCTTGCTAAGGAAACAGTACACAGAGGTATGAACAAGTACAAGTGAAATCACTAAATGTAAATATGGATTCTAATCCATTTAGGGAAAACTAGTACTGATAGTGATAGAAGAAAAGGACAGAGCTGCAGCAGAGAGAATAGGCTTAGGAAGGAGACAAATGAGCTGACATAATCCACACCCCTCTCTAGTGCCTTTAATTTCCCTTATATCACATACTCCTCAGCAGTATTTTCGGCTACCTTTCTCTCTCTCATACCTCTCCTTACTTCCTGATTTCTTGGATCATGAGCCACTTGTCCCCAGTCATCAACCAATTCTGTTATGCTAGGTGTGTTTTCACATGTGCCATTTGGTGTCATAACATTACTTCCCCCATTAAAAACAACCTTGTCCTCAAGGTTGTACAAGTTTTCCAAGTCCTTCCAATTCCTACAAGATGCGTCATTAGGAGACAACCCCTTCATATGCACAAAAAACTTAGAAGTAGCCTGCAATCTCTCAGCTTGTGCCACCATAGGCTTGCTCTGAAACTTGTGTTGTAACATAGCAAGTGAAGTTTTACAAGGAACCGTGACAATTATCATTACCAAGGAGGCAAGTGTAGCCAGCTGAACATTCATGGCGTCCATCAACTCATGTGACTTTGCTAGTGCAGCAGTGTCAATATTTGGACCCTCAGTAACAATAAATCTTTCCCTTTGCTTAAGTTGTAGCACCCTGGAGAAACTTGTCCCTTGAACCTCTAATGATTTAGATGAGTCAACATCTTCCATCTTGGAGCGCTCACTCTTTAAAAAGGGGTGGATAGAACATGGCCGAATAACTGCCACTTTGTCATCCTTGTCAACCTCAGTATTTGAAGAGTTGAATGCACCACTTCCTGTGTGTATGAACGGTGCTATGCTGCATACAAAGTCATTATTCTCAAGCTCAACATCATAATTGTGGATTTTGATCAGCCCCTGGCTCGACTAGTTTTTGACTAGTAAAGACCAAGGTTTTATTCAAGTTTAATCTCGTTTTCGCCCAAATTAGACTTGATTGTCTTCAAGCAACATTTTGAGTCTCTAAAGTAGTTTTAGGGTAATTTAGCTGATTTAGAGTCAAATAAACCACTTACTGCTATTTCTTGTTTTCAGGTTAATAAATAGAAGCAATTCTGGAATTATTCGCCCCGCGAGAGGCTACTCGCCTCGCGAGTCTGAAGCCTTGCTGTGCCAGAAATGTCATCCTCTCTGTCTCGCCCCGCGAATCACTGTCTCGCCCTGCGAGAAATCCACACCCTGAAGGACAGAGACCATCACGGTCTTGCCGTGATGAAGGTCACGGCCATGACAGATAAGCACCCAAAGTCAGAAGTGATCACGGCCTGCCCGTGATAGGCATCACGGCTGTGACAAACTAAAGTTTGAAGTCTCGCCTCGCGAACTGCTCTCTCGCCTCGCGAGAACCCAATTTGAACTCGCGCCATAATTAATATTCGAGTCGCGAGAGTATGCTCGCCTCGCGAGCGCACGCAGATCCTGGGCTCATAAATTGCTGTTTAGGGCAGATTGGAGGGGGATACAGACTTTTGATAGAGTCCGGCTGCGAATTAGGTTTAGCGTTTTTTGTTTCCTTTGTAATGGAGAACTAGTCTCCTTTGATTAATCTGCTGTAATCGGGTTCCGCCGCCACTTGAGGTTTTGTAATTCCTGATTTCATTGCTTTTCTCTTTCAATACTATTCTATATTATGTTTGCTTAATTCAGTTTGTATCGAATGGGTATTGATTTGTTTCGATGATTGTATGTTCTTATACTTAATCGCGTTTGCTTAATTCGCGTGTGTTCATTCGTGTTTGCTTAATTCACGAGCGCTTCACCCCGTTTGCTTAATTCGGGAATAGGAACATACATCGCGTAGTGCCGGTTTCGCTTGTTAATTGTCGCTACAATCGAAAAGGGTTTAGAATCTGCTTAGGGATTGGTATTATATGAATCAATGATAGTGGGAAACCGAAAGTAGTAGATTGATCGTTGACCGCGCTATCACCACGCGCCAAAAAGAACGAGCGATTATAAAATAATGCAGTATAGAGCGACAACTCGGATATCGTCTCTCAAGGACTCTTTAGTGTTGTTATTATTAACAGAAAATCAAAAGTTAGTTTTTTGGGGGGTTTTGAGATTGAAATAAAATAAAGAAAACAAAATAAAAACAGAGTAAGAAAAGAGATTAACAAATAAACTAAAGACGATTAACCTACTGTTCTTGGTTTCCCACTATCATTGGTTCAAGCAAATCCAAGCCCTAAGCAGATTCTAATCCCCTCCCGGTTGTAGCAATAATTCACAAGCGGAACCACTACTACAGATATATGTCCCTATTCCCGAATTAAGCAAACGGGGTTAAGCACTTCGTGAACTAAGCGAATACGAAACGTACACACGCGAATTAAGTAACATGGGCTAACTAGGGAACATGCATTAGGAATTGGTTATTTTTAGGCTAAGTAGCTATTTACAAAGAAAATTCCTAAATCATCTGAAGCAAACACATAATCATGCAAACCAAAAAGAGATTCAAGCAAATTCAGGAAAGTGCAACTTAAAAAGTGATTTTCACACAGTCAAAAAAAAATGTTGGAGGCTCAAAAACCTCACCTGGACATTTTTTTGCAAATTGTTTGACAGAGATTCTATCCCTAGTGTGTGCTTCCTATCACCCCAAACTTATCATAAATCATGCCATCATAATAAAATCTCAAAGTTCAGTTTTCAATCATATGGGGATCAAATTTTTTCAAAAACTTTTCAAGTCCTAGGGGGAAAACAATCAATTAACATGCAATCCATCTATGCAAATTCAACCAAATCCAATAAACTTGCCAACACTAGACTCAAACAACTCCTGAGCTTCTCAAATTATTCAGGAGCTTTATTAAAAACAAAACAGAAATAAAACAAAGCAAAAGAAAATTAAAAAGGAGAAAGGGTTAAGAAAAACTCATTCAGAGGCGGTTCCACCAGGATCCCACTGCCTGTAACATAAGTCCCACATGGTAGCCAAAGGACTGAAATTCATTCCAAGCCTCCCTAACTTGCAGCTTTGATGCGGAAGTGGGTGCTTGACAATCATAGTAACCTCGCCCAGTGCGGCGGACTTCTCACTACCTCTCGGGTCACAGATGACCTCTTTCTCAATAAATTCTCCCCAATAGAAGTGGGGCTCAACCTCTTGGACCGGCCATGGTGCAAAATCCAAGGGTGCAGAGTCCAGAACTTTTGGTTCCACAGGGGAAGGTGACAAACAGTTAGTTGGGGTCTCCGTGTTGCTTCAACTCCTGCAAGGTCTTCATCCACTGCACTACCGGATTCATCACTTGTTAAACCTGCAGAAATCTCATCACACACTACAGGAAGGTTAGAGTTAGTACAGTTAGTAAATATATTACAATAAACTAAATCAGAAAGCGGCTGAATGTCTGGAAGTTGCTTGAGCTCTATGGAGGGTGGCTGTTCAATGGATGGTATAGTTGGGACTTCGGCTGAACAAACAGCATCACTCTCACTATCACCCTGCAAAATAGAGTCAAGAAACCCAGCACAAACATCACACGGGTTAGTGTCAGTACAGTTAGTACATGTATTAACAGAAACTGAGTTAGTAAAGATCTGATTGTCTGGACTTTCTGCACACGGTTCATCCACCCCATCACTCTCAACACATGCATCTGATTCCACAGGTTCTTCATTATCCTTAAGCACGGTGGAGCTGATGTCCTCTTGATCCTCCTGATCCTCATTTTCTTCGTTTCCTTTCAAGTATAAACCTGCATAACAGTTGTATACACAAAGCAGCAGTACCATCACAATAACAATCATTAGAATCGGGGATTCAACACATAATTCATCATCAACGAAATATCATCATCGAATTATCATCAAAAGTATTTTCGGGAATAACCATCTGTGAATCCTTATGTTCCTCAAGGGGGCTGTGGAGTTAGCATTGCAGCCGAATTGGCGGTAACTTGATCAATTAGAGCCTACAACTTTTGAGATTTAGCTTGGTCCCTCTGTTGGGCTTCACGATTACTTGCCTCCATTGCCTCCATCCTCTGTTGAAATTCAAGATTGTATGCCATCCGTTGATTGTTCTCTTCCATTTGTTGTAGCATTGAAGCAATCTCATCCAAGGTGCTCTGTGAAGGTTCGGAAGGTGCGGAGGTGGTCACTTGGCTAGGATAGTATGGTGGTGGCTCACTAAAATTAGGATAATACATGCATGGTTGCTCATAATAAACATTAGGCACATAATTTCGCATATAATTATCCATGGGGCAAAATTAAAATTTACGACTGCAGACAAAGCGAGACAAAACTAATTAGCAAAGCAAAAAGTTTTTTTTTTTTCAAAAATTTTTTTGTGGTAAAAACAAAAAACCCGAGTCCCCGAAAACAACGGCGCCAATTTTTGACCGCGCTGTCGCCACGCGCCAAAAAGAACGAGCGATTATAAAATAATGCAGTATAGAGCGACAACTCGGATATCGTCTCTCAAGGACTCTTTAGTGTTGTTATTATTAACAGAAAATCAAAAGTTAGTTTTTGGGGGGTTTTGAGATTGAAATAAAATAAAGAAAACAAAATAAAAACAGAGTAAGAAAAGAGATTAACAAATAAACTAAAGACGATTAACCTACTGTTCTTGGTTTCCCACTATCATTGGTTCAAGCAAATCCAAGTCCTAAGCAGATTCTGATCCCCTCCCGGTTGTAGCAATAATTCACAAGCGTAACCACTACTACGTATATATGTCCCTATTCCCGAATTAAGCAAACGGGGTTAAGCACTTCGTGAACTAAGCGAACACGAAACGTACACACGCGAATTAAGCAAACGCGATTATATATAGGAACATGATATCGCCGAGATAAACCAACACAACACAATATACTCCTGAATTAAGCAAACAGAAATATAAAGCATGGCATTGAAAAGAGAAAAGGAAATAAAAACAGGAAATACAAGAACCTCAAGTATGGATAGAAACCAATTACAGTAGATTAATCTAGGAGACTAATTCTCCATTACAAAAGTAAAACACAAAAGAAAAGAAATAAACTACTAAAACTACTACTACTCATCTGCAAAGATTAGCCAAAATTGGCTAACTCGATTAACTTCTTCGATTACGCCTAAAATCTGCTTTATATACACATTTCTGGAATCCAAGTCCTCGCGAGGCGAAGCACTTTGCTCGCGAGGCGAATGACATGAAAGGTCTGCAACTCTTTGTCTTCTCGCGAGGCGAGCATAGCTTCAGCGAGGCGAACGCTTCAAATTCCCAAACCGCAACGCCCGTGACCTTCCACACGGGCAAGCCGTGATCGTCTCTGACTTTTCATGGTTGGATGACTCGCGAGGCGAGCCATTTCTCCGCGGGGCGAGACAGAAAGTTTTACAATTTCAGGAACAGTCACCTTCTGGGTCGCGTGGCGAACAGTCTTCTCGCGGGGCGAGAAACTCCAGAATTATTCCTTTTTATTAACCTGAAAATAGAAAGTAAAAGTAAGTACTTCATTCACTCTAAATCAACTAAATTAACTTAAAAACAATTTACAGACTCAAAATATTACTTAAGGACAATAAAGTCTAATTTGGGTAAAAATGATATAAAATTAGCACAAAGCCAAGGTCTTGACTAGTTATAAAACCCAGTCAATCGAGGCTCATCAAAATATCCCAAACTTAAACTTTGCTTGTCCCCAAGCAACTACACTCAAAAACTTAAAAAGACTCAAGACCTGGCAAAACATGGCAAGCTTAAGGACTCAATTAACTTTCACCTGATTTCAAGCAATTTTTCAAAGGATTTTTCTTTCAATGTTCCCCCTTCCAAGCAAAGTAATCCCCACATTCATTTATTCTAAACAGTTGAGAATTTCATTATTCAGGGCAATCAGAAATCTAAGCAGGGGATCTAAGTTACACACAAAAGGGAGATCACCATATTCAAACAACTGCCTTCCTCACAAGGGAAATTTATGTTCACTCAACGCTCAGTTTGTCAGGCTAACAACATTAACTCAATTTCACTTTTAAGAGCACTTCCCATAAATTTGATTTTCATCTCAATATGGCTCCCACGAGAAAACATGCAAGCAACATCGAAGGTCTTTTATGGGTTGTAATGGGGCCTGGCTAAGAGTAGGATATACAAAGGAACTAGGCTGAAGACCCTAGGAACTAAGAGAGCATGAACATTATTTACACTTTGAATTTAACTCGCGTTCCTTTTACATTTTTCTTTATGGCGTGGGTGACTACAAACTTTTTTTTTATTTTTTGCATTTTTGCAATTTTACTTTTTTTTATCTTATTTTTTTTTTTTTTTTACACTTTTCTTTTTTTCTTTTTTTTTTCTTCTTCCTAATCCCAAACAACACATTGCACCTTGCAGCCACCCCAAACTATAGTTTCTTGCACCCATTCTAAGATTACATGCTCTCCTAATCCTAAGATCGGGTTAACATGGTTTTCCAGTTTTTGGGCTTATAACATTAGGTTATCAAGAAGCAATAGGCTAATAGGCTCAAAGGGGCTAACTAGGGAACATGCATTAGGAATTGGTTATTTTTAGGCTAAGTAGCTATTTACAAAGAAAATTCCTAAATCATCTGAAGCAAACACATAATCATGCAAACCAAAAAGAGATTCAAGCAAATTCAGGAAAGTGCAACTTAAAAAGTGATTTTCACACAGTCAAAAAAAAAATGTTGGAGGCTCAAAAACCTCACCTGGACATTTTTTTGCAAATTGTTTGACAGAGATTCTATCCCTAGTGTGTGCTTCCTATCACCCCAAACTTATCATAAATCATGCCATCATAATAAAATCTCAAAGTTCAGTTTTCAATCATATGGGGATCAAATTTTTTCAAAAACTTTTCAAGTCCTAGGGGAAAACAATCAATTAACATGCAATCCATCTATGCAAATTCAACCAAATCCAATAAACTTGCCAACACTAGACTCAAACAACTCCCGAGCTTCTCAAATTATTCAGGAGCTTTATTAAAAACAAAACAGAAATAAAACAAAGCAAAAGAAAATTAAAAAGGAGAAAGGGTTAAGAAAAACTCATTCGGAGGCGGTTCCACCAGGATCCCACCGCCTGTAACATAAGTCCCACATGGTAGCCAAAGGATGAAATTCATTCCAAGCCTCCCTAACTTGCGGCTTTGATGCGGAAGTGGGTGCTTGACAATCATAGTAACCTCGCCCAGTGCGGCGGACTTCTCACTACCTCTCGGGTCACAGATGACCTCTTTCTCAATAAATTCTCCCCAATAGAAGTGGGGCTCAACCTCTTGGACCGGCCATGGTGCAAAATCCAAGGGTGCAGAGTCCAGAACTTTTGGTTCCACAGGGGAAGGTGACAAACAGTTAGTTGGGGTCTCCGGTGTTGCTTCAACTCCTGCAAGGTCTTCATCCACTGCACTACCGGATTCATCACTTGTTAAACCTGCAGAAATCTCATCACACACTACAGGAAGGTTAGAGTTAGTACAGTTAGTAAATATATTACAATAAACTAAATCAGAAAGCGGCTGAATGTCTGGAAGTTGCTTGAGCTCTATGGAGGGTGGCTGTTCAATGGATGGTATAGTTGGGACTTCGGCTGAACAAACAAAGATCACTCTCACTATCACCCCGCAAAATAGAGTCAAGAAACCCAGCACAAACATCACACGGGTTAGTGTCGATCAGATTAGTACATGTATTAACAAAACTGAGTTAGTAAAGATCTGATTGTCTGGACTTTCTGCACACGGTTCATCCACCCCATCACTCTCAACACATGCATCTGATTCCACAGGTTCTTCATTATCCTTAAGCACGGTGGAGCAGATGTCCTCTTGATCCTCCTGATCCTCATTTTCTTTGTTTCCTTTCAAGTATAAACCTGCATAACAGTGTATACACAAAGCAGCAGTACCATCACAATAACAATCATTAGAATCAGGGGATTCAACACATAATTCATCATCAACAGAAATATCATCATCAGAATTATCATCAAAAGTATTTTCAGGAATAACCATCTGTGAATCCTTATGTTCCTCAAGGGGCTGTGGAGTTAGCATTGCAGCCGAATTGGCGGTAACTTGATCAATTAGAGCCTACAACTTTTGAGATTTAGCTTGGTCCCTCTGTTGGGCTTCACGATTACTTGCCTCCATTGCCTCCATCCTCTGTTGAAATTCAAGATTGTATGCCATCCGTTGATTGTTCTCTTCCATTTGTTGTAGCATTGAAGCAATCTCATCCAAGGTGCTCTGTGAAGGTTCGGAAGGTGCAGAGGTGGTCACTTGGCTAGGATAGTATGGTGGTGGCTCACTAAAATTAGGATAATACATGCATGGTTGCTCATAATAAACATTAGGCACATAATTTCGCATATAATTATCCATGGGGCAAAATTAAAATTTACAGACCAGACAAAGCAGACAAAACTAATTAGCAAAGCAAAAAGTTTTTTTTTTTTCAAAAATTATTTTCTGCTAATAACAACAAACCAGAGTCCCCGACAACGGCGCCAATTTTTGACCGCGCTGTCGCCACGCGCCAAAAAGAACGAGCGATTATAAAATAATGCAGTATAGAGCGACAACTCGGATATCGTCTCTCAAGGACTCTTTAGTGTTGTTATTATTAACAGAAAATCAAAAGTTAGTTTTTTGGGGGGTTTTGAGATTGAAATAAAATAAAGAAAACAAAATAAAAACAGAGTAAGAAAAGAGATTAACAAATAAACTAAAGACGATTAACCTACTGTTCTTGGTTTCCCACTATCATTGGTTCAAGCAAATCCAAGTCCTAAGCAGATTCTGATCCCCTCCCGGTTGTAGCAATAATTCACAAGCGTAACCACTACTACAGATATATGTCCCTATTCCCGAATTAAGCAAACGGGGTTAAGCACTTCGTGAACTAAGCGAACACGAAACGTACACACGCGAATTAAGCAAACGCGATTATATATAGGAACATGATATCGCCGAGATAAACCAACACAACACAATATACTCCTGAATTAAGCAAACATAAATATAAAGCATGGCATTGAAAAGAGAAAAGGAAATAAAAACAGGAAATACAAGAACCTCAAGTATGGATAGAAACCAATTACAGTAGATTAATCTAGGAGACTAATTCTCCATTACAAAAGTAAAACACAAAAGAAAAGAAATAAACTACTGAAAACTACTACTACTGTCTACCAAAGATTAGCCAAAATTGGCTAACTCTGATTAACTTCTTCAGTTCTGCCTAAAACTGCTTTATATACACATTTCTGGAATCCAAGTCCTCGCGAGGCGAAGCACTGCTCGCGAGGCGAATGACATGAAAGGTCTGCAACTCTTTGTCTTCTCGCGAGGCGAGCATAGCTTCGCGAGGCGAACGCTTCAAATTCCCAAACTGCAACGCCCGTGACCTTCCACACGGGCAAGCCGTGATCGTCTCTGACTTTTCATGGTTGGATGACTCGCGAGGCGAGCCATTTCTCCGCGGGGCGAGACAGAAAGTTTTACAATTTCAGGAACAGTCACCTTCTGGGTCGCGTGGCGAACAGTCTTCTCGCGGGGCGAGAAACTCCAGAATTATTCCTTTTTATTAACCTGAAAATAGAAAGTAAAAGTAAGTACTTCATTCACTCTAAATCAACTAAATTAACTTAAAAACAATTTACAGACTCAAAATATTACTTAAGGACAATAAAGTCTAATTTGGGTAAAAATGATATAAAATTAGCACAAAGCCAAGGTCTTGACTAGTTATAAAACCAGTCAATCAGAGGCTCATCAAAATATCCCAAACTTAAACTTTGCTTGTCCCCAAGCAACTACACTCAAAAACTTAAAAAGACTCAAGACCTGGCAAAACATGGCAAGCTTAAGGACTCAATTAACTTTCACACAGATTTCAAGCAATTTTTCAAAGGATTTTTCTTTCAATGTTCCCCCTTCCAAGCAAAGTAATCCCCACATTCATTTATTCTAAACAGTTGAGAATTTCATTATTCAGGCAATCAGAAATCTAAGCAGGGGATCTAAGTTACACACAAAAGGGAGATCACCATATTCAAACAACTGCCTTCCTCACAAGGGAAATTTATGTTCACTCAACGCTCAGTTTGTCAGGCTAACAACATTAACTCAATTTCACTTTTAAGAGCACTTCCCATAAATTTGATTTTCATCTCAAAATGGCTCCCACAGAAAACATGCAAGCAACATCAGAAGGTCTTTTATGGGTTGTAATGGGGCCTGGCTAAGAGTAGGATATACAAAGGAACTAGGCTGAAGACCCTAGGAACTAAGAGAGCATGAACATTATTTACACTTTGAATTTAACTCGCGTTCCTTTTCCATTTTTCTTTATGCCTTGGGTGACTACAACCTTTTTATTTCTTTTTGGCATTTTTGCACTTTTACTTTTTTTTCTCTTCTTTTTTTTTTTTTTTACACTTTTCTTTTTTTCTTTTTTTTTTCTTCTTCCTAATCCCAAACAACACATTGCACCTTGCAGCCACCCCAAACTTTAGTTTCTTGCACCCATTCTAAGATTACATGCTCTCCTAATCCTAAGATCGGGTTAACATGGTTTTCCAGATTTTTGGGCTTATAACATTAGGTTATCAAGAAGCAATAGGCTAATAGGCTCAAAGGGGCTAACTAGGGAACATGCATTAGGAATTGGTTATTTTTAGGCTAAGTAGCTATTTACAAAGAAAATTCCTAAATCATCTGAAGCAAACACATAATCATGCAAACCAAAAAGAGATTCAAGCAAATTCAGGAAAGTGCAACTTAAAAAGTGATTTTCACAGTCAAAAAAAAAAATGTTGGAGGCTCAAAAACCTCACCTGGACATTTTTTTGCAAATTGTTTGACAGAGATTCTATCCCTAGTGTGTGCTTCCTATCACCCCAAACTTATCATAAATCATGCCATCATAATAAAATCTCAAAGTTCAGTTTTCAATCATATGGGGATCAAATTTTTTCAAAAACTTTTCAAGTCCTAGGGGAAAACAATCAATTAACATGCAATCCATCTATGCAAATTCAACCAAATCCAATAAACTTGCCAACACTAGACTCAAACAACTCCCGAGCTTCTCAAATTATTCAGGAGCTTTATTAAAAACAAAACAGAAATAAAACAAAGCAAAAGAAAATTAAAAAGGAGAAAGGGTTAAGAAAAACTCATTCGAGGCGGTTCCACCAGGATCCCACCGCTCGTAACATAAGTCCCACATGGTAGCCAAAGGATCGAAATTCATTCCAAGCCTCCCTAACTTGCAGCTTTGATGCGGAAGTGGGTGCTTGACAATCATAGTAACCTCGCCCAGTGCGGCGGACTTCTCACTACCTCTCGGGTCACAGATGACCTCTTTCTCAATAAATTCTCCCCAATAGAAGTGGGGCTCAACCTCTTGGACCGGCCATGGTGCAAAATCCAAGGGTGCAGAGTCCAGAACTTTTGGTTCCACAGGGGGAGGTGACAAACAGTTAGTTGGGGTCTCCGTGTTGCTTCAACTCCTGCAAGGTCTTCATCCACCGCACTACCGGATTCATCACTTGTTAAACCTGCAGAAATCTCATCACACACTACAGGAAGGTTAGAGTTAGTACGCTTAGTAAATATATTACAATAAACTAAATCGAAAAGCGGTGAATGTCCGGAAGTTGCTTGAGCTCTATGGAGGGTGGTCGTTCAATGGATGGTATAGTTGGGACTTCGTGAACAAACAAGCATCACTCTCACTATCACCCTGCAAAATAGAGTCAAGAAACCCAGCACAAACATCACACGGGTTAGTGTCGATGCAGTTAGTACATGTATTAACAAAACGAGTTAGTAAAGATCTGATTGTCTGGACTTTCTGCACACGGTTCATCCACCCCATCACTCTCAACACATGCATCTGATTCCACAGGTTCTTCATTATCCTTAAGCACGGTGGAGCAGATGTCCTCTTGATCCTCCTGATCCTCATTTTCTTTGTTTCCTTTCAAGTATAAACCTGCATAACAGTGTATACACAAAGCAGCGAAGATACCATCACAATAACAATCATTAGAATCGGGGATTCAACACATAATTCATCATCAACGAAAATATCATCATCGGAATTATCATCAAAAGTATTTTCAGGAATAACCATCCGTGAATCCTTATGTTCCTCAAGGGGCTGTGGAGTTAGCATTGCAGCCAATTGGCGGTGAACTTGATCAATTAGAGCCTACAACTTTTGAGATTTAGCTTGGTCCCTCTGTTGGGCTTCACGATTACTTGCCTCCATTGCCTCCATCCTCTGTTGAAATTCAAGATTGTATGCCATCCGTTGATTGTTCTCTTCCATTTGTTGTAGCATTGAAGCAATCTCATCCAAGGTGCTCTGTGAAGGTTCGGAAGGTGCAGAGGTGGTCACTTGGCTAGGATAGTATGGTGGTGGCTCACTAAAATTAGGATAATACATGCATGGTTGCTCATAATAAACATTAGGCACATAATTTCGCATATAATTATCCATGGGGAAAAAATAAAATTTACTTACCAGAAAAAGCAGCAAAAACTAATTAGATAAGCAAAAAGTTTTTTTTTTTTTTTTCAAAAATTATTTTCTGCTAATAACAACAAACCGAGTCCCCGACAACGGCGCCAATTTTTGACCGCATTGCCGCCACGCCAAAAAGAACGAGCGATTATAAAATAATGCAGTATAGAGCGACAACTCGGATATCGTCTCTCAAGGACTCTTTAGTGTTGTTATTATTAATGAGAAAATCAAAAGTTAGTTTTTTGGGGGTTTTGAGATTGAAATAAAATAAAGAAAACAAAATAAAAACAGAGTAAGAAAAGAGATTAACAAATAAACTAAAGACGATTAACCTCACTGTTCTTGGTTTCCCACTATCATTGGTTCAAGCAAATCCAAGTCCTAAGCGATTCTCGATCCCTCCCGGTTGTAGCAATAATTCACAAGCGTAACCACTACTACAGATATATGTCCCTATTCCCGAATTAAGCAAACGGGGTTAAGCACTTCGTGAACTAAGCGAACACGAAACGTACACACGCGAATTAAGCAAACGCGATTATATATAGGAACATGATATCGCCGAGATAAACCAACACAACACAATATACTCCTGAATTAAGCAAACAGAAATATAAAGCATGGCATTGAAAAGAGAAAAGGAAATAAAAACAGGAAATACAAGAACCTCAAGTATGGATAGAAACCAATTACAGTAGATTAATCTAGGAGACTAATTCTCCATTACAAAAGTAAAACACAAAAGAAAAGAAATAAACTACTGAAAACTACTACTACTGTCTACCAAAGATTAGCCAAAATTGGCTAACTCTGATTAACTTCTTCAGTTCTGCCTAAAACTGCTTTATATACACATTTCTGGAATCCAAGTCCTCGCGAGGCGAAGCACTGCTCGCGAGGCGAATGACATGAAAGGTCTGCAACTCTTTGTCTTCTCGCGAGGCGAGCATAGCTTCGCGAGGCGAACGCTTCAAATTCCCAAACCGCAACGCCCGTGACCTTCCACACGGGCAAGCCGTGATCGTCTCTCGACTTTTCATGGTTGGATGACTCGCGAGGCGAGCCATTTCTCCGCGGGCGAGACAGAAAGTTTTACAATTTCAGGAACAATCACCTTTCGGGTCGCGTGGCGAAACAGTCTTCTCGCGGGCGAGAAACTCCGACTATTCCTTTTATTAACCTCGAAAATAGAAAGTAAAAGTAAGTACTTCATTCACTCTAAATCAACTAAATTAACTTAAAAACAATTTACAGACTCAAAATATTACTTAAGGACAATAAAGTCTAATTTGGGTAAAAATGATATAAAATTAGCACAAAGCCAAGGTCTTGACTAGTTATAAAACCAGTCAATCAGAGGCTCATCAAAATATCCCAAACTTAAACTTTGCTTGTCCCCAAGCAACTACACTCAAAAACTTAAAAAGACTCAAGACCTGGCAAAACATGGCAAGCTTAAGGACTCAATTAACTTTCACACAGATTTCAAGCAATTTTTCAAAGGATTTTTCTTTCAATGTTCCCCCTTCCAAGCAAAGTAATCCCCACATTCATTTATTCTAAACAGTTGAGAATTTCATTATTCAGGCAATCAGAAATCTAAGCAGGGGATCTAAGTTACACACAAAAGGGAGATCACCATATTCAAACAACTGCCTTCCTCACAAGGGAAATTTATGTTCACTCAACGCTCAGTTTGTCAAAGCTAACAACATTAACTCAATTTCACTTTTAAGAGCACTTCCCATAAATTTGATTTTCATCTCAAAATGGCTCCCACGAGAAAACATGCAAGCAACATCGAAGGTCTTTTATGGGTTGTAATGGGGCCTGGCTAAGAGTAGGATATACAAAGGAACTAGGTGAAGACCCTAGGAACTAAGAGAGCATGAACATTATTTACACTTTGAATTTAACTCGCGTTCCTTTTCCATTTTTCTTTATGCCTTGGGTGACTACAACCTTTTTATTTCTTTTTGGCATTTTTGCACTTTTACTTTTTTTTCTCTTCTTTTTTTTTTTTTTTACACTTTTCTTTTTTTCTTTTTTTTTTCTTCTTCCTAATCCCAAACAACACATTGCACCTTGCAGCCACCCCAAACTTTAGTTTCTTGCACCCATTCTAAGATTACATGCTCTCCTAATCCTAAGATCGGGTTAACATGGTTTTCAGTTTTTTGGGCTTATAACATTAGGTTATCAAGAAGCAATAGGCTAATAGGCTCAAAGGGGCTAACTAGGGAACATGCATTAGGAATTGGTTATTTTTAGGCTAAGTAGCTATTTACAAAGAAAATTCCTAAATCATCTGAAGCAAACACATAATCATGCAAACCAAAAAGAGATTCAAGCAAATTCAGGAAAGTGCAACTTAAAAAGTGATTTTCACACAGTCAAAAAAAAATGTTGGAGGCTCAAAAACCTCACCTGGACATTTTTTTGCAAATTGTTTGACAGAGATTCTATCCCTAGTGTGTGCTTCCTATCACCCCAAACTTATCATAAATCATGCCATCATAATAAAATCTCAAAGTTCAGTTTTCAATCATATGGGGATCAAATTTTTTCAAAAACTTTTCAAGTCCTAGGGGGAAAACAATCAATTAACATGCAATCCATCTATGCAAATTCAACCAAATCCAATAAACTTGCCAACACTAGACTCAAACAACTCCTGAGCTTCTCAAATTATTCAGGAGCTTTATTAAAAACAAAACAGAAATAAAACAAAGCAAAAGAAAATTAAAAAGGAGAAAGGGTTAAGAAAAACTCATTCAGAGGCGGTTCCACCAGGATCCCACTGCCTGTAACATAAGTCCCACATGGTAGCCAAAGGACTGAAATTCATTCCAAGCCTCCCTAACTTGCAGCTTTGATGCGGAAGTGGGTGCTTGACAATCATAGTAACCTCGCCCAGTGCGGCGGACTTCTCACTACCTCTCGGGTCACAGATGACCTCTTTCTCAATAAATTCTCCCCAATAGAAGTGGGGCTCAACCTCTTGGACCGGCCATGGTGCAAAATCCAAGGGTGCAGAGTCCAGAACTTTTGGTTCCACAGGGGAAGGTGACAAACAGTTAGTTGGGGTCTCCGGTGTTGCTTCAACTCCTGCAAGGTCTTCATCCACTGCACTACCGGATTCATCACTTGTTAAACCTGCAGAAATCTCATCACACACTACAGGAAGGTTAGAGTTAGTACAGTTAGTAAATATATTACAATAAACTAAATCAGAAAGCGGCTGAATGTCTGGAAGTTGCTTGAGCTCTATGGAGGGTGGCTGTTCAATGGATGGTATAGTTGGGACTTCGGCTGAACAAACAGCATCACTCTCACTATCACCCTGCAAAATAGAGTCAAGAAACCCAGCACAAACATCACACGGGTTAGTGTCAGTACAGTTAGTACATGTATTAACAGAAACTGAGTTAGTAAAGATCTGATTGTCTGGACTTTCTGCACACGGTTCATCCACCCCATCACTCTCAACACATGCATCTGATTCCACAGGTTCTTCATTATCCTTAAGCACGGTGGAGCAGATGTCCTCTTGATCCTCCTGATCCTCATTTTCTTTGTTTCCTTTCAAGTATAAACCTGCATAACAGTGTATACACAAAGCAGCAGTACCATCACAATAACAATCATTAGAATCAGGGGATTCAACACATAATTCATCATCAACAGAAATATCATCATCAGAATTATCATCAAAAGTATTTTCAGGAATAACCATCTGTGAATCCTTATGTTCCTCAAGGGGTCATGGAGTTAGCATTGCAGCCGAAATTGGCGGTAACTTGATCAATTAGAGCCTACAACTTTTGAGATTTAGCTTGGTCCCTCTGTTGGGCTTCACGATTACTTGCCTCCATTGCCTCCATCCTCTGTTGAAATTCAAGATTGTATGCCATCCGTTGATTGTTCTCTTCCATTTGTTGTAGCATTGAAGCAATCTCATCCAAGGTGCTCTGTGAAGGTTCGGAAGGTGCAGAGGTGGTCACTTGGCTAGGATAGTATGGTGGTGGCTCACTAAAATTAGGATAATACATGCATGGTTGCTCATAATAAACATTAGGCACATAATTTCGCATATAATTATCCATGGGGCAAAATTAAAATTTACAGACCAGACAAAGCAGACAAAACTAATTAGCAAAGCAAAAAGTTTTTTTTTTTTCAAAAATTATTTTCTGCTAATAACAACAAACCAGAGTCCCCGACAACGGCGCCAATTTTTGACCGCGCTGTCGCCACGCGCCAAAAAGAACGAGCGATTATAAAATAATGCAGTATAGAGCGACAACTCGGATATCGTCTCTCAAGGACTCTTTAGTGTTGTTATTATTAACAGAAAATCAAAAGTTAGTTTTTTGGGGGGTTTTGAGATTGAAATAAAATAAAGAAAACAAAATAAAAACAGAGTAAGAAAAGAGATTAACAAATAAACTAAAGACGATTAACCTACTGTTCTTGGTTTCCCACTATCATTGGTTCAAGCAAATCCAAGTCCTAAGCAGATTCTGATCCCCTCCGGTTGTAGCAATAATTCACAAGCGTAACCACTACTACAGATATATGTCCCTATTCCCGAATTAAGCAAACGGGGTTAAGCACTTCGTGAACTAAGCGAACACGAAACGTACACACGCGAATTAAGCAAACGCGATTATATATAGGAACATGATATCGCCGAGATAAACCAACACAACACAATATACTCCTGAATTAAGCAAACAGAAATATAAAGCATGGCATTGAAAAGAGAAAAGGAAATAAAAACAGGAAATACAAGAACCTCAAGTATGGATAGAAACCAATTACAGTAGATTAATCTAGGAGACTAATTCTCCATTACAAAAGTAAAACACAAAAGAAAAGAAATAAACTACTTAAAAACTACTACTATCATCTACCAAAGATTAGCCAAAATTGGCTAACTCTGATTAACTTCTTCAGTTCTGCCTAAAACTGCTTTATATACACATTTCTGGAATCCAAGTCCTCGCGAGGCGAAGCACTGCTCGCGAGGCGAATGACATGAAAGGTCTGCAACTCTTTGTCTTCTCGCGAGGCGAGCATAGCTTCGCGAGGCGAACGCTTCAAATTCCCAAACTGCAACGCCCGTGACCTTCCACACGGGCAAGCCGTGATCGTCTCTGACTTTTCATGGTTGGATGACTCGCGAGGCGAGCCATTTCTCCGCGGGGCGAGACAGAAAGTTTTACAATTTCAGGAACAGTCACCTTCTGGGTCGCGTGGCGAACAGTCTTCTCATGGGCGAGAAACTCCAGAATTATTCCTTTTTATTAACCTGAAAATAGAAAGTAAAAGTAAGTACTTCATTCACTCTAAATCAACTAAATTAACTTAAAAACAATTTACAGACTCAAAATATTACTTAAGGACAATAAAGTCTAATTTGGGTAAAAATGATATAAAATTAGCACAAAGCCAAGGTCTTGACTAGTTATAAAACCAGTCAATCAGAGGCTCATCAAAATATCCCAAACTTAAACTTTGCTTGTCCCCAAGCAACTACACTCAAAAACTTAAAAAGACTCAAGACCTGGCAAAACATGGCAAGCTTAAGGACTCAATTAACTTTCACACAGATTTCAAGCAATTTTTCAAAGGATTTTTCTTTCAATGTTCCCCCTTCCAAGCAAAGTAATCCCCACATTCATTTATTCTAAACAGTTGAGAATTTCATTATTCAGGCAATCAGAAATCTAAGCAGGGGATCTAAGTTACACACAAAAGGGAGATCACCATATTCAAACAACTGCCTTCCTCACAAGGGAAATTTATGTTCACTCAACGCTCAGTTTGTCAGGCTAACAACATTAACTCAATTTCACTTTTAAGAGCACTTCCCATAAATTTGATTTTCATCTCAAAATGGCTACCACGTAAAAAACATGCAAGCAACATCAGAAGGTCTTTTATGGGTTGTAATGGGGCCTGGCTAAGAGTAGGATATACAAAGGAACTAGGCTGAAGACCCTAGGAACTAAGAGAGCATGAACATTATTTACACTTTGAATTTAACTCGCGTTCCTTTTCCATTTTTCTTTATGCCTTGGGTGACTACAACCTTTTTATTTCTTTTTGGCATTTTTGAATTTTTAATTTTTTTTTCTTTATTTTTTTTTTTTTTTTTACACTTTTCTTTTTTTCTTTTTTTTTTCTTCTTCCTAATCCCAAACAACACATTGCACCTTGCAGCCACCCCAAACTTTAGTTTCTTGCACCCATTCTAAGATTACATGCTCTCCTAATCCTAAGATCGGGTTAACATGGTTTTCCAGATTTTTGGGCTTATAACATTAGGTTATCAAGAAGCAATAGGCTAATAGGCTCAAAGGGGCTAACTAGGGAACATGCATTAGGAATTGGTTATTTTTAGGCTAAGTAGCTATTTACAAAGAAAATTCCTAAATCATCTGAAGCAAACACATAATCATGCAAACCAAAAAGAGATTCAAGCAAATTCAGAAAGTGCAACTTAAAAAGTGATTTTCACACAAAAAAAAAAAATGTTGGAGGCTCAAAACCTCACCTGGACATTTTTTTGCAAATTGTTTGACAGAGATTCTATCCCTAGTGTGTGCTTCCTATCACCCCAAACTTATCATAAATCATGCCATCATAATAAAATCTCAAAGTTCAGTTTTCAATCATATGGGGATCAAATTTTTTCAAAAACTTTTCAAGTCCTAGGGGGAAAACAATCAATTAACATGCAATCCATCTATGCAAATTCAACCAAATCCAATAAACTTGCCAACACTAGACTCAAACAACTCCTGAGCTTCTCAAATTATTCAGGAGCTTTATTAAAAACAAAACAGGAAATAAAACAAAGCAAAAGAAAATTAAAAAGGAGAAAGGGTTTAGAAAAACTCATTAAGAGGCGGTTCCACCAGGATCCCAATGCCTGTAACATAAGTCCCACATGGTAGCCAAAGGACTGAAATTCATTCCAAGCCTCCCTAACTTGCAGCTTTGATGCGGAAGTGGGTGCTTGACAATCATAGTAACCTCGCCCAGTGCGGCGGACTTCTCACTACCTCTCGGGTCACAGATGACCTCTTTCTCAATAAATTCTCCCCAATAGAAGTGGGGCTCAACCTCTTGGACCGGCCATGGTGCAAAATCCAAGGGTGCGAGTCCAGAACTTTTGGTTCCACAGGGGAAGGTGACAAACGATTAGTTGGGGTCTCCGGTGTTGCTTCAACTCCTGCAAGGTCTTCATCCACCGCACTCTTAGGATTCATCACTTGTTAAACCCGCAGAAATCTCATCACACACTACAGGAAGGTTAGAGTTAGTACAGTTAGTAAATATATTACAATAAACTAAATCAGAAAGCGGCTGAATGTCTGGAAGTTGCTTGAGCTCTATGGAGGGTGGCTGTTCAATGGATGGTATAGTTGGGACTTCGGCTGAACAAACAACATCACTCTCACTATCACCCTGCAAAATAGAGTCAAGAAACCCAGCACAAACATCACACGGGTTAGTGTCAGTACAGTTAGTACATGTATTAACAGAAACTGAGTTAGTAAAGATCTGATTGTCTGGACTTTCTGCACACGGTTCATCCACCCCATCACTCTCAACACATGCATCTGATTCCACAGGTTCTTCATTATCCTTAAGCACGGTGGAGCAGATGTCCTCTTGATCCTCCTGATCCTCATTTTCTTTGTTTCCTTTCAAGTATAAACCTGCATAACGATGTATACACAAAGCAAGCAGTGATACCATCACAATAACAATCATTAGAATCAGGGGATTCAACACATAATTCATCATCAACAGAAATATCATCATCAGAATTATCATCAAAAGTATTTTCAGGAATAACCATCTGTGAATCCTTATGTTCCTCAAGGGGCTGTGGAGTTAGCATTGCAGCCGAATTGGCGGTAACTTGATCAATTAGAGCCTACAACTTTTGAGATTTAGCTTGGTCCCTCTGTTGGGCTTCACGATTACTTGCCTCCATTGCCTCCATCCTCTGTTGAAATTCAAGATTGTATGCCATCCGTTGATTGTTCTCTTCCATTTGTTGTAGCATTGAAGCAATCTCATCCAAGGTGCTCTGTGAAGGTTCGGAAGGTGCGAGGTGGTCACTTGGCTAGGATAGTATGGTGGTGGCTCACTAAAATTAGGATAATACATGCATGGTTGCTCATAATAAACATTAGGCACATAATTTCGCATATAATTATCCATGGGGCAAAATTAAAATTCTACGAGACGTGACAAAGCGAGACAAAACTAATTAGCAAAGCAAAAAGTTTTTTTTTTTCAAAAATTATTTTCTGCTAATAACAACAAACCGAGTCCCGAAAACAACGGCGCCAATTTTTGACCGCGGCGCTGCCGCCACGCGCCAAAAAGAACGAGCGATTATAAAATAATGCGAGTATAGAGCGACAACTCGGATATCGTCTCTCAAGGACTCTTTAGTGTTGTTATTATTAACAGAAAATCAAAAGTTAGTTTTTTGGGGGGTTTTGAGATTGAAATAAAATAAAGAAAACAAAATAAAAACAGAGTAAGAAAAGAGATTAACAAATAAACTAAAGACGATTAACCTACTGTTCTTGGTTTCCCACTATCATTGGTTCAAGCAAATCCAAGTCCTAAGCGGTTCTGATCCCCTCCCGGTTGTAGCAATAATTCACAAGCGTAACCACTACTACAGATATATGTCCCTATTCCCGAATTAAGCAAACGGGGTTAAGCACTTCGTGAACTAAGCGAACACGAAACGTACACACGCGAATTAAGCAAACGCGATTATATATAGGAACATGATATCGCCGAGATAAACCAACACAACACAATATACTCCTGAATTAAGCAAACGAAATATAAAGCATGGCATTGAAAAGAGAAAAGGAAATAAAAACAGGAAATACAAGAACCTCAAGTATGGATAGAAACCAATTACAGTAGATTAATCTAGGAGACTAATTCTCCATTACAAAAGTAAAACACAAAAGAAAAGAAATAAACTACTGAAAACTACTACTACTGTCTACCAAAGATTAGCCAAAATTGGCTAACTCTGATTAACTTCTTCAGTTCTGCCTAAAACTGCTTTATATACACATTTCTGGAATCCAAGTCCTCGCGAGGCGAAGCACTGCTCGCGAGGCGAATGACATGAAAGGTCTGCAACTCTTTGTCTTCTCGCGAGGCGAGCATAGCTTCGCGAGGCGAACGCTTCAAATTCCCAAACTGCAACGCCCGTGACCTTCCACACGGGCAAGCCGTGATCGTCTCTGACTTTTCATGGTTGGATGACTCGCGAGGCGAGCCATTTCTCCGCGGGGCGAGACAGAAAGTTTTACAATTTCAGGAACAGTCACCTTCTGGGTCGCGTGGCGAACAGTCTTCTCGCGGGGCGAGAAACTCCAGAATTATTCCTTTTTATTAACCTGAAAATAGAAAGTAAAAGTAAGTACTTCATTCACTCTAAATCAACTAAATTAACTTAAAAACAATTTACAGACTCAAAATATTACTTAAGGACAATAAAGTCTAATTTGGGTAAAAATGATATAAAATTAGCACAAAGCCAAGGTCTTGACTAGTTATAAAACCAGTCAATCAGAGGCTCATCAAAATATCCCAAACTTAAACTTTGCTTGTCCCCAAGCAACTACACTCAAAAACTTAAAAAGACTCAAGACCTGGCAAAACATGGCAAGCTTAAGGACTCAATTAACTTTCACCACAGATTTCAAGCAATTTTTCAAAGGATTTTTCTTTCAATGTTCCCCCTTCCAAGCAAAGTAATCCCCACATTCATTTATTCTAAACAGTTGAGAATTTCATTATTCAGGCAATCAGAAATCTAAGCAGGGGATCTAAGTTACACACAAAAGGGAGATCACCATATTCAAACAACTGCCTTCCTCACAAGGGAAATTTATGTTCACTCAACGCCTTCGAGTTTGTCAGGCTAACAACATTAACTCAATTTCACTTTTAAGAGCACTTCCCATAAATTTGATTTTCATCTCAAAATGGCTCCCACAGGAAAACATGCAAGCAACATCGAAGGTCTTTTATGGGTTGTAATGGGGCCTGGCTAAGAGTAGGATATACAAAGGAACTAGGTGAAGACCCTAGGAACTAAGAGAGCATGAACATTATTTACACTTTGAATTTAACTCGCGTTCCTTTTCCATTTTCTTTTATGCCTTGGGTGACTACAACCTATTTATTTCTTTTTTGCATTTTTGCACTTTTACTTTTTTTTATCTTCTTTTTTTTTTTTTTTTACACTTTTCTTTTTTTCTTTTTTTTTTCTTCTTCCTAATCCCAAACAACACATTGCACCTTGCAGCCACCCCAAACTTTAGTTTCTTGCACCCATTCTAAGATTACATGCTCTCCTAATCCTAAGATCGGGTTAACATGGTTTTCCAGATTTTTGGGCTTATAACATTAGGTTATCAAGAAGCAATAGGCTAATAGGCTCAAAGGGGCTAACTAGGGAACATGCATTAGGAATTGGTTATTTTTAGGCTAAGTAGCTATTTACAAAGAAAATTCCTAAATCATCTGAAGCAAACACATAATCATGCAAACCAAAAAGAGATTCAAGCAAATTCAGGAAAGTGCAACTTAAAAAGTGATTTTCACACAGTCAAAAAAAAATGTTGGAGGCTCAAAAACCTCACCTGGACATTTTTTTGCAAATTGTTTGACAGAGATTCTATCCCTAGTGTGTGCTTCCTATCACCCCAAACTTATCATAAATCATGCCATCATAATAAAATCTCAAAGTTCAGTTTTCAATCATATGGGGATCAAATTTTTTCAAAAACTTTTCAAGTCCTAGGGGGAAAACAATCAATTAACATGCAATCCATCTATGCAAATTCAACCAAATCCAATAAACTTGCCAACACTAGACTCAAACAACTCCTGAGCTTCTCAAATTATTCAGGAGCTTTATTAAAAACAAAACAGAAATAAAACAAAGCAAAAGAAAATTAAAAAGGAGAAAGGGTTAAGAAAAACTCATTCGGGCGGTTCCACCGAGATCCCACTTTGCCGTAACATAAGTCCCACATGGTAGCCAAAGGACTGAAATTCATTCCAAGCCTCCCTAACTTGCAGCTTTGATGCGGAAGTGGGTGCTTGACAATCATAGTAACCTCGCCCAGTGCGGCGGACTTCTCACTACCTCTCGGGTCACAGATGACCTCTTTCTCAATAAATTCTCCCCAATAGAAGTGGGGCTCAACCTCTTGGACCGGCCATGGTGCAAAATCCAAGGGTGCAGAGTCCAGAACTTTTGGTTCCACAGGGCAAGGTGACAAACAGTTAGTTGGGGTCTCCGGTGTTGCTTCAACTCCTGCAAGGTCTTCATCCACTGCACTACCGGATTCATCACTTGTTAAACCTGCAGAAATCTCATCACACACTACAGGAAGGTTAGAGTTAGTACAGTTAGTAAATATATTACAATAAACTAAATCGAAAGCGGTGAATGTCCGGAAGTTGCTTGAGCTCTATGGAGGGTGGCTGTTCAATGGATGGTATAGTTGGGACTTGGTGAACAAACAGCATCACTCTCACTATCACCCCCGCAAAATAGAGTCAAGAAACCCAGCACAAACATCACACGGGTTAGTGTCGATGACAGTTAGTACATGTATTAACGAAACCGAGTTAGTAAAGATCTGATTGTCTGGACTTTCTGCACACGGTTCATCCACCCCATCACTCTCAACACATGCATCTGATTCCACAGGTTCTTCATTATCCTTAAGCACGGTGGAGCAGATGTCCTCTTGATCCTCCTGATCCTCATTTTCTTTGTTTCCTTTCAAGTATAAACCTGCATAACAGTGTATACACAAAGCAGCGATACCATCACAATAACAATCATTAGAATCAGGGGATTCAACACATAATTCATCATCAACAGAAATATCATCATCAGAATTATCATCAAAAGTATTTTCAGGAATAACCATCTGTGAATCCTTATGTTCCTCAAGGGGCTGTGGAGTTAGCATTGCAGCCGAATTGGCGGTAACTTGATCAATTAGAGCCTACAACTTTTGAGATTTAGCTTGGTCCCTCTGTTGGGCTTCACGATTACTTGCCTCCATTGCCTCCATCCTCTGTTGAAATTCAAGATTGTATGCCATCCGTTGATTGTTCTCTTCCATTTGTTGTAGCATTGAAGCAATCTCATCCAAGGTGCTCTGTGAAGGTTCGGAAGGTGCAGAGGTGGTCACTTGGCTAGGATAGTATGGTGGTGGCTCACTAAAATTAGGATAATACATGCATGGTTGCTCATAATAAACATTAGGCACATAATTTCGCATATAATTATCCATGGGGCAAAATTAAAATTTACAGACCAGACAAAGCAGACAAAACTAATTAGCAAAGCAAAAAGTTTTTTTTTTTCAAAAATTATTTTCTGCTAATAACAACAAACCAGAGTCCCCGGCAACGGCGCCAATTTTTGACCGCGCTGTCGCCACGCGCCAAAAAGAACGAGCGATTATAAAATAATGCAGTATAGTGCGACAACTCGGATATCGTCTCTCAAGGACTCTTTAGTTGTTGTTATTATTAACGAAAAATCAAAAGTTAGTTTTTTGGGGGTTTTGAGATTGAAATAAAATAAAGAAAACAAAATAAAAACAGAGTAAGAAAAGAGATTAACAAATAAACTAAAGACGATTAACCTCTCTGTTCTTGGTTTCCCACTATCATTGGTTCAAGCAAATCCAAGTCCTAAGCAGATTCTGATCCCCTCCCGGTTGTAGCAATAATTCACAAGCGTAACCACTACTACAGATATATGTCCCTATTCCCGAATTAAGCAAACGGGGTTAAGCACTTCGTGAACTAAGCGAACACGAAACGTACACACGCGAATTAAGCAAACGCGATTATATATAGGAACATGATATCGCCGAGATAAACCAACACAACACAATATACTCCTGAATTAAGCAAACAGAAATATAAAGCATGGCATTGAAAAGAGAAAAGGAAATAAAAACAGGAAATACAAGAACCTCAAGTATGGATAGAAACCAATTACAGTAGATTAATCTAGGAGACTAATTCTCCATTACAAAAGTAAAACACAAAAGAAAAGAAATAAACTACTGAAAACTACTACTATCTTTGTCTGCAAAGATTACCCAAAATTGTCTAACTCTGATTAACTTCTTCAGTTCTGCCTAAAACTGCTTTATATACACATTTCTGGAATCCAAGTCCTCGCGAGGCGAAGCACTGCTCGCGAGGCGAATGACATGAAAGGTCTGCAACTCTTTGTCTTCTCGCGAGGCGAGCATAGCTTCGCGAGGCGAACGCTTCAAATTCCCAAACTGCAACGCCCGTGACCTTCCACACGGGCAAGCCGTGATCGTCTCGACTTTTCATGGTTGGATGACTCGCGAGGCGAGCCATTTCTCCGCGGGCGAGACAGAAAGTTTTACAATTTCAGAAGCAGTCACCTTACCTGGTCGCGTGGCGAACAGTCTTCTCGCGGGCGAGAAACTCCAGTTATTCCTTTTTATTAACCTGAAAATAGAAAGTAAAAGTAAGTACTTCATTCACTCTAAATCAACTAAATTAACTTAAAAACAATTTACAGACTCAAAATATTACTTAAGGACAATAAAGTCTAATTTGGGTAAAAATGATATAAAATTAGCACAAAGCCAAGGTCTTGACTAGTTATAAAACCAGTCAATCAGAGGCTCATCAAAATATCCCAAACTTAAACTTTGCTTGTCCCCAAGCAACTACACTCAAAAACTTAAAAAGACTCAAGACCTGGCAAAACATGGCAAGCTTAAGGACTCAATTAACTTTCACACAGATTTCAAGCAATTTTTCAAAGGATTTTTCTTTCAATGTTCCCCCTTCCAAGCAAAGTAATCCCCACATTCATTTATTCTAAACAGTTGAGAATTTCATTATTCAGGCAATCAGAAATCTAAGCGGGGGATCTAAGTTACACACAAAGGGAGATCACCATATTCAAACAACTGCCTTCCTCACAAGGGAAATTTATGTTCACTCAACGCTCGGTTTGTCGGGGCTAACAACATTAACTCAATTTCACTTTTAAGAGCACTTCCCATAAATTTGATTTTCATCTCAAAATGGCTCCCACGAGAAAACATGCAAGCAACATCGAAGGTCTTTTATGGGTTGTAATGGGGCCTGGCTAAGAGTAGGATATACAAAGGAACTAGGTGAAGACCCTAGGAACTAAGAGAGCATGAACATTATTTACACTTTGAATTTAACTCGCGTTCCTTTTCCATTTTCTTTATGCCTTGGGTGACTACAACCTTTTTATTTCTTTTTGGCATTTTTGCACTTTTACTTTTTTTTCTCTTCTTTTTTTTTTTTTTTTACACTTTTATTTTTTTATTTTTTTTTTCTTATTCAAAATCCCAAACAAAAAATTGCACCTTGCAGCCACCCCAAAATTTAGTTTCTTGCACCCATTCTAAGATTACATGCTCACCTAATCCTAAGATCGGTTTAACATGGTTTTCAGATTTTTGGGCTTATAACATTAGGTTATCAAGAAGCAATAGGCTAATAGGCTCAAAGGGGCTAACTAGGGAACATGCATTAGGAATTGGTTATTTTTAGGCTAAGTAGCTATTTACAAAGAAAATTCCTAAATCATCTGAAGCAAACACATAATCATGCAAACCAAAAAGAGATTCAAGCAAATTCAGGAAAGTGCAACTTAAAAAGTGATTTTCACACAGTCAAAAAAAAATGTTGGAGGCTCAAAAACCTCACCTGGACATTTTTTGCAAATTGTTTGACAGAGATTCTATCCCTAGTGTGTGCTTCCTATCACCCCAAACTTATCATAAATCATGCCATCATAATAAAATCTCAAAGTTCAGTTTTCAATCATATGGGGATCAAATTTTTTCAAAAACTTTTCAAGTCCTAGGGGAAAACAATCAATTAACATGCAATCCATCTATGCAAATTCAACCAAATCCAATAAACTTGCCAACACTAGACTCAAACAACTCCTGAGCTTCTCAAATTATTCAGGAGCTTTATTAAAAACAAAACAGAAATAAAACAAAGCAAAAGAAAATTAAAAAGGAGAAAGGGTTAAGAAAAACTCATTCAGAGGCGGTTCCACCAGGATCCCACTGCCTGTAACATAAGTCCCACATGGTAGCCAAAGGACTGAAATTCATTCCAAGCCTCCCTAACTTGCAGCTTTGATGCGGAAGTGGGTGCTTGACAATCATAGTAACCTCGCCCAGTGCGGCGGACTTCTCACTACCTCTCGGGTCACAGATGACCTCTTTCTCAATAAATTCTCCCCAATAGAAGTGGGGCTCAACCTCTTGGACCGGCCATGGTGCAAAATCCAAGGGTGCGAGTCCAGAACTTTTGGTTCCACGGGGAAGGTGACAAACAGTTAGTTGGGGTCTCCGGTGTTGCTTCAACTCCTGCAAGGTCTTCATCCACCGCACTCTGGGATTCATCACTTGTTAAACCTGCAGAAATCTCATCACACACTACAGGAAGGTTAGAGTTAGTACAGTTAGTAAATATATTACAATAAACTAAATCAGAAAGCGGCTGAATGTCTGGAAGTTGCTTGAGCTCTATGGAGGGTGGCTGTTCAATGGATGGTATAGTTGGGACTTTGGCTGAACAAACAGCATCACTCTCACTATCACCCTGCAAAATAGAGTCAAGAAACCCAGCACAAACATCACACGGGTTAGTGTCAGTACAGTTAGTACATGTATTAACAGAAACTGAGTTAGTAAAGATCTGATTGTCTGGACTTTCTGCACACGGTTCATCCACCCCATCACTCTCAACACATGCATCTGATTCCACAGGTTCTTCATTATCCTTAAGCACGGTGGAGCAGATGTCCTCTTGATCCTCCTGATCCTCATTTTCTTTGTTTCCTTTCAAGTATAAACCTGCATAACAATTGTATACACAAAGCAGTGTATACCATCACAATAACAATCATTAGAATCGGGGGATTCAACACATAATTCATCATCAACGAAATATCATCATCGAATTATCATCAAAAGTATTTTCAGGAATAACCATCTGTGAATCCTTATGTTCCTCAAGGGGGCTGTGGAGTTAGCATTGCAGCCGAAGAATTGGCGGTAACTTGATCAATTAGAGCCTACAACTTTTGAGATTCAGCTTGGTCCCTCTGTCGGGCTTCAAGATTACTTGCCTCCATTGCCTCCATCCTCTGTTGAAATTCAAGATTGTATGCCATCCGTTGATTGTTCTCTTCCATTTGTTGTAGCATTGAAGCAATCTCATCCAAGGTGCTCTGTGAAGGTTCGGAAGGTGCAGAGGTGGTCACTTGGCTAGGATAGTATGGTGGTGGCTCACTAAAATTAGGATAATACATGCATGGTTGCTCATAATAAACATTAGGCACATAATTTCGCATATAATTATCCATGGGGCAAAATTAAAATTTACTGAGACTGAGACAAAGCAGACAAAACTAATTAGCAAAGCAAAAAGTTTTTTTTTTCAAAAATTATTTTCTGCTAATAACAACAAACCAGAGTCCCCGGCAACGGCGCCAATTTTTGACCGCGCTGTCGCCACGCGCCAAAAAGAACGAGCGATTATAAAATAATGCAGTATAGAGCGACAACTCGGATATCGTCTCTCAAGGACTCTTTAGTGTTGTTATTATTAACAGAAAATCAAAAGTTAGTTTTTTGGGGGGTTTTGAGATTGAAATAAAATAAAGAAAACAAAATAAAAACAGAGTAAGAAAAGAGATTAACAAATAAACTAAAGACGATTAACCTCCTGTTCTTGGTTTCCCACTATCATTGGTTCAAGCAAATCCAAGTCCTAAGCGGATTCTCGATCCCCTCCCGGTTGTAGCAATAATTCACAAGCGTAACCACTACTACGAGATATATGTCCCTATTCCCGAATTAAGCAAGCGGGGTTAAGCACTTCGTGAACTAAGCGAACACGAAACGTACACACGCGAATTAAGCTAACGCGATTATATATAGGAACTTGATATCGCCGAGATAAACCAACACAAGACAATATACTCCTGAATTAAGCAAACAGAAATATAAAGCATGGCATTGAAAAGAGAAAAGGAAATAAAAACAGGAAATACAAGAACCTCAAGTATGGATAGAAACCAATTACAGTAGATTAATCTAGGAGACTAATTCTCCATTACAAAAGTAAAACACAAAAGAAAAGAAATAAACTACTGAAAACTACTACTATCATCTCTACCAAAGATTAGCCAAAATTGGCTAACTCTGATTAACTTCTTCAGTTCTGCCTAAAACTGCTTTATATACACATTTCTGGAATCCAAGTCCTCGCGAGGCGAAGCACTGCTCGCGAGGCGAATGACATGAAAGGTCTGCAACTCTTTGTCTTCTCGCGAGGCGAGCATAGCTTCGCGAGGCGAACGCTTCAAATTCCCAAACTGCAACGCCCGTGACCTTCCACACGGGCAAGCCGTGATCGTCTCTGACTTTTCATGGTTGGATGACTCGCGAGGCGAGCCATTTCTCCGCGGGGCGAGACAGAAAGTTTTACAATTTCGAGAACAGTCACCTTACGGGTCGCGTGGCGAAACAGTCTTCTCATGGGCGAGAAACTCCAGAATTATTCCTTTTTATTAACCTGAAAATAGAAAGTAAAAGTAAGTACTTCATTCACTCTAAATCAACTAAATTAACTTAAAAACAATTTACAGACTCAAAATATTACTTAAGGACAATAAAGTCTAATTTGGGTAAAAATGATATAAAATTAGCACAAAGCCAAGGTCTTGACTAGTTATAAAACCAGTCAATCAGAGGCTCATCAAAATATCCCAAACTTAAACTTTGCTTGTCCCCAAGCAACTACACTCAAAAACTTAAAAAGACTCAAGACCTGGCAAAACATGGCAAGCTTAAGGACTCAATTAACTTTCACACAGATTTCAAGCAATTTTTCAAAGGATTTTTCTTTCAATGTTCCCCCTTCCAAGCAAAGTAATCCCCACATTCATTTATTCTAAACAGTTGAGAATTTCATTATTCAGGCAATCAGAAATCTAAGCAGGGGATCTAAGTTACACACAAAAGGGAGATCACCATATTCAAACAACTGCCTTCCTCACAAGGGAAATTTATGTTCACTCAACGCTCAGTTTGTCAGGCTAACAACATTAACTCAATTTCACTTTTAAGAGCACTTCCCATAAATTTGATTTTCATCTCAAAATGGCTCCCACAGAAAACATGCAAGCAACATCAGAAGGTCTTTTATGGGTTGTAATGGGGCCTGGCTAAGAGTAGGATATACAAAGGAACTAGGCTGAAGACCCTAGGAACTAAGAGAGCATGAACATTATTTACACTTTGAATTTAACTCGCGTTCCTTTTCCATTTTTCTTTATGCCTTGGGTGACTACAACCTTTTTATTTCTTTTTGGCATTTTTGCACTTTTACTTTTTTTTCTCTTCTTTTTTTTTTTTTTTACACTTTTCTTTTTTTCTATTTTTTTTCTTCTTCATAATCCCAAACATCACATTGGACCTTTCAGCCACCCCAAACTTTAGTTTCTTGCACCCATTCTAAGATTACATGCTCTCCTAATCCTAAGATCGGGTTAACATGGTTTTCCAGTTTTTTGGGCTTATAACATTAGGTTATCAAGAAGCAATAGGCTAATAGGCTCAAAGGGGCTAACTAGGGAACATGCATTAGGAATTGGTTATTTTTAGGCTAAGTAGCTATTTACAAAGAAAATTCCTAAATCATCTGAAGCAAACACATAATCATGCAAACCAAAAAGAGATTCAAGCAAATTCAGGAAAGTGCAACTTAAAAGTGATTTTCACACAGTCAAAAAAAAAATGTTGGAGGCTCAAAAACCTCACTGGACATTTTTTTGCAAATTGTTTGAAGAGAGATTCTATCCCTAGTGTGTGCTTCCTATCACCCCAAACTTATCATAAATCATGCCATCATAATAAAATCTCAAAGTTCAGTTTTCAATCATATGGGGATCAAATTTTTTCAAAAACTTTTCAAGTCCTAGGGGGAAAACAATCAATTAACATGCAATCCATCTATGCAAATTCAACCAAATCCAATAAACTTGCCAACACTAGACTCAAACAACTCCTGAGCTTCTCAAATTATTCAGGAGCTTTATTAAAAACAAAACAGAAATAAAACAAAGCAAAAGAAAATTAAAAAGGAGAAAGGGTTAAGAAAAACTCATTCAGAGGCGGTTCCACCAGGATCCCACCGCCTCGTAACATAAGTCCCACATGGTAGCCAAAGGACTGAATTCATTCCAAGCCTCCCTAACTTGCAGCTTTGATGCGGAAGTGGGTGCTTGACAATCATAGTAACCTCGCCCAGTGCGGCGGACTTCTCACTACCTCTCGGGTCACAGATGACCTCTTTCTCAATAAATTCTCCCCAATAGAAGTGGGGCTCAACCTCTTGGACCGGCCATGGTGCAAAATCCAAGGGTGCAGAGTCCAGAACTTTTGGTTCCACAGGGGAAGGTGACAAACAGTTAGTTGGGGTCTCCGGTGTTGCTTCAACTCCTGCAAGGTCTTCATCCACTGCACTACCGGATTCATCACTTGTTAAACCTGCAGTTATATCATCACACTCTAATGTAAGGTTAGAGTTAGTACAGTTAGTAAATATATTACAATAAACTAAATCGGAAAGCGGTGAAATGTCCGGAAGTTGCTTGAGCTCTATGGAGGGTGGTCGTTCAATGGATGGTATAGTTGGGACTTGGTGAACAAACAAGCATCACTCTCACTATCACCCCGCAAAATAGAGTCAAGAAACCCAGCACAAACATCACACGGGTTAGTGTCGATGCAGTTAGTACATGTATTAACAGAACCGAGTTAGTAAAGATCCGATTGTCCGGACTTTCTGCACACGGTTCATCCACCCCATCACTCTCAACACATGCATCTGATTCCACAGGTTCTTCATTATCCTTAAGCACGGTGGAGCAGATGTCCTCTTGATCCTCCTGATCCTCATTTTCTTTGTTTCCTTTCAAGTATAAACCTGCATAACAGTGTATACACAAAGCAGCAGTACCATCACAATAACAATCATTAGAATCAGGGGATTCAACACATAATTCATCATCAACAGAAATATCATCATCAGAATTATCATCAAAAGTATTTTCAGGAATAACCATCTGTGAATCCTTATGTTCCTCAAGGGGCTGTGGAGTTAGCATTGCAGCCGAATTGGCGGTAACTTGATCAATTAGAGCCTACAACTTTTGAGATTTAGCTTGGTCCCTCTGTTGGGCTTCACGATTACTTGCCTCCATTGCCTCCATCCTCTGTTGAAATTCAAGATTGTATGCCATCCGTTGATTGTTCTCTTCCATTTGTTGTAGCATTGAAGCAATCTCATCCAAGGTGCTCTGTGAAGGTTCGGAAGGTGCGAGAGGTGGTCACTTGGCTAGGATAGTATGGTGGTGGCTCACTAAAATTAGGATAATACATGCATGGTTGCTCATAATAAACATTAGGCACATAATTTCGCATATAATTATCCATGGGGCAAAATTAAAATTTACTGAGACTGACAAAGCGGACAAAACTAATTAGCAAAGCAAAAAGTTTTTTATTTTTCAAAAATTATTTTCTGCTAATAACAACAAACCGAGTCCCCGACAACGGCGCCAATTTTTGACCATTGCCGCCACGCGCCAAAAAGAACGAGCGATTATAAAATAATGCAGTATAGAGCGACAACTCGGATATCGTCTCTCAAGGACTCTTTAGTGTTGTTATTATTAACGAAAAATCAAAAGTTAGTTTTTTGGGGGTTTTGAGATTGAAATAAAATAAAGAAAACAAAATAAAAACAGAGTAAGAAAAGAGATTAACAAATAAACTAAAGACGATTAACCTCTCTGTTCTTGGTTTCCCACTATCATTGGTTCAAGCAAATCCAAGTCCTAAGCGATTCTCGATCCCTCCCGGTTGTAGCAATAATTCACAAGCGTAACCACTACTACAGATATATGTCCCTATTCCCGAATTAAGCAAACGGGGTTAAGCACTTCGTGAACTAAGCGAACACGAAACGTACACACGCGAATTAAGCAAACGCGATTATATATAGGAACATGATATCGCCGAGATAAACCAACACAACACAATATACTCCTGAATTAAGCAAACAGAAATATAAAGCATGGCATTGAAAAGAGAAAAGGAAATAAAAACAGGAAATACAAGAACCTCAAGTATGGATAGAAACCAATTACAGTAGATTAATCTAGGAGACTAATTCTCCATTACAAAAGTAAAACACAAAAGAAAAGAAATAAACTACTGAAAACTACTACTACTGTCTACCAAAGATTAGCCAAAATTGGCTAACTCTGATTAACTTCTTCAGTTCTGCCTAAAACTGCTTTATATACACATTTCTGGAATCCAAGTCCTCGCGAGGCGAAGCACTGCTCGCGAGGCGAATGACATGAAAGGTCTGCAACTCTTTGTCTTCTCGCGAGGCGAGCATAGCTCGCGAGGCGAACGCTTCAAATTCCCAAACTGCAACGCCCGTGACCTTCCACACGGGCAAGCCGTGATCGTCTCTCGACTTTTCATGGTTGGATGACTCGCGAGGCGAGCCATTTCTCCGCGGGCGAGACAGAAAGTTTTACAATTTCAGAGAACAGTCACCTTCGGGTCGCGTGGCGAACAGTCTTCTCGCGGGGCGAGAAACTCCAGAATTATTCCTTTTTATTAACCTGAAAATAGAAAGTAAAAGTAAGTACTTCATTCACTCTAAATCAACTAAATTAACTTAAAAACAATTTACAGACTCAAAATATTACTTAAGGACAATAAAGTCTAATTTGGGTAAAAATGATATAAAATTAGCACAAAGCCAAGGTCTTGACTAGTTATAAAACCAGTCAATCAGAGGCTCATCAAAATATCCCAAACTTAAACTTTGCTTGTCCCCAAGCAACTACACTCAAAAACTTAAAAAGACTCAAGACCTGGCAAAACATGGCAAGCTTAAGGACTCAATTAACTTTCACACAGATTTCAAGCAATTTTTCAAAGGATTTTTCTTTCAATGTTCCCCCTTCCAAGCAAAGTAATCCCCACATTCATTTATTCTAAACAGTTGAGAATTTCATTATTCAGGCAATCAGAAATCTAAGCAGGGGATCTAAGTTACACACAAAAGGGAGATCACCATATTCAAACAACTGCCTTCCTCACAAGGGAAATTTATGTTCACTCAACGCTCAGTTTGTCAGGCTAACAACATTAACTCAATTTCACTTTTAAGAGCACTTCCCATAAATTTGATTTTCATCTCAAAATGGCTCCCACAGAAAACATGCAAGCAACATCAGAAGGTCTTTTATGGGTTGTAATGGGGCCTGGCTAAGAGTAGGATATACAAAGGAACTAGGCTGAAGACCCTAGGAACTAAGAGAGCATGAACATTATTTACACTTTGAATTTAACTCGCGTTCCTTTTCCATTTTTCTTTATGCCTTGGGTGACTACAACCTTTTTATTTCTTTTTGGCATTTTTGCACTTTTACTTTTTTTTCTCTTCTTTTTTTTTTTTTTTTACACTTTTCTTTTTTTCTTTTTTTTTTCTTCTTCCTAATCCCAAACAACACATTGCACCTTGCAGCCACCCCAAACTTTAGTTTCTTGCACCCATTCTAAGATTACATGCTCTCCTAATCCTAAGATCGGGTTAACATGGTTTTCCAGATTTTTGGGCTTATAACATTAGGTTATCAAGAAGCAATAGGCTAATAGGCTCAAAGGGGCTAACTAGGGAACATGCATTAGGAATTGGTTATTTTTAGGCTAAGTAGCTATTTACAAAGAAAATTCCTAAATCATCTGAAGCAAACACATAATCATGCAAACCAAAAAGAGATTCAAGCAAATTCAGGAAAGTGCAACTTAAAAAGTGATTTTCACACAGTCAAAAAAAAATGTTGGAGGCTCAAAAACCTCACCTGGACATTTTTTTGCAAATTGTTTGACAGAGATTCTATCCCTAGTGTGTGCTTCCTATCACCCCAAACTTATCATAAATCATGCCATCATAATAAAATCTCAAAGTTCAGTTTTCAATCATATGGGGATCAAATTTTTTCAAAAACTTTTCAAGTCCTAGGGGGAAAACAATCAATTAACATGCAATCCATCTATGCAAATTCAACCAAATCCAATAAACTTGCCAACACTAGACTCAAACAACTCCTGAGCTTCTCAAATTATTCAGGAGCTTTATTAAAAACAAAACAGAAATAAAACAAAGCAAAAGAAAATTAAAAAGGAGAAAGGGTTAAGAAAAACTCATTCAGAGGCGGTTCCACCAGGATCCCACTGCCTGTAACATAAGTCCCACATGGTAGCCAAAGGACTGAAATTCATTCCAAGCCTCCCTAACTTGCAGCTTTGATGCGGAAGTGGGTGCTTGACAATCATAGTAACCTCGCCCAGTGCGGCGGACTTCTCACTACCTCTCGGGTCACAGATGACCTCTTTCTCAATAAATTCTCCCCAATAGAAGTGGGGCTCAACCTCTTGGACCGGCCATGGTGCAAAATCCAAGGGTGCAGAGTCCAGAACTTTTGGTTCCACAGGGGAAGGTGACAAACAGTTAGTTGGGGTCTCCGGTGTTGCTTCAACTCCTGCAAGGTCTTCATCCACTGCACTACCGGATTCATCACTTGTTAAACCTGCAGAAATCTCATCACACACTACAGGAAGGTTAGAGTTAGTACAGTTAGTAAATATATTACAATAAACTAAATCAGAAAGCGGCTGAATGTCTGGAAGTTGCTTGAGCTCTATGGAGGGTGTCTGTTCAATGGATGGTATAGTTGGGACTTGGTGAACAAACAAAGATCACTCTCACTATCACCCTGCAAAATAGAGTCAAGAAACCCAGCACAAACATCACACGGGTTAGTGTCAGTACAGTTAGTACATGTATTAACAGAAACTGAGTTAGTAAAGATCTGATTGTCTGGACTTTCTGCACACGGTTCATCCACCCCATCACTCTCAACACATGCATCTGATTCCACAGGTTCTTCATTATCCTTAAGCACGGTGGAGCAGATGTCCTCTTGATCCTCCTGATCCTCATTTTCTTTGTTTCCTTTCAAGTATAAACCTGCATAACAGCGTATACACAAAGCAAGCAGTACCATCACAATAACAATCATTAGAATCGGGGATTCAACACATAATTCATCATCAACGAAATATCATCATCGAATTATCATCAAAAGTATTTTAAGGAATAACAATATTTGAATACTTATGTTACTAAAGGGTCTGTGGAGTTAGCATTGCAGCCGAATTGGCGGTAACTTGATCAATTAGAGCCTACAACTTTTGAGATTTAGCTTGGTCCCTCTGTTGGGCTTCACGATTACTTGCCTCCATTGCCTCCATCCTCTGTTGAAATTCAAGATTGTATGCCATCCGTTGATTGTTCTCTTCCATTTGTTGTAGCATTGAAGCAATCTCATCCAAGGTGCTCTGTGAAGGTTCGGAAGGTGCAGAGGTGGTCACTTGGCTAGGATAGTATGGTGGTGGCTCACTAAAATTAGGATAATACATGCATGGTTGCTCATAATAAACATTAGGCACATAATTTCGCATATAATTATCCATGGGGCAAAATTAAAATTTACTGACTGGACAAAGCGAGACAAAACTAATTAGCAAAGCAAAAAGTTTTTTTTTTTCAAAAATTATTTTCTGCTAATAACAACAAACCAGTCCCCGACAACGGCGCCAATTTTTGACCGCGCTGTCGCCACGCGCCAAAAAGAACGAGCGATTATAAAATAATGCAGTATAGAGCGACAACTCGGATATCGTCTCTCAAGGACTCTTTAGTGTTGTTATTATTAACAGAAAATCAAAAGTTAGTTTTTTGGGGGGTTTTGAGATTGAAATAAAATAAAGAAAACAAAATAAAAACAGAGTAAGAAAAGAGATTAACAAATAAACTAAAGACGATTAACCTACTGTTCTTGGTTTCCCACTATCATTGGTTCAAGCAAATCCAAGTCCTAAGCAGATTCTGATCCCCTCCCGGTTGTAGCAATAATTCACAAGCGTAACCACTACTACAGATATATGTCCCTATTCCCGAATTAAGCAAACGGGGTTAAGCACTTCGTGAACTAAGCGAACACGAAACGTACACACGCGAATTAAGCAAACGCGATTATATATAGGAACATGATATCGCCGAGATAAACCAACACAACACAATATACTCCTGAATTAAGCAAACAGAAATATAAAGCATGGCATTGAAAAGAGAAAAGGAAATAAAAACAGGAAATACAAGAACCTCAAGTATGGATAGAAACCAATTACAGTAGATTAATCTAGGAGACTAATTCTCCATTACAAAAGTAAAACACAAAAGAAAAGAAATAAACTACTGAAAACTACTACTACTGTCTACCAAAGATTAGCCAAAATTGGCTAACTCTGATTAACTTCTTCAGTTCTGCCTAAAACTGCTTTATATACACATTTCTGGAATCCAAGTCCTCGCGAGGCGAAGCACTGCTCGCGAGGCGAATGACATGAAAGGTCTGCAACTCTTTGTCTTCTCGCGAGGCGAGCATAGCTTCGCGAGGCGAACGCTTCAAATTCCCAAACTGCAACGCCCGTGACCTTCCACACGGGCAAGCCGTGATCGTCTCTGACTTTTCATGGTTGGATGACTCGCGAGGCGAGCCATTTCTTCGCGGGGCGAGACAAAAAGTTTTACAATTTCAGGAACAGTCACCTTCTGGGTCGCATGGCGAACAGTCTTCTCGCGGGGCGAGAAACTCCAGAATTATTCCTTTTTATTAACCTGAAAATAGAAAGTAAAAGTAAGTACTTTATTCACTCTAAATCAACTAAATTAACTTAAAAACAATTTACAGACTCAAAATATTACTTAAGGACAATAAAGTCTAATTTGGGTAAAAATGATATAAAATTAGCACAAAGCCAAGGTCTTGACTAGTTATAAAACCAGTCAATTAGAGGCTCATCAATCGTTTAGCTTATTTGATAATTATTTAGTTTGCATTGTTTCCTGCTTTGTTTTCTTTATTTAGTTTCAAATCTTAAAACCCCCCCAAAACTGATTTTTCTGTTAACAGCAATCCAAGAGTCCTTGTGAGACGATACTCGAGTTGTCGCACTTTCCCTAACTGCATGTTTTTACAAACCGCTCACTTTTGGACGCGTGCGCGACCGCGCGGCAAAATTGGCGCCGTTGTCGGGGACTCTTGTTGTTATTAAAAGAAAATTAAAAAAAAATTTGCTGAATTGGTCTGGTTATGAATTTACCCATGGATAATTATATGCAAGGTTATATACCTAATGTTAATTATGAACCACTATGCATATATTATCGTGACTTTTCTGGTTTAATACATTGGTTGCCAAGGTTTAGTGGTCTTTGTTGTGACGCCGGCAAGTGTACCGGGTCGTCGCAAGTAATAAAAGAAACACGGTAAGTAATTACCGAGGTCGAACTCAGGGATTGGACTACCAATTCAACTAATCCGCGGGAAATCCGATACGTTTGGTCAAGTTACAGAAAGTGGTTGAGAGAGAGATTAATATCGCAATTCAATTAAGAAATCGATTAAAGCTAAGGTGATTAAATTCAGAAATTAAAATATCCAGGGTCTCAAATCCACCTACCCAATCATGTATAGTACCCAAGTGATGATGTATTCCTCCCTAAGTTCAATTATAATGTCAACCGGGACCCCCAATTTCTCCTAGATTCACAGTCGTGCTCAATAGGACGTATTCAACGATTTGAGTTAATTACTTGCAGGTCTCATAACCCTAATCCTCGAATTCTATTAAATCTTGTTCCCTATGTGGTTGCACCGATCTCCTATTCACTTTCGTACAATATTCGATCAATGATCCCAATTCAAGTTCTAAAACGCGAATCGCCAGTCGGCCTCAACACGTTTAACTAGTTAATCACGCTAGCATATGATCAACACAATAATATCAGAATTGAAAAAACATTTATTGAGAGAAGGGGAGAAAAACATACATCACATGAACACTACACAGCCATGGGTGGCTTCATCGATCCCCTAGACGAGGGGATTAGTTCCTCATGTTCGTAACAACACACGAACAATCGGCAAAAATCTCCATAATAAAATACGAAAAGAAAAGAAAAGTTAGATGCAGCTCCAGAAACAAGGATTCGCTCTTAAACTGCTCTAAACAAGTGGAGTATCAAAAGTGTCCTCTTTCTGATCTGAATTAGCCTTTAAATAGGGATTCTGTTTCTCGCCTTCTCGCGGGGCGAGCTTACTCTCGCGAGGCGAATTTTAATTTTGGCGCGCATTCAAGTTTGGATTTTCGCGAGGCGAGAGTGTGTTCGCGGGGCGAGTCTTCCAACTTCAATATGTCACAACCGTGACCTTCATCACGGCTAGGCCGTGATGGTCTCTGTCTTCCAGGGTCTTCAGACTCTCGCGAGGCGAGGGATCTCTCGCGGGGCGAGACTTCAAGCCTTAATCTGTCACAGCCGTGACCTACATCACGGCTAGGCCGTGATGGTCTCTGTCTTCCAAGGTCTTCAACTCTCGCGTGGCGAGATTCTTTTCGCGGGGCAAGACTTCAATTCTAGGCTGTGACCTTCATCACGGCTAGGCCGTGATGGTCTCTGACTTCCAGGTCTTCATGATTCGCGAGGCGAGGAGCCTGTTCGCGGGGCGAGCCAGAGTGATGACTGTTCCTGCTTTATCTGATGTTCAGGCTCGCGAGGCGAGCATCCACTCGCGAGGCGAATATCTCCAGAAGTGCTTTTTCCACTGCTTCTTGACTTTCCTTGACTCCCGGAGCTTCACTTATTGACCTGAAAACACCAAAAGCAACCAAAAGCATAATTCTATCCAAAATAAGCTAAAAACTACACAAAAGATGCAAAACGAGTCAAAGTCCAACTTAGGAACAAAACAAGGCAAATTTGGGCGAAAATGAGAGTGAACTCGACTGATTGGCACATAAACCCGAGTTCATCTAGTCATAAAACTAGATAAGCCAGAGGCTTATCAAAACACCCCAAACTTAAACCTTGCTTGTCCCCAAGCAAGCTAAAACTCAAAAAGGACTCAAGACTTGGCAAACCTGAAGGATCTAATCAATTTCGCACAAATTTCATGCACTCAAAACTGTTTTTCTTCTTTGATTCCCCCCCTTTTTCATCAATGTAATCCCCACATTCATCTACTTTAAACAATTGAGAATTTATCATTCATGCCATCATTACTCTAAGTTGAGGCTCAAAGATACACACAAAGGAAGATCACCTATTTCAAACAATTGCCTTCCTCACAAGGGCATTTAGTATTTCACTTATTCGCTCAAGTTTGTCTAGGCTATCAACTTTTCACTCACTTTCACATTCTAAGAGCACTTCCCATAAATTTGATTTTCATCTCAAAAATGGTTCCCACGAAAACATGCATGCAACATCAGAAGGTCTTTTAAAGGTTGTAAGGAGGCCTGGCTCAAGGTAAGATATTCAAAGGATAGAGGCTAAGTCCCTAGGATCAATGAGAGCATGAAACTAATATCACAACAATTGAATTCACTCTTATATTATTCTCTTCCTTGCATTTGGTGGCTACACACCTCTTCCTTTTTATACTTATTTTTTCTTTGCCCTTTTTGGCACATATTCAATGCTTTTCATCACCCTTTTTTTTTTTTGTTTTGTTTTGTTCAAGCCTTCGGTCCTTACTTCCGTTTTTCTTTTTCTCAACTATGATTCATGAACTTGTAGCCACCCCAAACTTAGTTCCACAACAACACTCACAAATCTAAAATTCCATACTCTCCTAAATCCTAGGATAGGGGAAAATCATGGTTTTTGAGTTAATGGCTTGCAATGTAAGGTCATCAAGAACAATAGGCTTCAAGGCTCTATGTGGCTAACTAGGGATCATTCATCAAGGTTGGTTCAATTTATGGCCAAGTAGTTAATTCAAATAAAATTGCCTAAATCATTTGATGCAACACATAAACATGCAAACCATGAAGAGATTCAAGCAAATTCGGGAAAGTGCTACCTAACAGTGATTTACACAGTCAAAAACAAAGTTGGAGGCTCAAATCCTCACCTGGACATTTTGCAAATTGTTTGACCGAGATACGATTCCTAGTGTGTGCACCCCCTCACCCCAAACTTATCATAAATCAAGCAATCACAATAAATCTCAAAGTTCAATTTTCAATTTTTGAGTGGGGATCAACTTTTCTATTATTAGAACCTAGGGGGAGATCATCAATGGTCAAATAATTCATGCAATTAATCTATGCTCAATTTAATTATAATCTAACAAGCTTGCCGACACTCATTCATACAACAACTCTTGATCTTCTCAAATTATTCAAGAGCGACAAACAAAACAAAACAAAAACAAAAATAAAAACAAAACAAAAGTGAGGAAAAGAGAGGGATGCCTAGCTTGGGTTGCCTCCCAAGTAGCGCTTGTTTAACGTCCCGAGCCTGACTCAAGTCACCCCTAAGGGTTAATCCGGACGAAGATCCTGCTTGCCATGCCATTCCTTGGCCCGTTCTTTGTAGGTTTGTGCCCTTTTATATGCTCGCATGCGGTTCCCGGACAGCTCATTTAAGTTCAGGACCCTTCTATAATCAGCACAAACTCTCCACTCCGTGGTGGTCTTTTTTGGGATCAACTTATTGCTTTCATTGACCACCACGGTTGTGCCACCTTTCGACTTCGGTGCTTTATTATCCTTTTTCATACCCTTGTTGTTGAGCTTTTCCCTTGCACATTCATCCTCTGGGAGACTCGATATGGCTTCCATGTCTTTTAACCATTCAAGATAGACCTCATCCCCCGAAGGGCCTTTTTCCTCTCTATCATCATCATGGGATTTTACCAACACTTGAGCACGTGAAGAACCATAGGCTTCTCTAGTTGCCTTTGCCTTAACAGTTGGATCCACCATATCCACACGATACACTTCCGACCTCTCTGCAGGGTGCTTCATTGCTTCAAAGAGATTGAAGACTACCTCATCATCTTGCACCCTTAGAGTGAGTTTCCCTTGTCGCACATCTATCAAGGCACCCCCAGTGGCCAAGAAGGGCCTACCCAATATGAGAGGCACCTCGGCGACTTCATCCATATCAAGCACTACAAAGTCCGCCGGAAATATGAGCTTGCCCACCTTTACTAACAAGTCTTCGACCACCCCATAAGGATATTTTATAGAGCGATCGGCTAGTTGGAGCGACATCCGTGTATCCTTGAACTCTTTGATCCCTAACCTCTTCATCATAGAGAGGGGCATCAAGTTGATGCTTGCCCCTAGATCACATAATGCCTTCCCTACAGTCATCCCACCAATGGTGCATGGTATCGAAAAAGAACAGGGATCCTTCAACTTTGGAGGTAGTTTTCTTTGAAGAATGGCACTACACTCCTCGGTCAAAGCAACTGTTTCCTCATCCACTATTCTCCGCTTCTTGGTGAGAAGCTCCTTCATAAACCGGGCATATGATGGCATCTGTTCCAAGGCTTCCGCAAATGGAATGTTAATCTGAAGTTTTCGGAAGACATCAAGGAACTTATTGAATTGCTTATCCTGTTGAGGCTTCTTCAATCTTTCAGGATACGGTACCTTCATGTAGGGCGGGAGGTCTTGGGGTTCAACCCACTTCTTCTTTCGGAACTTGATGTCGTGCGCTGCGAGTGCACGCTCGTGCGATTCCGGCAAGTGTACCGGATTGCCGTCAAGTAATAAAAGATATCGAACCCACAGAGACTGTGTTCTCGAATCGCAATCGGTTTTCGGATCGATTAGATCTGGACTTTTTAGAGGGTTTTGGAAAAGGTTTGAATTTGAAATTAAAAGATAGATGAGCAGAAAACAAATGTTTTTGGGATTTTCGATTTAAACGGATTCCTAGGGATTTGGGTTACCTTTGAGGCTGTTTATGTTGCTAATCTGATTTACCCTTGTTGATTACCGAAATTGCCTTGAAGGCGAGTTTATCCTCTAATAGCTTAAGCTCCCTCTCGGGTTACAAAAGCCGTGCCCAATTGACCCGACCCCTACTCTCGTGGTAGTCGATCCCAGATTGGACCCTTTGCGTTCCGTGACAACTCGTTGCTCCTCGAGGGACGGCTTCTAACTCTCGTGATTTCAGTCCCAAGTCTGACTTCTATAGGTCCGACACCCAAGTTCACCGCTAGGTTCCTCCTTGAAATGTCTCAGTCATGCAAATAACCTAAGTTCACCGCTAGGTTCCTCCTTGGATCATTCACATCTCACAAACCAGTGGCTGCCGGGCTTTACGAGTGAAACACCCTAGAAATCCTAAGTTCACCGCTAGGTTCCTCCTTAGAACGTCTACGTCACGTAAATAAACGGTTGCCGAAATTTATGAGTGGTTAACACACTAGAAATCAGATCTAAAACAATAACGAAATCAACAACGATTTTACATCAAATCAACATCATTTACAAACCTCGGGCAGAGCCCTAGTCCCTAGAAACAAAGCTACTACTCCAGTCTTGCCATGGAGATGACAAGCTGGGTTGACAACATAGTGAAAATCAGAAAAGAGAAGAGAAGAGGAGAAGAGAGATCTATGCCTAAGTCCTAGTTGTTATGGATCATCCAATGTGTTGTCTGTTCAGATCTGATGCCTTGATCCTTATTTATAGAAATGGGGAAGTTAGAGTCCCAAACCAACTCAAAATCTGATCTATTTCGGTTTCTTCAGGTCCAAGTAATGCGCGTCACGACCGTGATGGCCATCACGGCCAGGCCGTGACGGTCTCTGCTTCTGGAAGTTGTGCAAAATCCGGTCTCTCGCGGGGCGAGAATGAGCTCGCGTCGCGAGCCCTCTGTTTCATGGCCGTGAAGAATTTCACGGCTGGGCCGTGATGTGCTCTGACTTGTGGTGGTTTTGGGTCACGGCCGTGATGGCTATCACGGCCAGGCCATGACAGACTCTGACTTCAGCCTTTCTTCTTTTTCAGTTTTGCTCGATCATGGCCGTGATGGGCATCACAGCTAGCCCGTGATGGGCTCTGTTTGGCTCATTTTCTTCAGTTTTAAAGCTCCATCTTCATCCAAACTTCATCATGGTTTATCTTGAGCAATTTACCCTTGATATCTGCAAAACAACACACGAAAACCGCCTTACCCGTTCCAAAGGAAAATTAACCTAAAATCTAATAAAAATATGCCTAAACTACATGAAAATGCATGCAAAATGATGGACAAAGATGAGGTGGAATCACACTCATCAGAACTCTTCATCTACAAGTTTCTTCCTTCCCCCTTGCTCAGGTGCCTTGTCGCTTGCCAACTCCTCTTTCCTAGGTTGCTCTTCCTCAACGGGTGGTTGTTACGGGGCTTTTTCTTCCTGAGAACTAGTTGCACCCCTGTTGGGTTCCAACACCCTTCCGCTTCTAGTAGATATGACATTGCATTGTCCCTTGGGGTTGTTCTCGGTATTACCTGGGAAAGTGCCTGGGAGACGCTCATTTAGTTGCTTCGCGAGCTGAGCCATCTGCATCTCAAGACTTTGAATTGCCGACCCTGTATGAGTCGCCAACTTGTCAATGGCAGCATTTGTGTTGATTGACAATTTCCCCATCGCTGTACTCAACTTCTCAAAAGCCAACTCCCAAGGTTGTCTTCCACCATCTGTTATCTGCAATTGATTAGTCCCTGGAAGACACTACTGGGTATTGCGCTGCTGAATTCCAATGTTCGGCCTCAGACCCTGCTGAAGTTGTTGCCAATTCTGTTGAGGATGTTGCTGCCCGGATAGACCACCACTAACATTACTCCAAGCGAAGCCCGGATGGTCTCTCCTCATATACCCCCTATTCTGATTCTGACTGTAATCATTTTGTCTGTTCATCTGATAGTTGTTCTGGGGCACAGTGTCATAGAAGTTGTGGCATGAATCCACATGTTCCTGAGAGAAATTCAGCGGGCAAATTTGAGTGTCATGATCCCCATTGCAGTTGTCACAACCCGGAGGCATCCCCTCATGTATCACATTAACCCTCTTGTTCCCAGACAAAGCTTCAATCTGCATCTTCAACAATCTGTTTTGCTCAAGAATGGCCTCCATTGCTCCAGAACTGATTCCATTTGAGGTTTCCCTTCCACGGTTGTAATCATTATATGACATTTTCTCCAATAATGCCCATCCATCCTCAGCTGATAAGTAGGAAAAAGAGCCGTCAGCTGCGGCATCACAGTTCATCTGATAGCGTCCCCTCAACCCATTAAAGAAATGTTGAACTTTAGAGACCGGGTCAAAGAATGATGAGGGACATCTTCTCAATAACCCATTGTACCTCTCCCATGCTTCATTATACGTTTCATCCTCTGTCTGCCTGAAAGATGTAACGGCTATCCTTGCTTGTGCCGCTTTCTGAGGAGGAAAATATTTGGTTAGGAACTTCTGTGCCATTTGCTCCCAAGTTCTGATGCTGTTCCTATCCAAGCTGTCTACCCAATCACGAGCGACATCCCTAAGAGAAAGAGGGAAAAGCCGCAAGTGAAACTCATCCTGAGAGACTCCCCTGGTCTTCTGCAAGTCACAAGCTTCATGGGAAATTCTCTTAAAAGTGAAATTGAGTGAAATGTTCATAGCCTAGACAAATTGAGCGAATGAGTGAAACACTAAATGCCCTTGTGAGGAAGGTGATTGTTTGAATTTGGTGATCTCCCTTTTGTGTGTAACTTGGATCCTCAACTTAGATTAATGATTGCATGAATGATGGAATTCTCGATTGTTTAAAGTAAATGAATGTGGGGATTGCATTGTTGAAAAGGGGAGAACATTGAAGGAAAATTGTTTTGTTGTAATTGCATGAAATTTGTGCGAATTTGATTGAATCTTTTAAGCTTGCCAAGTCTGAGTTCTTTTTGAGTTTTAGTTTGCTTGGGGACAAGCAAAGTTTAAGTTTGGGGTATTTTGATCAGCCCCTGACTCGACTAGTTTTTGACTAGTAAAGACCAAGGTTTTATTCAAGTTTAATCTCGTATTCGCCCAAATTAGACTTGATTGTCTTCAAGCAACATTTTGAGTCTCTAAAGTAGTTTTAGGGTAATTTAGCAGATTTAGAGTCAAATAAACCACTTACTGCTATTTCTTGTTTTCAGGTTAATAAAGAGAAGCAATTCTAGAATTATTCGCCCCGCGAGAGGCTACTCGCCTCGCGAGTCTGAAGCCTTGCTGTGCCAGAAATGTCATCCTCTCTATCTCGTCCCGCGAATCACTGTCTTGCCCCGCGACAAATCCACACCCTGAAGGACAGAGACCATCACGGCCTAGCCGTGATGAAGGTCACGGCCATGACATATAAGCACCCAAAGTCAGAAGTGATCACGGCCTGCCCGTGATAGGCATCACGGCTGTGACAAACTGAAGTTTGAAGTCTCGCCTCGCGAACTGCTCTCTCGCCTCACGAGAACCCAATTTGAACTCGCGCCATAATTAATATTCGCGTCGCGAGAGTATGCTCGCCTCGCGAGCGCGCGCAGATCCTGGGCTCATAAATTGCTGTTTAGGGTAGATTAGAGGGGGATCCAGACTTTTGATTAGAGTACGGCTGCGAATTAGGTTTAGCGTTTTGTGTTTCCTTTGTAATGGAGAACTAGTCTCCTTTGATTAATCTGCTGTAAACGGGTTCCGCCGCCACTTGAGGTTTTGTAATTCCTTATTTCATTGCTTTTCTCTTTCAATACTATTCTATATTCTCTGTTTGCTTAATTCAGTTTGTATCGAATGGGTATTGATTTGTTTCGATGATTGTGTGTTCTTATACTTAATCGTATTTGCTTAATTCGCGTGTGTTCATTCGTGTTTGCTTAATTCACGGGCACTTTACCCCGTTTGCTTAATTCGGGAATAGGAACATACATCGCGTAGTGCCGGTTTCGCTTGTTAATTGTCGCTACAATCGAAAAGGGTTTAGAATCTGCGTAGGGATTGGGATTATATTAATCAATGATAGTGGGAAACCGAAAGCAGTAGATTGATCGTTTAGCTTATTTGATAATTATTTAGTTTGCATTGTTTCCTGCTTTGTTTTCTTTATTTAGTTTCAAATCTTAACCCCCCAAAAAAAAAAAAAAAACTGATTTTTCTGTTAACAACAATCCAAGAGTCCTTGTGAGACGATACTCGAGTTGTCGCACTTTCCCTAACTGCATGTTTTTACAAACCGCTCGCTTTTTGACGCGTGCGCGACAATATCATGGCATGATTGTAGATTACAGTACATGTGGACCCAAGTTATGATACTAAAATGAGCAAGAACAAAATTTATAGAGCAGCCTATGCGGTTGCCCAATACTACTGAAAGAAACCTAATAGAGGATAGAGAGAGAAAGAGGAAAGAATATTCTATAGATTTCTGAAAGTATACTTCTGATTTTTTTTTTCATTGATGTGAGTGCAGTTACATCTTTGTATTTATACAAGGAGATAGAGTGTTCTAGAGACACTCTATTGTAACCACTTAGGGCAGCTGACTCAGCAAGGTGCTGATCAGCTGCATGCATTCTGACTATACACCCTAACACACCCCCTTATAATTGGAGGGTGTTGATTTTACAGAATTCCCTAACACACACCCTTACAAGTTAAAGATGGGGGAACTTGAGAAAACTTATTTGCTACACAGAGATGCTGTCTTAGTTTCTCAAATCTAGTTTGACTGAGGGGTTTTGTGAGCACATCAGTAACTTACTCAGTTCCCGGAAGGTGGCACACTTGGAGTGACTTATTTAGAACCTTTTCTCTCACAAAAAATAAGTCTAGCTCCATGTGTTTTGTTCTAGAATGTAAAACTGGATTGTGAGACAGAGAGACTGTGGACAAGTTGTCACAATAGAACACTGGAAGTTCAGTTGCAACTTGCAGCTCCTTGAGAAGTGATTGAACCCAAATAACTTCTGAAGTTGTGGCTGCCAAGCTTCTGTATTCTGCCTCGGTACTGGATCTTGCAACCAGTGTCTGTTTTCTTTACCACCATGAAACCAAATTCGCGCCAAAATACACACATGATCCAGAGACAGACCTTCTATCATCAAGGTATGCTCCCCAATCCGCATCACTATAGGCTTGTAGTGAGAAAGGTTTATGTGCCATAGCTGGTTTGAGAAGTAAGCCATAAGACGCAGTACCTTGAAGGTACCTTAGGATCCTTTTTACAGCCTTCCAATGTTCCTCCAGTGGTTGTGCCAAAAATGGACACACCTTGCTTACACTATAACATATCTCAGGTCTAGTTATGGTTGCATATTGCAAAGCACCCACAACTGACCTGTAAAAGGTAGGATTATCCATGTAATTGCCTCCATACTTTGTGAGTTTGCAATTACTAACCATAGAAGTTGGAAGACTCTTTGCTTCTGCCATATTGGCCTTGGAGAGGAGATCTGTGATGTATTTTGATTGTGACAGCAAGAGAGAACCCGAAGGCAACCTTTTAATCTCAATACCAAGAAAATAATCCAAATCACCCAGCTGTTTGAGGGCAAAGGCTGCATTTAACTTGCCAATAAGAGCTAAAATTCGTTGAGAAGAGGAACCAGTAATAATGATGTCATCAACGTAAACCAACACATAAGTATTGTGACCATCTCTAGTGTGAATGAATAGAGAGGGATCACACCTACTGGGTCTAAATCCAAACTGTAGTAAAGTCTTAGTTAGACGCTCAAACCATGCCCTCGGGGCTTGTTTTAAACCATAGATAGCTTTGTTTAGGCGACAAACTTGAGCAGGTTTATCACTTACAAAGCCATAGGGTTGGTCCATGTAGACTTCTTCTTCTAGGATCCCATTTAAAAAGGCGTTATTTATATCTAGCTGTTGTATAGGCCAACTATAAGTGACAGCAAGAGTGAGTATGATGCGAATTGTGACAGGTTTCACAATGGACGAAAAAGTCTCAGTATAGTCCCTTCCAAGCTTTTGATGAAACCCCTTTGCAACTAGGCGAGCCTTATATTTATTAACAGACCCATCCGGGTTCTCTTTGACTCTAAACACCCATTTGCACCCTATAGATTGCTTTCCAGGTGGTAAATCCACAAGAGTCCAAGTGCCATTGGCCAACAAGGCATCAAATTCACATTGCATAGCTTGTTGCCACTGTGGTAAGGCTAAGGCTTGCTTAGGAGATGAGGGTTCTACATGTGTTAACAAAGCACTAGGTTGGGAAGCATGTTGTCTAGTTTTAGATCTAGTAGCCATAGGGTGAATATTAGTGGGTGGAACCTGTGATTCAGTGGAACTTGATGAGGTTGAACTTGACAATTGTCACTCATAAATGGGTGTTAAACCTGAGTGAAGTGAGGGTAGGAGAGGAGACACAGATGACAAGTGACTAGGATGTGAAGGAGGATGAGAACTATGACTTAGATTAGGAGCTGGTTGTGAGACAGAATTAGAGAGGGAAGGGCTGGACTTATGAAAAGTGGAGGGAACAGAGTAATGATGCACAACATTGAGAGGCATAGGGCTGCCACCACAAGACGAAAGAGAGGAAGGACTAGGTGGCACAGGTGTTGTCTTGGCAACAAAAGGAAACTTCAATTCATCAAATTGAACATCTTTAGAGATGTACAACCTCCCATCTTTGGAAAGACATTTATAACCCTTGTGTGAGGTGGAATAACCAAGAAAAGTACACTCACAATAACGATATTCAAGTTTATTCTTATTGTAAGGTCTTAAGCAAGGGTAACAAACACATCCAAAGACCCTAAGAAAATGATAATGAGGTTCAGTTTTGAAAAGCATAGAGTAGGGGGACCGTTTTCTCCGAAGTGGAGTAGGGAGTCTATTTATCAAGTATACTGTTGTGGAAAAGGCATGGTCCCAAAATTTTGTGGGAAGAGAAGCTTGGGCCAATAGTGTGAGCCCTGTTTCTACCATGTGACGATGTTTTCTTTCCACCACACCATTTTGGTGATAGGTGTGGGGACAAATTACCCTGTGGAAAATGCTAAGGTAAGACAAAAACTTTGTAAATGGACGAAACTCTCCCCTCCCCCCAATCAGTTTGAACAGCCAAGATGTTAGACTGAAATTGCACCTCGATTAACTCCCGAAACTATTTAGAAACAATTAGTGTTTATGATTTTTGTTTAAGGAAAAAAATCCAAGTGTATCTTGAACATGCATCAACAATAGAAAAGTAGTAGGAGTGACCCCCAGTTGAGCACATAGGTGCTGGTCCCCACAAGTCCAAAAAGAGCAATTCAAAAGATTTGTAATATATAGAAGTAGAGGGATGGGAGGGCAATCTATGGGACTTTCCAAAACAACAAGGAACACAAAAGTCCAAAGAATTTTTATTAATATTGGGAATGTTACATCGAGTAAGAACTTGTTTAATAGCCAAGTCATTGGCATGCCCTAGCCTGTAGTGCCATATATTATAGGTAAGATGCACTTTATTACATTGAGAGGTTAACAACTGACTCCTAGAACTAGAATTGATTGAATCATCTTTACATAGAGTGACACTAAGACAAGCTGGAACTTGAATCTTGGAAGATGATGAGTGTCTTGGATCTACTGAAAAATTGGAAAACACATAGAGACCTTCAGGAGCAATTGTTCCCTCTAATTGAATTCTGTGATTAAATTGAGATTTAACAAAGAAACCATGAGACAAAAACTCAAAGTACACATTATTATCCTTGGAGAAACGACTGACACTGATATGGTTTTTAGTTATAGTAGGAACATATAAAAGATGTGAGAGAGTGAAGGTGATAGTGGTGTCTATGGGTGAGTTAACACATGCAGATCCAATAGCAGCAATTTTCAAACCAAAGTCATTACCCATATAGATTTGGGCAGGTGTTTGAGTGTCCATTTGCTGAGTCAGATTTGCAGCATTTGAAGTAACATGATGAGTTGCTCCACTATCAGCATACCATGGTCCAGAAAATTCAGTTCCAGAATTAGCTAGCATAGCCATAGGGCCATTGGAAGACTGATTAACGTGATTATCGTGCCCCGCATGAAATCAGAAGAATTGTGCCAAGGCAATTGCTCTAAGGAAGCTGACTGAAAAGGAACTTGAGAAGGTGTTGGATGCTGAAACTGAGAGAAGTCTTGAGGAACTGAATGCTGAAACTGAGAGTAGGTAGCATATTTCAACTGAGAAGGCTGCCTTGAACCAGATGGAGCAACAAGACTAGGCTGGGATTGATTGCCAAAATTGCCATTAGGTGACTGAAATTGGAAACCTCTGCCATCAGTGTAGTTGGTATCATATCGATACCAACAGTTTGGAGCCTCATGACCATTGCGATGACAAATCTGACATGAAAGGTTGGATCCACCACGATTTCCATAGCAACCGCCACGACCACGAACTCGATAACCAGATCGGCCACCACGTCCTCCTCGGAAACCAGATCCAAAATTCGAATTAGAGGACTGCAATTGCTGTTGAAATTGAGGAGGAAAGGAAGAGGAGGACGAGGACGAGGACGAAGGAACCTGATTAGAATTTGGTGACTGAGATGCTGATTGAGTCAAATTGACAAAGAAAGCATCTTGAGCTTGTTTGGATTTGGACCTCTCCAACCTTGATTCATGCGATAGAAGGAGAGATTCTAGCTCCGCAACAGAATAGGGTTCCACACAACTCTCAATTGCTGGAAAGAGGATATGATACTCCTCAGGTAATCCTTCAAGAATGGCATTAATATGCTCATGAAACGTCACCAGACTACCGATTGAAGCAAGAGCATCAATGAGAGCTTTGATTCTCAACATGTATTCAGAAATTGTGCGATCTCCTTTTACCATGTGTCGGAGCTTCGATCGTAATTGCATGCTTCTCGCCTTCGTTTGAGAGTGGAAGTAACTATGGAGTTCATCCCACACATCCCACGCATGAGTACAGCCAACTACGGGCGCATGAATGGAGTCAGAGACCGAGTTGAGAAGCCAAATGAAGAGGTGCTAGTCTTGATCTTCCCATGCTTGAAACTCGGGATTCAAAGTGTCACCGAGCCGATCCGCATCAGTGAGGTACCTTGGAGGAATTCAAGGACATGCAACGAATCTCTCGAGACGATTCGCACGGATGACAGCTTCAATGATTTGCTTCCGATGAAGGAAGTTCTTGTCGATGAGCTTGGTGGTGATCACAGACGAGAGGTTAGGAGCGGTCGATGGCGCCGCCAGCGGTGGTGGCGGATCGTCACCATTGAGCGATGCGGAAGCCATGGTCGAGCAATACAAGCTCTGATACCATGAAAGAAACCTAACAGAGGATAGAGAGAGAGGAGAGAATATTCTATAGATTTCTGAATGTATATTTCTGATTTTTTTTTTCATTGATGTGAGTGCAGTTACATCTTTGTATTTATACAAGGAGATAGAGTGTTCTAGAGACACTCTGTTGTAACCGCTTAAGACAGCTGAATCAGCAAGGTGCTGATCAACTGCATGCATTCTAACTATACGCCCTAACAACTACACCCAAGATGATGCCACTAAACCTGCATAGAGTCCATTGAGCAGCAAAACCAGCATAGAAATAGCTCGCAACAGCAACAAGAGGTACAAGAATCACAAACCAAATGTAGGTGGTAAATTTAGGGCCAATTCCCTTGTCAAACATATGTTCACATAACTTGATTACATCAGTTGTCCTTCTATTTATACCACATCCATAGATCATTGAAGAATATGCTACCAAATCCCTCTTTTGTAGGCCATGGAATAGCTCATAGGCCTTGTCAATGCTGCCAAACCTTGCATACAAGTCAAATAATGCAGTGACCGAATGATCATCCAATACAATGCCAAAGGCAGTAATGTGTGACTCAATCCAACGCCAATATTTTAGATCCCACAACTGTGAAACACTAGCCAAAGTCATCTTGGCTGGATGTAAGGAGTTGGCTGGTTTAAGCATGGTAGTAAGTAGTCCAGGGGCTGCCTTGGGTTTGTTGTTTTGAACATAAAAAACATAACAAGCTGACAGAGCATTATATGAGGGCAATTCTTTCTCGTCCATCTGGTCAAGGAGATCACGAACAGAAGCAACATCCCAGCTCTTTGAATACCTGACAATCATTGCTATCACAAAGACATTGTGTCTACTTGGTATTGCATAAAAAATTTCTCTTGCTGACACTATGTTTCCATAGTAATTGGGACCAGTAATCTTTGTATTCCAGGAGGCCAGATTTCTCTCTAGCATTTGTTGGGATAAATAACCAGCCTGATCCATATTTACTTCTTTGGCATATATAGATACCATAGAGTTCCAAGATATATGACATCTTTCCTGGGAATCATGGCTAAAAAATGGTAAGCCTCACTTATGATACCAGCTGTTAGATACCCACGGAACAGAGAATTCGAAGAAACCGCAATCATGTTAGCCATTTCATCAAAAACCTGTTGTGCAGTCCCCACCTCACCAATTTTCGAGTACAAATCAAGGAGGACAATTTGTACATAAACGCATGTAATAAATTCAAATGCATGAACTTGCCCATGACTTGATACACCACCCAGCTTACCCTAAAATATGTTGTAAACAGGGACACCATTTTCTTGCAAGATAGATGGGTTTAACATGGTATCAAACTGAAAAAGCAGATTATGTGGTGCATCGAAAAGATGAGTGAAACGTGTTAATGCAGACTTACTCACCACTATTCCGTGATTGGTGTCTGGCGGCTCAGGAGGTGGTGGAGGAATGGTGGGTTCCCACATCACTTGGAGAGGTTTCGACGGCGGCGGCGGTGTTGGGTTGTTTAGTCGAGCATGAGAAAGCCACCTCCTCAGTGAGCTCGTCCCCCCCAATGGTGCCCACGACGGATCTGTTGGAAACCGCCACTTTGAACATGACCCACCGCTAGGTAGCTCCAGCAGTGGAAAACGAGGGCGTAGTCTCGGTTGAGGACTCATTCCTATTCGTAAAAGCACTTTGGCTGCGATGGTTGCGGAGGTGGTATCGTTGGAGCTGGGTAATTAGATTTCTTCTCATGGACGACGGGTTCTTTGTCAGTGACGGAAAGCGCCTCGGTCTGTTCCGTGGTGGGAGAGCTCTGATCCGCGGCCGGAAAGTCAGTGTTCAACGAATCTAAGGCACCAATCTCCTCTTGTAATATGTTGATCATTCTTGTAAGCGACTCCATGATTCTTTGGTACAAGTCCTGCATACTCTGAGAAGCCATGGGAACGATGGAGTTCAGCAACGAGAGCACCAATGTAACGGTAGCACCCCTTATATATTGAAGCAATCAAGTAGAATAGATATTAAGACTGAAACTAATCTCTGTATTAAGCCTGCTAAGGAAACAATACACAGAGGTATGAACAAGTACAAGTGAAATCACTAAATATAAATATGGATTCTAATCCATTTAGCGAAAACTAGTACTGATCAGGGTTTCAAAATCCGGTCCGTAACCGCTAATGCGGCCGCAATATTGCGGTTGCGGGACTCACCGCAACGACATCGGGCCGCAATTGCGGTGTGATTCAAAATCACCTGTTATGGCCGCAACGTAACGCCGTAACAGCCGCAACGGCCGCATCAACCGCAACGGAGTTCCAAACACCCAAAAGCCAAAACAGTTCCGTTTAACTCGATCATAGGTGCAAAAAAACAAATTCTCATATCAGACAAAATGATTTCAAAATCTATAGATTCTCCTAACCTGTTTGCTTTTGCCTTTATCTCTTTTCTGCTTTATGCTTCTGCTTCACTCAGTGTCTCGTTCTGCCGTTCATATAACCTCATTCGGTCATTCCTCAGTCTCACACTCTCGCTTATTTGCTCTGGATCAGTGGATCTGCTCAAGTGATCAAGCCTCATTGTGCTTCGAATCCCAAATCATCCGATCTACTAGCCTCATCCCAAGGTAAGATCTTCCTTTCCTCCTTTACTCTACCGTCGTCCTCCGGGTGTGGGGTTGAGTGGGTGAGGGCTTGAGGTCGTGAGTCCGTGACTGAGGAGGGCCGTGAGGTGGAGGTCGTGGGTCGTGAGGCGGAGAGAGAGAGGGGAGGCTGAGCCTGAGAGAGAGGGGGGAGGGGCCTAGGGGGGCAGTGATCTGGGTTTTGGGGCGAAGTGGCGAACGCGAACCGCGAGCCCATGGGTCGTCTGGTGGCCGGTGGGTAGCCGCGGCGCTGGACGAGTGACGGAGGAGGAGGGAGGGTAACCGGTTGAGACTTGATTGGTCATCATGCTTCGACACCAAGGGGAGCACGACGGCGGTATTTATTGAGATGTTCATGTCTCAAGGTTGCGCGACGTCGCCGGCGGCGGACCTGGTGCTGTCACGGCTGGGGAGAGGTGAGTGGTGACTTCCAGCTAGGGTTGCTCACTTGAATGAGTGTGGATGTGGAGAAAAATGAAGAAAAAAAAAAGAAACAGAGGAGTGGAAGAAGAAGAGGTGAGACCCTGAGGGACGAGACTCACGACAGAGGGACAGGGGAAGAACCGAAGAAGAAAAGGTGAGGGACGAGAGAGAGGGATAGGTAATTAGGTTTAGGTCACTGTGGGGAAAGATAAGATGTCTATGCAAGCACATCTTAATCTTATCAGTCACTGTGTGTACCGTGTGTGGGGGGGTTGGGGTGGGGTGGGGAGACCGAATTGGGTGGGGGGAATTTTTTTTTAATCAAATTTTTAGGTGGGAAATTAATTGAGATTTGGGAATAATATAGGGAAAATTTGAGAGGGAAATAAAATATATATTGATATATTAATCTAATTACTAGTTTAGTATATGTTTAGCTAGCATTTATTGTTCAAATTATATGCTAATAATTGATTTGTTGTATTAAATAATTTATTGTAATTATTAATTAGATTATCTGTGTTTTGCTAATTATTAGTTTATATTAAAAAAATTTAATCAAAAATTTTAGGTGGGAAATTAATTGAGATTTGGGGATAATATAGGGAAAATTCGAAAGGGAAATAAAATATATATTTATATATTAATCTAATTACTAGTTTAGTATATGTTTAGCTAGTATTTTTTGTTTAAATTATATGCTAATAATTGATTTGTTGTATTAAATAATTTACTGTAATTATTAATTAGATTATCTGTGTTTTTCTAATTACTAGTTTATATTAAAGTTTTCTTTTTGAAGGCTAGTTTATATTAAAATTGTAAGTTTGGTTGAATTATTGATTGATGTTTATTTATAAATATTGAACAGGTTGTCTAAAATATACACAATGCCACCAAGAGAAGAATTTCCTACACAAAGATTAGATATTGGATGGCATTTTGGAAACCCAGTAGCCGGAAGTCGGAACAATATTGAATGCAAACTTTGTCACAAAATAGTAAGAGGTGGCATTACAAGATTGAAACAACATATAGCACATATGAAAGGACAAGTTTCTGGCTGTGCTAGAGTGAGCAAATTGGCTAGAGAAGGTATGATGAAGCTTCTTCTTGAAGGAAAAGCAAAAAAAAATGACTCCAAAAAAAGAAAAGAAGAATTTGAAGCACGCCTGAGAGGAGAAGATGAAGATGAAGATGTGGATCACCTTATTGATGAACGAATGAGGTTTGCTACACAGGAAAGCCTTAGATCACAACATGAATGGGAAGACAGGCAACAATTTAGACAACATACAGGAGGGCATGGAAATACATATGAACAAGGTGGAAGCTCTCATGCTGAGTGTTGGTGGGGGTGAAAGACCTGAAGATGTCACTCTTGAGTTGAGATCTACAAATATTGATCTTATGAGGAGCAAAAGCATGAAGCAACCAAAAATCGGTAGGGGTGTCATGAAGACATTGAGGAGGAAGCTAGGAGAGGCAGTAAGCAAGTTTTTTATTTATGAGCGCTTACCTATGAATTTATCTAACTCTCCTTGGTTGCATAATTTGATTGTTACAGCTGCTGAGGTAGGTAAAGGGGTTAAATGTCCGACCCCTTATGAAATCTCAGATGTATATTTAGAGAATGAATATAGGGAAATGAAGAAGTGGTTGAACGTATTGAGAGGTACATGGAAAGAAAAAGGGGTGACAATAATGTGTGATGGTTGGACGGATGGTATCAACCATACCCATATTATGAATTTTTTGGTGCATAGTAGTAAAGGGACAATTTTCTTGAAATCTATTGATGCTTCTGATGTTGTTAGTAGAAACACATATTACTACTTTCAATTATTAGATAAAGTTGTTGAAGAAGTGGGAGAAGAGTTTGTTGTTCAAGTGGTTACAGATAATGAAGCAGCACTGAAAGCAGCTGGTCAGAAACTGATGGAGAAGCGACCTCATTTGTATTTGTCTGCTTGTGTGGCTCATTGTTTAGATCTTTGCTTGGAGGATATAGGAAAAAAGAAAAATGTACAGAAGTTACTAACTGATACAAAGATTGTGACAAATTTTCTCTATAACCATATATGGACTGTCGACCTCATGAAAAAATATACTGGAGGTAGAGAAATTGTCCGTCCTGGTGTTACCTGATTTGCAACACAGTTCCTACAACTTCAAGCAATTGTATGGCAAAAGCAAGGTTTGAGAAACATGTTCAACTCCGAAGAGTTTAGACGATCTAAATTTGGTAAAACGAAAAATGGACCGTCATATGAAGCAAGAACAATTGTTAATGATAGTGAATTCTGGAGTAAGTCCCAAGTTATATTGAAGGTGTTTGAGCCTTTGGTAAAAGTTTTGAGACTTGTTGATGATGACGAGAAACCAACCATGGGTTTCATATATGAAGCCATTGATAGAGCTAAACAAGCAATTAGACCAAATTCTCGTTATCATTCCAGATATAATGATTTAATAGACAAGCGATGGAGATACATGCATTCCGATCTTCATCCATAATAATATATTATCCTTTTTTAGGTTATTTTCTTAATCCACAATTTCAATACGGAGTCGAACATGGGGATGATGTCTATAAAGAAACATTTGAAGGAACAAATAGAGTCATCTTCAGAATAGAAAGAAACATCGATGATCAGATTAAAGCTCTGAACCAGGTTAGTAATGAATATTTATATCTTTAAACTTATAATTCATTATTTATCAAATGAAGATATTTACGTATTGATATATTATGTTATATTTCACAGTTAGTACTTTTTAGAGATAAGGCTGAAACATTTGGTACTCCTCAAGCTCAAGCAGCTTGGTCTAAGATGAATCTAGGTAAAATAATATTTTTTTATAAATCATTGAAATTTAACTTTATTTTTTAATATAATAACTAATAATTTGTTTACCTTTTGTTGCTCCTTTAAAAAGCTGAATGGTGGTCCTTTTTTGGTGTATGTGCTCCTGAGCTTAAACATGTGGCTATAAAGGTTCTTAGCCAAACAACTTCAGCCACAAATTGTGAGAGAAATTGGAGCACATTTAGTTATATCCACACGAAGACAAGGAATAGATTGAAGTATAAAAAGTTGCAAAAGCTTGTCTTCACGCACTACAATATGAAATTGAAAATGAGGCATCAAATGAGAAAAAGTCAAGATGAAATTGAAGCAAGTTTTAATCCTATCAATCTTGATTATTGATCAGCCTCTGGCTCATCTAGTTTTATGGCTAGTATGACCAGGGTTTTGTGCTAATTATATCTCATTTTCACCCAAATTAGATTAGATTGTCCTCAAGCAAGGTTTTGAGTCTCTACAGTAGTTTTAGCTTAATTTAGCCAGTTTTTAGTCAAATAAAGCACTTATGGCTATTTTATTGTTTTCAGGTTAAGTTAGAAGTCAAGGGAATAAAGAAACAGAGAAAATTCCAATCCTGGAGGTGTTCGCCCCGCGAGAGTCTTCTCGCCTCGCGAACCTGAAAGCCAGCTGAACAGCAAAAATGTCATCCTCTCTGGCTCGCCCCGCGAATGCTATTCTGGCCTCGCGAACCTGAAGGCTGACTGCTCCAGAAAATGCAACCCATTTTGTGTCGCCTTGCGGATCCATGTCTCGCCTCGCGAGACTGAAGACCAGAAGTCATGACTCTTCCATTCCTCGCCACGCGAGCAATACTTCACCCCGCGAGAAGACCAAACGTTGCAGACTGTTCATAATACTCACCTCGCGAGTGATGGTTCGCCTCGCGAGTAGGCGCAGTTCTTGAATACTATAAATGGTTGTTCTGGGCAGATTGGAAGAACTTTTGATTCTCCCTTGTTTTTACATATTTTTTGTGTTTCGTTTTTCCATGGAGAACTAATTTTCTTAGATTAGTCTACTGTAATCGATTTCCACTATACTTGAGGTTCTTGTAATTCCTGTTTTGTATGCTTTTCCCTTTTCAATGATATGCTATATATTTATGTTTGCTTAATTCAGGAGTGTATAGTGTTGTGTTGATTTATTTCGGTAATGTTATGTTCCTATATTTAATCGCGTTTGCTTAATTCGCGTGTGTTCAATTCGTGTTCGCTTAGTTCACGAAGGGCTTAACCCCGTTTGCTTAATTCGGGAATAGGAACATATATCTGTAGTAGTGATTTTGCTTGTTAATTGTTGCTACAACCGGGAGGGGGTTAGAATCTGCTTAGGGCTTGTAATTTACATGAACCGATGATAGTTGGGAAATCGAGAACAGCAGATTAATCATTTTTAGCTAATTGATAATCTTTTAAACTGCTCTGTTTTATTGCTCTGTTTTTGCATTGTTTTCCATTTGAAATTCAACCCCCCGCCAAAAAAAAAAAAAAAAACTGAATTTTGTGGTAAATAACAAGTCAAGAGTCCTTGTGAGACGATATCCGAGTTGTCGCTTCCTAAACTACAGTTTTATAAACCCGCTCGCTTTTTGGCGCGTGCGCGACAGCGCGACCAAAAATTGGCGCCGTTGCCGGGGACTCTTGTTTGTTATTTTTGCTTTTTTTCTTTTTTTTCTTTCACTTTCGTTTTTGTTTTGAATTGGTCTGGCTACTAGGTCTACTTGCTCTGAATTGTGTGATTTTGATCATGAAATTGAAAGAACACTGCACACACGCCTTAGAGCAATTCGGGATAGAACTAGTGGTGATTCTAATTCTAAAACTGTTTTTGATAATATGGGTGACCAAAGGACATTAAGATAGCTTGATGCCCCTGATGTTAATTATAATGGCTTGTGTATTGAATATTCTGGTGCTGTTACTCCCTTTGAATTAAAATCTGGTCTAATCCATTTGTTGCCAAGGTTTAGTGGTCTTGCAGGTGAGGATCCACACAAGCATTTGAAGGAATTCCAGGTTGTCTGCTCCACAACCTTGAGACCAGAGGGAGTAACCGAGGATCACATCAAGTTGAGAGCTTTCCCATTTTCACTATAGGGCGCTGCAAAGGATTGGCTGTTATATCTTGAGCCAAACTCTATCGCCACCTGGAACGATTTGAAGAAGCTCTTCTTAGAGAAATATTTTCCTGCATCCAGAGCTGCATCAATCAGGAAGGAAATATGTGGCATCAGACAAGGAAATGAGTCATTGGCTGAATATTGGGAGAGATTCAAGCAGTCGATATCCAGTTGCCCTCAGCATCAGATTTCTGAGCAACTTCTTATCCAGTATTTTTATGAAGGGTTACTGCCGATGGATAGAAATATTTTGGATGCTGCTAATGGTGGAGCACTTGTTGATAAGACTCCAGCTGCTGCCAAGCAATTAATTGAAAATATGTCACTGAACTCCCAGCAGTTTACAACGAGGAGAAATTCTGTTGAGACAAGAGGTGTGCATGAGGTCCATAGTTCTTCTTCCAACCAGGACCGTGATGATAGAATTGATAGGCTCACTTCTTTGGTGGAGAAATTGGCAATGGATAAGGTTCAGTCAACGATGTTGTGTGGCATGTGCAACTCTCCTGAGCACCCGTTTGATGCATGCCCCATTCTGAGAGAAGGGTCAGTTACTGAATTGCCTCAAGCTTATGCAGTCCATCCTTACAATCAAGGCAACAATGTAACCTGGTACAACACTCCTGACCTCTCCACAAATAGGTACCATCCCAACTGGAGGAATCATCCTAACCTTCGGTATGGGAACTCATCCCAACAACAACCGATGGCAGCACCTCAGAATCCTCCTCAAGTGACCACTTCTGCACCTTCCGAACCTTCCCTAGAGGACATGATCAAGCAATTGGCTGCAAATAATCTCCAGTTTCAGCAGCAAGCAAATACTAGTATTCAGACTTTGACCACACAGATTGGACAGATTGGACAGCTTTGAATGGGATGGATGCTACCATTCAAGCCTTGCAGACACAGATTGGACATCTTGCCACTTCCATAAACAACATACAGCAAGCTCAAGGATCAAGTCAACTGCCGGCACAAACAGTGATAAATCCCAATGTCTCCAATCCTAATGTGAGTGCCATTTCTCTGAGATCTGGAAAAGTTGTTGAGGCAGCCTCTGGAAAAGATGAAGAAACTGTTGAGGTAACTCCTGAGCCTTCTGTTATTGTTGAAGCTGAGAAAGTGTACATACCACCGATCCCCTTCCCACACAGAGTGCAGAAAAATAAGAAGATTGGTGGGGAAGACAAGGAGAGGGAAATTTTAGATGTGTTCAGAAAGGTGGCGGTGAACATTCCCCTTCTAGATGTGATCAAGCAGGTGCCTAAGTATGCTAAATTTTTGAAGGATTTATGCACCAACAAGAGGAAGTTGGAGAGTAATGAGAGAGTTAATTTGGGAAGAAATGTTTCAGCTCTTATCCAGTCTAAGCCTGCACTGTAAAAAAAATTCTTGTCTCGGCCCTACTCAGGCACTACCACAGAAGTGCAAGGATCCGGGCACTTTTACTATTCCATGCACTATTGGGGACAGAAAATTTGAAAATTGCATGTTGGATTTAGGAGCCTCCATAAATGTCATGCCCACCTCTATTTTCAATAACCTTGCTCTTGGTCCCTTGCAGTATACAGGTCTCACCATCCAGTTGGCCAACAGGACCAGTGCCCGCCCCATGGGAATGGTAGAAGATGTGCTGGTACAAGTTGATGAGTTGATTTTCCCTGCTGACTTCTACATCTTAGACATGGAAGGAGAGACAAATTCAAGTAGATCACCAATAATCCTGGGCAGGCCACTCATGAAGACAGCTAAGACTAAGATTGATGTTAATGATGGGACCATGTCTATGGAGTTTGGTGATATTGTGGCAAAGTTTAACATCTTTGATGCTATGAAGCATCCCCTGGAGGAGCACTCTGTTTTCCAATTAGAGTTGCTTTCTGAGATTATTGATGACACCCATGAGGACCTTGTTTCTGATTTTCCATTTATTTCTGGCTTTGATGATATATATTCATGTACTGACTGTACTGACACTAACCCGTGTGCTGTTTGTGCTGAGTTTCTTGATTCAACTTTGCAGGGTGATAGTGTGAGTGAAGCTGTCTGTTCGGCCGAAGTTCTTGACATCATGGCTACTCCAAATGTACCATCTACTGAGCAGCCACCCTCCTTAGAGCTCAAGCCACTTCCTGGGAACCTGAAGTATGCTTACTTGGAGACGAATGAACAACTTCCAGTCATTATTTCCTCCAGCCTTGACTCTGACCAGGAAGCAAAACTATTGGAGGTTCTGAAGAAGCACAAGAAGGCTATTGGGTGGACCTTGGCTGACATCCCAGGAATTAGCCCCTCCAGATGTATGCATAGAATTACTTTGGAGGATGGGGCTAAACCAGATTAGGCAGGCCCAAAGGCGGCTCAATCCATTGATTCTAGATGTGGTGAAGAAAGGGTGACTAAACTTCTACAAAGTGTATCATATACCCCATCTCCGATAGTACTTGGGTAAGTCCAAAGCAAGTTGTACCCAAAAAGTCCTACCTCACAAGGTGGTAAGAGATGATAATAATGAGCTTGTACCCACTAGAGTCCGAATAGTCAAGTGCAGTCTCGTATAGATTATAGGAAGTTGAACCAGGCCACCGAAAGGATCACTTTCCTTTGTCGTTCATAGATCGAATCTTTGAACTACTGGCCGGGTAAATCTCATTACTATTTTCTTGATGGCTTTTCCGGGTACTTCCAGATCCATATTGCCCCAGAGGATTAGGAAAAGACCACTTTCACGTGCCCCTTCGGCACATTTGCCTATAGGAGGATGTCATTTGGCCTTTGTAATGCTCCTGGCACTTTCCAAAGATGCATGCTTAGCATTTTTACTGAATTTATTGAAAATTGCATGGAGGTGTTCATGGATGACTTCACTGTATATGGCTCCTCATTTGATGCATGTTTGCATAGTCTGAGTTTGATTCTAGAAAGATGCATTGAGACTGATCTGGTTTTGAACTATGAAAAATGTCACTTTATGGTAGAACAGGGGATTGTTTTGGGTCATGTTATTTCTAAATAGGGTATTTCAGTAGATCCTGCAAAAATTGATGTGATTTCAACATTGCCTTACCCATCTTGCGTTCGCGAGATCCGTTCTTTTCTTGGTCATGCAGGTTTCTACAGGCGCTTCATTAAGGACTTCAGCAAGATAGCTCTGCCATTGTCAAACTTGCTGAAGAATGATGCCATGTTCCATTTTGATGACAACTGCAAGAAGGCATTTGACTACCTGAAAAGAGCATTGACCTCTACCCCCGTCATCCAGCCCCCTGACTGGACCCTCCCTTTTGAACTCATGTGTGATGCTTCTAATTATGCTGTGGGAGCGGTTCTGGCACAAAGGGTGGGCAAGGCTGCCCATGTCATTCATTATGCTTCTAGGACATTAGATGCTGCACAATCAAATTACACCACCACTGAAAAGGAACTGCTAGCTGTTGTTTTTGCACTTGATAAATTTAGGTCATATTTGCTAGGTTCCAAGGTTATTGTTTTCACCGCCCATGCAACTCAAATATACGGTTAAAGAAACCAGAAGCGAAGCCAAGATTGATTCGGTGGATGCTTTTGCTCCAAGAGTTCAATGTGGAGATAAAAGACAAGAGTGGAGCTGAAAATTTGGTAGCCGATCACTTGAGCCGAATAGCAAGGGATGAGGATCCTTCTCCCATCCAGGATGATTTTCCGGATGAACAGCTTCTACATCTGCATGGGGTAACTCCATGGTTTACTGACATTGTTAACTTTCTTGTTGCTGGTGTTGTTCCTGTAGGTACAAGTAGATCCAAGATCCACAAGCTCAAGAGTGATTCAAAATACTATGTGTGGGATGATCCGTATCTTTGGAAGTTTTGCAGTGATCAGGTGATTCGGAGGTGTGTCCCCGATTATGAGACAGAGTCTATCTTGCACTTTTCTCATGCCTCTCAAGTAGGGGGACACTTTGGACCACAGAGGACGGCGAGGAAAGTCCTAGATTCTGGGTTCTACTGGCCCACAATTTTTAGAGATGCCTATGAGGTCTACAGGAATTGCAAGGAATGTCAAACAGCAGGCCCCGCCATCACTCGTAGGAGTGAGATGCCTCAGCAGCCCATGCTTTTCTGTGAGGTTTTTGATGTGTGGGGGATTGATTTTATGGGTCCTTTCCCTGCAAGAGAAAAAGAAAACAGAATGTTCCACTTGAAGATTCTTCCTCTTCTAGTATTGCACAAAGTTTTAGTGACTTTGGTATTGATGATTCTTCTCAGAGTAGTCAACAATCTCATCCACCTTATTATCAATATCCTTATTTCAACACATATAACACATACGCAAGTGATCAAGCTCCCTCATACTACCAACCATCAATGAATTATCAAGATCCTTATCATCAACAATCAAGTGGTGAATTTTTTGATTATGTCTTTGGACAAGGAGCTACACAAGATGATAGCCTAAGTGAGAATAGAGGTTATGAACCACCACGTCATTCCACCATGTGGTAGCAAGTATTATGTAAGTTCAATTTTTATTATCTTTGATTCATATATTTGTTAATTATTATTATTAATTATTATTTTAAATTTATTAATTTGTTTACTTTTATCTTCTTCTTTTTTGTAGTGAAGACGTATATCTAAGTGGTGACAATGTGACGTTATTTTAGAATCACAACTGCAGCTGGATGTATTCCTATATGTGACACTAATATCTTTTTATTTGTGATTCATATATATTTATGCACTTTTAAGTTTCTGACCTTCTTACTTCTTTGTAATTTTGTACTTTTATGTGCTTAAAAGTTTTATTTATAATTTATTTTCACTAAATTAAGTTTAAATTATTTATAAACATAATATAATGTCTTAAAAATGAATAGAAATTTATACAACATTATTAGTAAAAGATATATAAAGAATTATAAAAAAAATTATTTTTTTTCATTTTGTGAATTTTTCAAATCATTTCACGTCGCAGCGGCCGCAATGACAGCAATCACAGTAACCGTAATCGCGACAGCAACCACAATTTAAAATCCTGATATTGATAGTGATAGAAGAAGAGGACGGAGCTGCAACAGAGAGAATGGGCCTAGGAAGGAGACAAATGAGCTGACATAATCCACACCCCTTTCATGCCTTTAATTTCCCTTATATCACATACCCCTCAGCAATATTTTCGGCTGCCTTTTCTCTCTCTCGTACCTCTCCTTACTTCCTGATTTCTTGGATCATGAGCCACCTGTCCCCAGTCATCAACCAGTTATGTTAGGTGTGTTTTCATATGTGGCATATGGTGTCATAACACTAAATGAAACAACTTTGTCAAGTTTCCTCTCTCAACTCAATAAAAATGATTGTGTAAAAAAAATCAATAAAAATGAAGACAAGTTTACTATACACGATCAAATTGTACTGTATACATATAACGCATTATCTACTACTAGTGTAGTTGCCCGTGCGTCTCGTACGGACATCTATTATATGATTATTTTTTTAATATTTATAACTAATTTTAAGATAACAATAATCATTATAATAAATTTTGAAATATAAATTAATACTATAATGTATAACAAATTTATTATATTAAATAGTTAATGAATAATAGCTTCCATAACAAATTTTGTGTGATAAAATTTTTAATAAGTTTTATGAAAGCTTGACTTCTCATTACGGGCATGAGTTCATGATATGCAATTTGTCAATCTTTAAATTAAGTTCATGCGAGAATATACATTTCGTTAATATTAATGTATCGAACATTTATATAACAACAACAATAGAAAGATAATTGTGTACAATTAGTCTCTGGCTCCCGACCCGAGGATATCTGGGTTCACTTGAAAAAAAAGATAATTGTGTAACAAAAAAAAAGAAGCATCTTTTAAAACTTTAGTAGATGTAGCAAACTTAATTGGAAAACATATTATTATCTAATTAATAATAAAAGTAAGAGTTTAATTGTTGTACACTGTCAGTGTTAAGTTTTTTATACTGTCAATCAATTACAAATCATGATATGGATGACTTTTTAGGTGGTTGGGATAAAACTCAAAGATTTTCAATGATATGATAATTTATGAATGATTGATTGTGTAAAAAAACATTAACACCGAGAGTGTATAACAATTAAACTCTAAAAGTAAACCTTAAAGCAAAATAAAGCAATCATACTTTTTTTTTATCAAAAGCAATCATACTTTGATATACAAAACTATTTTAAATGAAATGATAGAAATATCATTAATATCAATAAATCTAGAAGCTAATAAAGTACATATAGGTCCAAGAACTCCAGTTAATTGCTTGCTGATCTGAAATGGAAACTCACAAGACCTACATTAAGCACGTATTGAAGTCATGAGATGACAATAACATAAGTAGAATTATAATCATGAAAACATTTTGTATCACTCTTCTTGCTGGAGCAAGTTACTGCTACACTGAGAGAAATGTTCTCAGTTGAACCTTGTAGGACTTTGTTCAACATGTACACCAAGTTAAATTCTGCTACATTGTTCAACATCTACACCAATTTAAGTCCAGCTCATCATATGGGCATTTAATTCAAAGGAACCCCAATATTCATGAATCGAAATCTAGAAGTATAAATGAAATTTTTTTGTTGGGGGTGGGGGGCCATAACCAAGAGTCTAGGGGGCATAACCAAGAGTCTTGTCTTGTCTGGGAAAACACTCAAAACAATGCAGAAGTATAATAAGTGACTGTTATGCAGCATCATATTTACACTTTAATTTTGTGCTCATAGATGGAAATTGGAATCCCTCTCTAAAAAGAAGCTGCAAAAAAATCCTGCCAACACACCTGAAGACATTATGTTAAATTCGTACATGTATTTTGCATAAATTATTAAATTGCATAATGGTTATCATACCAAACATCTAATACATGTGAATCAATAATCAACGCATAGGTATTGACTTCTGGGGGGCGTGTCTTCCCTCAATCTAATCTTTATTGTATATAAAAAAAATTGTCTAGAAACCACTATCAATAATCTTTATTTCACATAATAATCTTTAGTAATTGAATAATTGAATTGGAAATAAATTAAAAAGTTTTGCATACTTTATCATAATAAAATGTATAGCATTTAATACATAATAAAATTTAACAATGGATTAAAGCAACCCATTCAAAAATCTAACCATTTAAAAAGAAGGGAAAAAATCTTTTAATTGAAAAACAGCAAAACAGTACTTATAAACAGATTAAAAGAAGAAGAAAAAATGGTCCTTCATCTGGTGTATCAAGTCGGTTATTGACTTAGAGATTCTTGATAAAACTACCAATGAAAATATATCACCACACAATGTAGTGTGGTTTAAAAAAAATGATCATGGCGTATTTCGTTGTAATTATATGATCCACAACTGCAGGTAGATATGATTACTATTAGTTAGGTATATCATTGTTACTATTAAGTAAAGTGTTATTTGATATAAGAAATTCAGTTAGCGGTTTAGTAGGAGAGTGAGTTAGTAATCTATAAAAACAATTTGTCATCACTGGATGAGATAAGAAAATCATTTCTATATTTTGATAGCCATTGTAACCTTGTTTAATTTTCGTTCAGAGCAAAAGAAAGATACTTGTCAAATATTGTAAAATGTGAGTGATGATATGTCACATATAAGCTGTGATATACGAGCCACTGTAAAAATGTTTTTTAATGACACTAAAAATGATAAAACACGAAGGAAATTACATGCAGCCATATTTTGTTGTTAAAAACAATATTTTCATCCAACTAAATCCATATCCTTGTACTGTGTAATGGGATTCATTCCCAACAATCCATGTAAGCCACTTTAGGGGATTCAGAAACTGGACAACGTTAGAAATTCAAGGATTCTAGAAAAAATCCAACTTCTGTATTACGGGATACACCTTCAGAAACATTCCTTCAACTAAATCCATCCTCCAATCAAACGCATAAGGACAGGCTCCCCACAGAGCAGTAAGTTAAAAACTCCCTATACCACAACATTCATGCAAAAAGGCAATGTCTCACATATTATAGAATAGAGTCTAAAATAAGCAGCAGTCTAAAGAGAATAAAAAGGGTATATGAATTATATACTTCTTATATTTATCAGTGCATGCATATGTCTTCAAATGTACATCAAACAGTAGCAAGGAAAAAACACAACAATGTTGCTGGGGATTATATTGAAGGAAGTAGCTCTTCCACCCCTCCAGGCCTTGTTTGATAGACCATAAGCAGTCTTCTGAGTAGTTGATTCACTCCAAAAATTAGATCATGAATATCAATTTAAATGGAAAATTGAAATAATAACTACTATACATAAATTTGAAATCATAAATTTATTGTTACTTTTGAATAAAAGACAGATAAAAGCACAACTAAACAAATCAGAAGAGGTATCAAATAAAAAGCTTGGCCAGGGGAGCAAGGCAATTAGTAGTAACAGAAACAATGTTAAGGTATGAGAGGGGTGGAAAAAAAAACAGGAACAAAGAATGAGAGGAGTGAAAGAAAAAAGCTTGGTGAATGAAATGTTTGAGCAAAGTTATCAATCATGTGCAAATTGCAAAGCATATAACTGTGGCTGTGGTGTAGAGGGCTATAGTAAGGAAAATTGTGAGGGCACTTGATTAGAATTATTGGCACAGGAATAAGAAGAAAACATGTCCCCACAAGAGCCTTTAACCATCAGTACTGCTAGGAGTTATATTGAAGGAAACCTCTTTACTACCCATCCAGTTCTTGTTTTGTTGAAAATCAATAGTCTTCTGAACTGGTCATTCATAAAAAAAAGGCAGACAATGAATACCAGTTTTATGTGCTGCAAGCCTGCAACCAACTGCAGAAGATGCATATGGATTTTACTAAAAAAAAAAAAGGAGATCAAGCCCCACCCTCCTAAGGACCAGATGCAATAGGGATATGAGCATAACATATAAAACCCATTAAAGCATTTGAGTCAATATGCTTCACCCAACAATTAAAAACAAATGACATATTTTAAAGAATAAGTGGATAACACAAATCCTTCGCTCATCAAAGCAAAAGGCATCCAAAAGTAATTAAATTAAAAAATCAAGCAAGTGCGTTTTATTATGGTACAAAAGCTGCATATACTTATAAAAATATTCATACCTTCGGGAAATAGAAAAATTCCAATTGTTCTTCAACAGTATTGAGTGGAATGACACTCAAGCTATGTGCTATTAGTATAATATAAATATAAATAAGGAAACAAAACACTGTTTCTTCCCAGCCAAGAGGTAATTGGACTCCTGTCAATGTAGAATGTTTATAAACATGTTTATACTATCATAATACTTGTCTTTCTCTTCAAACAGTTCTAGTTTATCCTTGGCAGCAACAAAAAATAATTCTAGAACACCCAAGTCCAGCCAAGTTAGATTCCCCTGGAGCCAGAGAGATGATGAAGGGCTTAGCAATCCCACCTGGGGCAGATGGGTAAACCAAATTCTAAACCAAATGGCTCAAGTTCTATAACAGGTTCTGATCTATTTGGTTGTTACAATCTTGTCCTCGATTTTAGTTACAATCTTGAAGCTTAGAAGTCAGCAATACCTCATTCATGACGTGTAGCAAAAGCATATTGTTTGAAACAAAATTTATTACATATCCATAATTAACATAATTTGAACTACTAAATTTATTGCCTCTGAAAGCTAAATCTGCTATATGCCTATTTTGAAGGAAGGTAGGGAAATAGACATATTATGCAACGGGAAAACGGAGCTACTCTACTTACAGATGAGGAAACCTATTAGAGAGCAATTTGGCACTTGCTTTCAGATGAGTGATGCAGCAACAAACATAAAATACTACATCCACTTAAAGACATGTCAATATAAAACTACGTTAAAGTGAAAAACTTGTAATATACTTGGACAGTTGGATGATTCATTAATCAAACACAAACTTGAGCATAGGTAGTTAGGTATCCTCATAATCATAAAGAGAGTGTTTTCATGGGTCTTAGGCATGAATGAGGAAACAAATTTGAGCATCAACAAATGAGTGTATAAATAGTGTAGGATATGAAACAAATTGTAAGAACCCCATAGTCAAAATAATCACAAAAACTAAAAATACACTGAAAAATACTACAAAGAATAAAAATAAATTTCATTATTTAAATGAGAAAGATACCTTAGCTCACCATTTGGTCCTAAACCCATGGAAATGCCCTGGCTGAACCTGTACATTGCCAAAACAAATTTAATAAACCTTTTTAGATCCTGAACAAACCTCTCAAGCAATTAAGCATATTATTTGAAAACAAATGGAAATTAAATCATTAAAAAGGAAACCCTCCATGGTCTGATTAACAGGAATTAAACTTTCTTGAACACCTCACATCGTACTGACCTTCATTTGGCAAGATTTTATAAATCTTATATATTAATTTGAAAATTGATATTGCAACACATAACTGGTTCTTGAAGTAACCATTTATATTATATTTAACAGATTTATAGATTCTTGGTGAGGATAGAATACCAAAATTCTGTAAGAGCTTCTGTAGAATTCGGATGAATCTCCAATTGGCTAAGTTTGTTAGTTTATGCCATGTACATATTTAGCTATGTGATAACAGTTGTGATAGGAAGAGTAGTTAGTAGTTTTTTCTGTTTTGACAGTTAGAAAACTGAATTGTAACTGCCTTGCCTATGCACTGCTTATATAAAGTCATAGCTAGGCATTAGCATATATAGAATTCTCTTCTTGAGTGATGTGTGCTGGAGGAGTAAGTTGAGTGATTCACAAATCACAAGTGAGTGCAAGTATAGGAGTGTGTGAGTTCATACCTTGAAGATTCTTGTACTGTAAAGTCTTGCCATAGTGGATGAAAGTCTCAACTGCAGTGTGGATGTAGGGGCTATTGATTTGTGCCCTGAACCACGATAATTCCTCTGTCTTCTTCTCCATCTCTTCTTTTTCTGTTTTCTTGCACCACAAGCAAACCAAGCAGAACCCCAATTCTGCATTCTTGTCTTAGCAACAATTCTGCATTTCTGTCACAGCAACAATTCTGCATTCTTGGCACAACAATTCTGCATTCCTGTCATAACAACTGGTATCAAAGCCTCTACTGGGAGGCGTTTTCCGCGATGGGGTCAGCCAAGTTCGACATAGACAAGTTCAATGGTGAAAACGATTTCAGCTTGTGGAGAATCAAGATGAAGGCACTCTTGGTTCATCAAGGACTCGAGGATGCATTACTAGGAGCAGCTAAGCTTCCGAAGGACCTTTCTGAAAAAGACAAGAAAGACATGCTTAGCAAGGCCCATAGCACCATTATCCTCTCTCTAGGTGACGCGGTTCTCAGGGAAGTGGCTCAAGAATCAACTGCAGCCGGTGTTTGGTTAAAACTGGAAAGTCTTTATATGACCAAGTCTTTAACCAATAAGCTATATTTGAAGAAGCAACTTCATCAGCTCAAGATGGAAGAAGGTATGTCAATCAAGGATCATGTCTCATCTTTTTCAAGAATCATTCTTGATCTGAAAAGTATTGATGTCGAGATAAGTGAAGAAGATCAGGCAGTGATGCTTCTGTGTTCTCTACCCCCATCTTTTGAGAACCTTGTCGACACAATGTTGTATGGAAGAGATACTCTCACACTAGAAGAGGTTAAAGCAACCTTAAATTCCAGAGAAATGAAGAGGAAGATCACTGAGAATAGAGGAGAAACAAGTGATGCTGAAGGTCTGTATGCTCGAGGAAGATCAGAGAAAAAGGAAGGAAAGGGCAAGAACAAATCAAGATCAAAGTCCAGGACCAAGAAGAGGTGCTACTACTGTCAAAAGGAAGGTCACCTCAGGAAAAACTGTCCTGAAAGGAAAAGAAAGAATGGAGGCAGCACTAACAGCCATCACACTTCCAATGACATGGCTGTTGTGGCAGATGGATATGAAAGCTCTGATGTTTTGGCTATCACTGAAGAAATGGGAAGTGATGAGTGGATTCTTGACTCTAGATGTTCGTTCCATATGACTCCAAATAGGGAATTGTTTGATTCCTACAAGGAAGCTGTTGCCGGAAAGGTCTTAATGGGTAACAACATTGCTTGTAAAGTAATGGGAATTGGCACTGTCAAGATCAAACTAGGTGATGGAACCATCAAAGTCCTCACTGATGTGAGACATGTACCTGAGCTTAAAAGGAACCTGATATCTCTAGGCATGCTAGACCAAGCGGATGATCTGTTTCTTGGTGAAAATGGAACCTTGAAGATCAGCAAAGGATCATTGTTGATCATGAAAGGAACCAGGAAGCATGGCCTGTCTGCAGACCGCAAGGTAAAACCAGTTTAAGCCCTGCTAGCCTAGTCTCTGTGTCAAAAATAAATTCCACTGCACTTTGGCACTATAGACTTGCTCATGTAAGTGGTAAGGGTCTTGAAGAATTATACAAACAAGGCTTAATTGGGAATGGAGATTTTGAAAAACTCGAATTCTGTGAACACTATCTTTATGGCAAACAAAAAGAGGGCCAAGTTCATAACTCGCATCACACACCACCAAGGCCATAGTGGAATATGTTCACTCGGATATATGGGGACTCGCTAAGGTTCCCTCTATTGGGAGGAGCTAGCTATTTCATATCATTCATTGATGATTGTTCAAGGAAGGTTTGGGTTTACTTGCTAAAACATAAAAACCAAGCTTTTAAGTGTTTCAAGCAATGGAAAGTACTTGTTGAAAATCAAACAGGTAAGAAGGTGAAAGTCCTAAGGACAGATAATGGCCTGGAATATCTAAGTGAAGAATTCACTGAATTTTGCAAGGATCATGGCATAATCAGGCACAAGACAAGAAGGCATACACCACAAATGAGAATGGCTTGGCGAAAGGATGAACAAAACCATCCTAGAAAGGGTCAGGTGCATGCTTTCTTTTGCAAATCTGAACAAAAGCTTCTGGGGAGAAGCTGTCCATACAGCTAGTTACTTGATCAATAGGTCACCCTCTTCTGCCATAGGTTTTAAAACACCTGAAGAAGTGTGGTCTGGAAAGGCACCTAGCTATGATAACATTAGAATATTTGGCTGTCCAGCATATATTCATGTCAATCAAGGAAAGCTAGAGCCAAGATCAAAGAAAGGAGTCTTTTTAGGATATCCTAATGGGGTGAAAGGCTACAGGGTATGGTTAACTGGCCCAGGAGGAGGCAAGTACGTGATCAGCAGAGATATTGTGTTCCTTGAAGAAGTTATGCTTGAAAAGGGTGAAGGCAAAATCCAACCAATCTCAGAACAATGACAAGACAGACAAGAGTGTTCAGTTGGAGGTGGAGCACACTGAAACAGAAAGGCCAGCAGTCACACCTGAACCAGAAGCTGAACCAGAAGCTGAAACCTCACAGTCCACAGCAGCATCACCTTCCTACCAACTAGTTAGAGACAGAGAAAGGAGGCAAGTTAGAGCACCTCAAAGGTTTGGCTATGCTGACTTGATTGCATATGCTTTAAGTGTTGAAACAGAACAACAAGATTCTGATCCTGGCAGTTTCAAAGAAGCAATTTCTGGTCCTGATCATGAGATGTGGAAGATTGCCATGACTGAAGAAATTGACTCTTTGAGGAAGAACCACACCTGGGAATTGGTTGAAAAACCTCCAAAGCAGAGAATTGTTGGCTGCAAGTGGATATATAAGAAGAAACCTGAAATTCCAGGAGTAGAGAGTAGCAGACACAAGGCCAGACTTGTAGCTAAAGGCTACACAGAGAGAAGGGATAGATTTCAATGAAATCTTCTCTCCAGTAGTAAAGCATACAAGCATAAGAGTCATTCTATCTCTTGTTGCTGTTTATGATCTAGAATTGGAACAAATGGATGTGAAAACAACATTCTTACATGGCCAGCTAGAAGAAAAAGATCTACATGAAGCAACCTGAGGGATTTGAAGAAAAAGGGAAAGAGCACATGGTTTGCCCTCTTTGAAAAGGTCTTTGTATGGCTTGAAACAATCTCCTAGGCAGTGGTATAAGAGGTTTGATTCCTTTATGCTCTTAAACAACTATGACAGAAGCTCATTTGACAGCTGTGTTTACTTCAAAAGGCTAGAATCTGGTTGCTTCATCTATCTTCTACTCTATGTAGATGATATGCTTATTGCTAGTTCAGATATGAATGCAATAAGCAAGCTCAAGGATCTCTTAAACACTGAGTTTGAAATGAAGAACCTGGGAGCTGCAAGGAAGATTCTAGGCATGGAAATCGTGAGAAAGAGATCAGAAAAACTACTCTACTTGAATCAGTCCACCTACATTGAAAAGATTCTGCACGAGTTTAACATGCATGATGCAAAGACAGTTGTGACTCCTATAGCAGGGCACTTCAGATTGTCAGTGGATCAATCACCTAAGAGTGATGAAGAACTGAGATACATGAGCAACATACCATACTCTAATGCTACAGGTAGCCTAATGTATGCTATGGTTTGCTCAAGGCCTGACTTAGCATATGCTGCTAGCTTAGTCAGTAGGTTTATGGGAAATCCAGGCAAGGAGCATTGGCTTGCTGTTAAATGGATTTTCAGATATCTTAAGGGTTCTAAATCCCTTGGATTGATCTTTGGAAAAACAAAATCAGCAAACCAGAATCTTGCAGGGTTTGTAGATGCTGATTTTGCAGGGGACATTGATAAGAGAAGGTCTCTAACAGGCTACATCTTCACCCTATATGGGAATGTAGTAAGCTGGAAGGCAAATCTTCAATCCATTGTTGCATTGTCAACCACTGAATCCGAGTATATTGCTCTCACTGAAGCAATCAAAGAAGCAATATGGTTGAAAGGGTTTATAACTGAGCTAGAAGGAAAGGATATCTCCACAACTGTTTGGTGTGATAGTCAAAGTGCAATTTGTCTCTCAAAGAATCAAGTATTCCATGAGAGGACAAAGCACATTGATATAAGACTGCATTTCATCCGAGACATAATTGCACAAGGGATGGTCGAAGTAAAGAAGGTCTCTACTGAAGATAATCCAGCCGATATGTTAACTAAAGTGGTTCCAAACACCAAATTCCAGCATTGTCTAGATTTGGTGAATGTTGGAACCTGCTGCAGCAACTAAGATTCCATTCAGGTCTGATGGCATCTCTAACAACTTGTATTGAAGATTCAAGGTGGAGAATTGTAGAATTCGGATGAATCTCCAATTGGCTAAGTTTGTTAGTTTATGCCATGTACATATTTAGCTATGTGATAACAGTTGTGATAGGAAGAGTAGTTAGTAGTTTTTTCTGTTTTGACAGTTAGAAAACTGAATTGTAACTGCCTTGCCTATGCACTGCTTATATAAAGTCATAGTTAGGCATTAGCATAGATAGAATTCTCTTCTTGAGTGATGTGTGCTAGAGGAGTAAGTTGAGTGATTCACAAATCACAAGTGAGTGCAAGTATAGGAGTGTGTGAGTTCATACCTTGAAGATTCTTGTACTGTAAATTCTTGCCATAGTGGATGAAAGTCTCAACTGCAGTGTGGATGTAGGGGCTATTGATTTGTGCCCTGAACCACGATAATTCCTCTGTTTTCTTCTTCTCTATCTCTTCTTTTTCTGTTTTCTTGCACCACAAGCAAACCAAGCAGAACCCCAATTCTGCATTCTTGTCTCAGCAACAATTCTGCATTTCTGTCACAGCAACAATTCTGCATTCTTGGCACAACAATTCTGCATTCCTGTCATAACAGCTTCAAAAGAGGACTCCAAAGTTGATAATAGTGATATTTTCATACTCCATGTTTAGATGTTTATATTGTAGTCTAAACATCTAAACCTTCTTGTCCAATGCAGTCAAAGGAACACGTACAGGGCCAATTATATTTTGACTTATGAGAAAATAAACATCAGTTCATTAATAGTAAAAAGTAAAAACTAAATAAAAAGGTGTCAAAAGACCCGAAATTTGAACTAAAGCAAGCCCCAATATTTACATTCATGGTTTTAAAAAAGAGAGAAACCAAACAGAGAAAGAGAGAGCAGAAACAGAAGAAAATCAGCAAATTAAAGAATTGATTCCTCCAAATTAAAGCTAAAATCAGCAGCGTAGGAGAAAATGTTAAAAGTAGTATGACAAATAGAGAATGTTGCATGTTGTGGAGGAGATTCTAAGAATCATCAAAGACCATAGTGACAACCTAGATCACCCACACCGGAACGGCTAGAACGCAGTGACGGGTATCTTCTTCTCCCCCTCATCTACCACATCCTTCTTCAACAACTCCGACGCCGTCTCCTCCACCGCCACAATTCCTCCCGATGCAGAAGGGAATGTGTAGGAAGAGCTCTTCATCAGAGACAAGAAAGGGAGAAGACAGGAGGAGAGAGACCAGGGAATGAGTAATGCTGTGAGAATGAGAAGCTTTCATTTTTCTTCTTGTCTTTCTAGAATTTGTCAGGCGTCAGGCACATACGGGTGAAACACTCGAACATCAAATTTGTCCTTTTTTTTTTCGCTAGGTCTTGTCACTCTTGTGTGTTCTCAATGCTGAATGTGTTCATAAAAGAAATAATAAAATATAACATCGTATGGTAGTAAAAACAAAGAAAGGCCATAAAAATAAAAAGAAAAAAGGGCCAAAAAATTGTAGTGGGCCCGCGAAGCTGCCACGTGTCACAATTTTACTCCGTTACAGTGAAAAGCGATTCCACTCATTAATATAGTATTGATATTGATTGATTGATTCGTTTTAAAAAAAATCTTATAAATATAAACGATTATAAAATAAATAAATAAATAATGTAAACTCGTCTTATTTAGCTATTCAGTTTTAATTTTTACTTAAGGCTAAATTTGGTCTCTGAGAAAAATAATCGGATCTGAAATAGTCCCTATCCAAAAAAAATTATCCATTTAGTCCTTAAGAATGTGTTTACCGGGACAGATTAGTCCATCTGTGAGTTGACCACCTTTGACCGCAGGTTACTTGTTGACGTGTCAGTATCCATTTCTTAGAAACCACGACGCATGCCGTTTCTCCTCCTAAGGGAACTGATTTTCCTTCTTCTTCCTCCAGCTTCGACGTTTCTCCTCCCAGGGGAACTGAATTTCCTTCTTCTTCCTCCCAATCATAGGACTTGTTCTCCCTCGCCATTATAAACATTCTTCTTCTCCTTCCCCTATTCGATCGCTACCCTCGGCACTGCGCACCCTTTCCCTCATCAATTCTTACCGATTCCCTAATTTCTATTTCGCCCCCTTCCATTGTTGGACCAGCATTAAAATGAGTTGGGCGTCTAACAATGTGTCCAGCTATGACTATAGTTGGAGTGCTTCCGCAAGCATTGTAATCCCAAAGTTCCCTCCTCCATGTTGCATTTGTAAGAGACCCTGTGTCATCAGCACTTCAAGAACACTGAAGAACCCAAACAAACCCTTCTATGGCTGCCCTTTATATAAGGTAATGAATCCCTTACTTTAGTTCCATATTGGTTGGCCTGTCATCTTTACATTCTTGCTGGTTTTGGTTGCAGGAGAAGAAACACATTGTGGCGCATTTGTGTGGGTGGATATATATGAGGCGCAAATGGAACAAGAGAGACTTAAGGAGATGGAGATGGAGATGGGAGATGGGAGAATTCCTCAGGTGGAGATGGAAATAACGGAGATGAAAGCAAAGATGAATGAAATGCAAGTCAAGATGTTGCTTATATCCAAAGATGTTGTTTATCTCCAAAGATCATTTGGAGTTGTGATAGGGTTTGTCTTGGTTTTTGTTGTTATGGTTATGATATTTTATGTATGGAAGTAGTGTAAATGTCATGGAAAGTTAGGTTAGTATGTAGTTGTAATATTTGGGTGAAAAAGTTATGTAATCCATGCCTTTTGGCTTTTATAATGAAATGGAAATTTTTGTTTTTATAATCAAAGTTGTAAAAGAGGTGAAAGGTAAATAATACCAACAAAATAACTCCAAAATGTACTTTTCATTCATATGCATTGTCAATTCATTACAAATATATCCTGTCATTGTCAAAATAACCTTATAATGTACCAAACAACAAGATAAAACACAAAACATTGTCATAAATAACTAGAACATATAACCTAGTAAACTACTGAAAACTCAAAAAAAGGACCAAATGTCCAAATGTATTCAATCCGTTGCTCAATTCCTTCTGCATTGTCAGTTCACTCTTCATTTTTTCTTCTTGCCATTATCTTGCAGTGGTGGTGGTGGTGGTTTGTATCCAGGTGTTGGAATGAACTTGAATAGCCTCTTTGCAGTCTCACTACTTGCTGCTGCCAATGTCTCATTTGACACAGTTCCCTCACCCTGAGCATATGTTGGAGCTCTGTATGGCCTAACCGGAGGTGGTGGTGGTCGTATTGATTGTATTCCCACTGCTGATGAAGGACTTGGGGTGAAAGGGGGTAGAGTTAAACGTGGTCTAACTGTCCCACGTGGCCTGATAGGTGTTGGCCTTATAGTTGGTGGCAGCGGTGGTGTACTCTGATCACTCATTTCCTGAAATCAGACAGATGAAACCAGTGAGGAATTTTGAACATGTAAATATCGTGGGCCAAAATGGTCCCTTACAAAATGTTTAGTGGGCCAAAATGGTCCCTTACAAAATTCATATGAGACAGATTAGTCTCTTGTGGAATTGCAGAGTCTGTAGTATGCGTTCCTTGAATGGGTTCTTGGTTTCCTTCAACTGGTTCCTGAGTCTGAAACAAAATAAACGTCATAAGAAAATTACACATGAATACAACCCAAAACTTTGTACACCTAGTTACCTGTGTTGCATTTTCTTTCTGAGGCTGTGATTGTGTCAATGGCACCTCCTCTTGTGCTGCATTTTCTATAGGCTTCTTTGGACGCCTTTTCCTAGCAACTTCAGGTCTAGCTGGTCCCTTGCAAGTCTTCTCATAATGTCCAGCTTCTCCACACTTAAAGCACCTGACTTCATACCTCTTTCTAACTTTGTTTTGTTGGTCACTGAAGCTTCTTCGATGCAACACCCTTTCTTCTCGTGGCTTCTTTGGCCTACCAATAGGCCTCTTCATTTTGGTGGTTCGGGTTTTGGGTAGTCATTTGACCAAAATTCTTTACTTGGAAATTGGGTGGATCCAATCTTTGATATGTTGCATTAAAGGCTTCCATTGTCAGCCATTGATGCACATAATCCTCGGGACACTCATTCTTGTAGGCTATAGCTGCTATGGCATGAGCACAAGGCATGCCATTAGTCGCCATGATTGCATGTGCATGTCTGGCGACTCAAGCTCACTCCAACCTTTGACCCATATCTCTCGAACTTCAAACTTCTCGTTATCCTGGGTCACCTGTCCGGGTAGGTGTCCACTTATTGCTCTCAAGCTTCAGTTTTATAGCTTCTTCTCTGTCATCGGTGGTATTTTTCCTTTGTATGACCCCAACACCCTCATGTGGCCACTATGCCTCCTCGTCAAATAACATCGTAGCTCTTCCAGCATGGTCAAAATTGGTTTCTCTCTGTACTTGAGTATCTTACTATTCCAGACCTCACACATGTTATTAGTTATGTTATCTACTTTGGGCCAATGGCTATAATAGGCCTTCACCCATGCACTTGGCTCAATAGCATTCAGGTAGTCGTATGCCCTTTCATTCAGGCAATGAATATGTTGGAACAGTTATAATGGGCATAGTTCAATATTCTATACATTATTCGTGGGACAAATTAGTCCCTAACAATTTTTAAGTGATACCAGTAAAGTCCCTAAGAAACATGATCGTGAGCCAAATTAGTCCCTATTAACATGCACTACACATGATAGAAACACACTACAAAATATGACAAACAGAAACAGATTCACGGTAACCATATACCTCCTACTGATATGATATAAAGTTCCATTCATATCTCTCATGACAGCCTATATCCCCTGCAGCAAGTATGATCATCCACCAGAGTCTTCAACTGGTAAATCTTGTCCAGGCTATTCCATGAACAGAAAGCAACCCATGGACATTCTTTCACCTTACAAACAGCCCTAGCCCTCTGTTTATCATTCTTCTTCCATACAAATTGCCTTCCAAGTCCAATATTGTAGTCTTTCATAGCATTCTCAAACTCTTCCAAGTTTTTAAACTCCATACCAGCCTGTAGCCTAACCCGTCCAAATGAGATATCTGAGTTGAACACTAGGAATGTGGGCCTTGAGTTGCCCTCGTCGTCAGTAGAGTCTGGGGTTTTCATCTGCTCAGAGTAAGTTTGGTAACCATTCTTCTCAAATGAGTTGATGTCACAATTTTCAGCCCTCTCACTATCTAAAGATGAGACAAGGTGGGCTGCCTCTCTGCCCTTCACTTTTCTTTTTTGCTTCCTCATGTAACCTTCATCACTATCACTGTCAGTCACAGGAGGAGGCCTATAAGGAGAATCTTCCGCACTGTCATAGTCATCGTCAGTCACCAAGTCTTCGAATGAAGCTTCAATTGGTGTAGAACCATTTGTCTGAACATTCTCCTCCACCTCATCTGGATCAACAAAGACTGCATCTTGCACACCTAGAACCGGATGCTCAAAATACAAGTGCATTGTGTAATACTCTCCAACCTTGTACTCCATAGCAACCTCACACATACGATCGATGTCATTGTCTCCCTCAACTGGTCTTAAACCAGTCACAAAATCCTTACGACCCGGATGCATCCACCACATAGCCTTGAAGTCATACTACCCCAAGTTCTTGAATATCACCACCAAATCAAAATAGTTGACTAAGTCAACATCAATTGGTGGCATGGTGTTGACCCTCCCATCAATGTATTTCAGTACCCCATCCCGCCTTACCAGCTTTCCTCCATGGTGGAAGAAGAAGCGAATATGTGTAATCATCTGCAAACAAGAAACAAACAAACAACTCAGCAGAAGTTAAAGGGACACCCAACACATGGGCCCGCACAAACGACACCCAAATGACACACACCCAACACATTGACAAAGGGACCACATTTGTATGTAAAATAAGCATTCAACAATCCAAAAATGGATAAACAATGAAGAAGGGACCACAGAAACATCAGACCCACCCATGCATGGGAAAGCCAAAATCAGCAATAACACAAACCCTAAACCCTAACACTCGATTCTCCACATTTCAAACACGAAAAACCCAAAAGCATAGAGATTAGGGAAGAATAAGAAACATTACCTTCAGAAATCGGATTGATTCACACGATTCTTCACCCTTGAGCTAGTTGGAAGACGCGAACCCCTTCACTTCTTCTCCTTCGTGTGGTCTTTCTTTGCTGAGCAAATGTGAACGAAGCTGGAGGAAGAAGAAGGAAATTCAGTTCCCCTGGGAGGAAGAAGAAGGAAATTCAGTTCCCCTGGGAGGAGAAACGACATGCGTTTTGGTTTCTGAGAAATGGATATTGACACGTCAACAAGTAACCTGCGGTCAAAGGTGATCAACTCACAGATGGACTAATCTGTCCCGGTAAACACATTCTTAAGGACTAAATGAATATTTTTTTTGGATATGGACTATTTCAGACCTGATTGTTTTTCTCAAGGACCAAATTGGGCCTTTAGTCTTTAATTTTTTGCAAAAATCATCTTATTGAGATAAGACAAGATAACCACAACGTGCATATCGACCTGGAATTAATGAGGAAAGTAACATTTTGGTCCCTTAAATTTTTTGAATAGTCTAGTTTGGTTCCTAAAAAAAGAGATAATTTGATTCTCTAAATTTTATCACAGGAGACACTCTGATCCTTCTATTGATCACATGGGAGGACCAGATTCTCTTCCGTAGTAAAATTTGGGAACAAATTTTGAGCTATCAAGATGAATATTTATTCGAATTAATATTAACCGTTTCCTTTGCGGCAATGAATTAGCGTTTACCACAAACCCATAATGGATTAAATCAATATTTAAAATGTTTAATAAAAAAAATCCCGCGTTGGAATATTTTGGTGCAGAAGTTAGAACACTGAATTTGTGATCTTCCACTACCGTTCATAGGAAGCATCATCATCAGCATCAACTTGCTCTTCTTTTTCATCGTCGTCTTCTTCCACTTCTGTGTTGTAATGGTTCTACTACTTATCTCTTCTTGTACACTACAAATACTGCAGAGTCTTCAACTACGCCACCTCGTTCTTCCACTCTTTTTAGCTCTTCATTCATTCATAGGCTTAACGTGCGCACCCTGAGCGCAGGAAATGGAGGCGCCCACAATTTCTCTTGTGTCGAAAGCGAGGACCGCCTTCCATTCCGCAGCTGCGAAAGCGGAGCGTGTTTTCAAATCTGATCCAGGTCCTCCTCCTCACTCCACATCACACAATATTCTCTTCCATTTTTTTCTCTCCCTATTTGCTATTTTTAATCTGCATTTTCTTTTGTCTTTTCTCTTTTTGGATTTTATTATTGAGCATTGACTATTTATTTGACTCAATTTGTGTTGATCGGTGAAGAAGATCATGAGAATAAGCAATCGTCCAACAACTTGACCAGGCGACAGGAACTTGATTCTCCTCACAACCAGAAGAACCATTCCAAGGTAATGGAATGGCCATGATACTGATTTTTAGTTATTAATTAATTAATTAATTGTTCAATGCTTTATGGTTGTTTTTCAAATTTGAACTCAACTTGAACCTGGAAGAAGCGTTTAACCGTTGTCTATAAAATTTGTGTAATAGGTATTTACATGTAACATGAAAAAATAATTTGGGTAATCTAGGTTCTGATTGAAGGTCATTACGGGAAGGAAAATTTTGATTAGGTTACTGAGATTGGAGCATGTATCCCTGTTTCCCATTTAATTCATTCCCTCACCGTCCTTCCTCAGGATTAATTTGGCATCCACACATAGCATGAAGATGATGTCCCAGTTTTGTCCACAATTAATTGTTAGAATATTTGCTCTAGTTTTCTTATGGACAATACTTAGGTACATTAGGTGTTGTTTTCCAATGGCAACAAGACATATGTAACAGCTGCTACACATGTTATGTTTTCATTGACGAGCTGTTACACATGTCTTATTACTATTGAAAAACAGCATCTAATATATCTATGGAATTGTAACTAAGTTTTATCCTTTGGGACTCCCTCATTCTCAACTTTCAAAAATCTTATCTTAAAGATGATTAGAACGTGTTTATTTATTTGTTTGTGTTCTCTCTCGGTACTTATTAGACAACATTTGTCATGTAATGAGTGGTAATTACTAATTACTCAACTTTCGATTTTTGTAATGGGATGGTGCAGCTTCTCAATGAATTGAAGCACATAAAGTGGAGGCCTCCACATATAGGAATAAAGCAGGATTGGCAAGATAGAATTAAGAACATCCAGTTAGGGAGAAAAGAAGTTGAAGATACAAATAAAGTTGGGGACGCAAACATGGCAATTCCATTTTACGATGAAAACTTGTACATCCTGAATATGAAGAATGATCTTGAGGCCAAGGTAAGAAGATCTGAAACATTTAACTCAAGGGTTTATCACTTTATCTTCCAATTATGCGCAGAAGATTGAACTTTCTAAACCAGGCAGTTATGCCAGGGTGTCATGAAAATCTGATAATGCATGCTGACTGTGGACATTTTGTTTTCAAGATAGTCTCTGTCAGACTGTGTCATCAACTTACACTAGTAAGTAAATATTATAAGATAGGAATGCATGGTATGCTTGTGATGAGTTAGTAATGTATGCTTATTATGTATCCAATGGTTGATTGCCTCTTTCCAGTAAATTCATTTGAAAATACAATTGAGATTATATAATTGATTTGCCAATTCAATTATACAAATGGATTGCTTTAATGACGTGTGAGTAAAAACTTTGATTTAGGCTTCAGAAGCAATTCCCTTGGTTGAAGGCTTAACTGCTGCGACTAAAGATCCCATTCCTCCATCATCTGTATTGAAGCAATTGGCTATAGCTGTTGAGTAAGTTGTACTTGTTTGCAATTCTTCTGCCCCTTTTCCCTACCACTTTCCATGAACTACTTTAAAGTTTTCTGTTCTCACACTCTATATATGTGTTGGCGAGATTTTTGCTGCTGAAAAAGCCTTTCTTGTTTGGCACTATCAATTGTAGTATGCAAATTTTTTTAATCCCATAACTTAATACTTTTGTTTCTGTCATTCAGAAAGGTTTTTCAGCTTAGCGATACAAATAGTCTCTTACTTAAAAATTTTGGACCTTTTGACTAGGGCTGGAAGTAAAACGAAGTCTGTGAAAGATTTTATATCTTCATCAGGAAGTTCTTCACCTGCCAGAGAGAGGGCAGGCTTAACTTTTTCTGCAGTGAAGGCTTTATTGTTGCGTGAAAAGGAGGACAAACTAACCTCTGAGTTTAGTTGCGATGAGAAAGTTTTGCAATTGATTAATTCTCTATTTGATCCAGGTATATGAATTATAGGTGGCTTGCTGATTTGTAATTACATTAATTAACCTTTTTATGTTTGTCTTCTTTTTTTTATGTAACTCATTATCCTGTGATGATCTTTCACCTTCATTGTAATATTTGCAAGATATTCGCAGAGGGAGAGTTTCTCAGAAGGAAGATCAACTCCAATCCCGAGGAAACTATGAAAACATCTTTGCCAAGAGATATTCATGGTGCTCCTCCTGAAAGCCTTGTCGTTAAGCTAGCCGAAGTCATTGGAAACTTCAAGACCATTCGGAAAATGGCTCTTTTCTGGTGCAGAGTTGTTGTTGAAGTATGTTTAACTCTACAAGAATTTATAATATCATGTAAACACTTCACTGTTAACCTAGAATATTCTATGATATATGAACTATTGTCAGAAGTTACTGTTACAACCTTATTAATAGAGTGCAGCATCTTTATCTTGATTTGAATATATCTTCATATCATCTTAGATTATGTGATTTTGACCAAAATAAATAAATATACAAAATCCCATGATGCCATATTGAGAAATTTAGTTTCTTTTTCTCGTTGTTTTGATTTTTTGGCAGTTATTTTAGCTATTTGGGAATATTTTTTTCTTTTTGTATTGGGGGCGGGGAAAGGAGAATATTTCTTCCCTTTTTTTGGGTCTCATAAAGTTTTCATCAAACTATTTCTTCCCTTCCCATTTGGAAAATAAATAAAAAGGCAGCAAAGTCATATGCTATATTATTGGAAAGTCTGACATAGCTTTCAAACAACTCAATCCTATGTATCCTGGGAAGTTGTTTACCTTTCTATAATTTTTTTTTTGGGGGGGGGGGGGGCCATTAAATCTACTTGTCCATGAAAGAAAGGAAAGAAGTCCTACATGTATTTCTGGTTTAGAATTTTTAACTAGAACTGAAGTAGGATTGAATAATGCTGCTCCTTTATTTTCTTTCTCAATTACCAGTTGAAAAAGAATATTTTGAGTTTTTTGATTCTTCATTTTATGTTTTGCTTCTGCAGCTGAGAGAACTTTGGTCTGAAGAACAACATTTACCTGGAGTCCCCGGGGATGAGATCCCAGATCTGAAGTCGTGTCTTCTACATCAACAATTTCAAGTAATTAATTGTTGCATCTCTCGGAAAAGGCTCAGTACTATTGCCACTGAATCTCTAGAATGTATGATGAAGGAAGCTAATTCAAATATAAAACACTCAGCTAATTATAATGACAGAAGTCCTGCAAGCCCTGTTCTATATGCTAGATTAAGTACTGGGGAGCTTGTTCTTCGACTTGGTGCAGATTGCCCGGCTGCAGATCTGACATTGTTGGAAACTGGCGAACCTGTGTACTCTCCTTTCACTCAGGTTTAATAGATATCTATGCTACACAATTACTGCTTAAACTTGCTCCTATACTTGATTGAAATCTTTGTGACCGGTTCATGCAGGAAGGACCTTTGCTTACAGAAGATCTAATTAGAGAAAATGAGGAGTTTGTGCTGCGGACAGGGAGGTCTGTATACTGACTGGGATCCATCTGTAACCCAGTCAGTTATCTTAAATTATAAATCCATTTTTTCTTGTACACACACACACACACACACACTCACAAACAAACCTTCTGATAAAATAATCAATCTCATCTTGTTTATTCGGCTTTTTCACTGCTTGTTAGATGTGTTCATGTATACTTTTGTAATAGTTTGCCACGAACTAAACCTATGGCCTACTGATCCATATCTCACCATGTACACCCTGGACAAAGGCCTGGGAATATGACCCATGGATGTCTACTTTGATCTGTTCTAGTAATAATTTCTAGAAGTTGAATTGATGGATTATTTCATCTACAGAACATTTGCAGAATGTCTTTCTTTTGTAATAAATTGATGATCATGTTTCTATTTCTCATGTGACCAATATGCAAATGCTAGCTTCCTTTCACTACAGATTTTCATCTATGATGTAATAGCTTATAGTTAGTATCAGTTACGCATTGATTGATGACTTTCCTTACCTTTTATGGTCAGTGTTGGTGCTGCATGCTCTCAACTCCGCTCCGACATGCAGGCTTTCAAGGTCACCCTTGAAGAGAACTTTCCTTGCTGATATTCTGAATGCTTTGAATGTGCCTAAAGTTCTGTCTGTTATCATATTTTAGGCTGCAAATCCTGGATGTATTTTGGAGGATTTTGTAAGGTGGCACTCACCCCCTGATTGGTCAGAAAATGAAGCAAGTACTGAGGATAGTGATGTTATTGATGGTGGCGAGTCATCTGCCAGAGGTCAGCTAAGTCGGCGAATGCAAAAAGAAGGTATACTAACAGTCTTTGCCATCACAAATTATTACCTAAATTTCTACTGCAATACAATTTTGCGGTCTTTGTCTATTTCAATGGACCATCAGCATGCGATTTTATTTGCTTAAAACAAAAATATTTTGTACATTGTATCTTGTCGCCAGTTCTGAAAAAAATCTTGCAGTATGCTTATAAATTTAACCATCATTTAGGTGTTTATTATGACTTTAATTGCCAAAAAGAGGTTGTACTTTGGTGAGTTGTGAGGACAGTATATGTGAAATCCACATTGTATATGGCAGAAATTGTTTAGTGCATGCTTATGGGAGAGTTTTTATGGTAAACTGCTCAGTTTCAGGTTCAGGATGACTGACAGTAGAATTAGAATTNTTGATAATTTCATTGTGAATCAATTGGCGTCAGCATAAGATCTTCAGGTTTCATATTCCTAACTGCCTTGCGCAAACCATTAAATTGAAAGTGATGACATTTTATGTTTCAATCTTTATGAAATTTATATGATATATAATGCCTAAATCGGGAGTTATAAGGTGGTCAAGGTGGTTTGGGGGAGGAACACAGGGTTTGGAGTGATAAGGAAGTCATGGGTTCAACTCCCTCCGCTAACATAACACACTAGTTACTAACATTTGCTTATCAAAAAAAAAAAAGCCTAAATCAAATGTCACATATCTGGTTACATGTATGCAGATAAGTGAATCCTAGCATTGTCTTAGTTTCATTATAACACGTATATTTTGTAAGAAACACGAGCACTGTTGGGCACTTATGAAAATCATATCAGAAAAAACTTCTGTGAATTCCATTACATGTTGATGGTAGGTAATTTGTGGCGTGAATTGTGGGAAACTTCTAAACCAGTACCGGCTGTTAAACAGGCACCACTCTTTGATGAGGATTTGGCAGTGTAAGTCTAGATAATCTTTTTTTTTTTTTTGTATTAATTTTCATTTTTCCCTTATGGTTTGTTTGGATGGAGGGTTTTGAAGGGAAAGAAAAGGGACGATTTAGTGTTTCTGATCTATATTCTAATATATATTTGAGAATTTTTTAAAAATGAAGGAATAAAATGAAAGATGATCATATAACCTTCCAATCCCCCTTTATTCATTTTCATAAGCATTTTTTAGATTTCTTAATTTAGAAATGAAAGATAATTCTTCCATTTTTTCCCTCCAAAACCTCCATCCAAAGATACCTTTAAAGCCATCTAATTTGAATGCCATTTGACGTTTGTTTGTAGGGAGGGCATCCTCAATGCATTTGAGGACATCCATCCTTCTGAGCTTTTCGGGCAGCTGTTTGTTTCTTTAGTAAGTTCTTTATTTTTCCTTTATCACACTACTTTTGTAATGTATAAATAGTTGTCATAGGCGAGAATTTATTGCTATCTAGGCATTTATGTGAATTTAGAACAGTAAGACTGGCATGTTAATTGGGCGTGTCCTCATGTCCATTCACAAAACCTCCCTATTGCTCCAAGGCAACATATTATCTACTCCGGTGGTTGAAAGAACTTCAGGTAGCACGGGTTTAATCTTTATCATATGCATGCTTGCAGTTTCACAATCCAGGCATTCTCATAAATTCATGATCAATAGACAATAGCTTATGCGGAGCTGCTTCTTCAAGTAATTTCTGAGGCACTCACTTGTGAGAACGTAAAGCCACTTTTAATGGATTGAAAAGGTCAATACCACAGTTTTTTTACTAAATAAAAGGTGGTAAAGTTGTTGCCGTAGGAAGTCTAAGGAAGAGAATAAGTTTCTCTTAAACCAACAATTAGAATAGTAACAAAGATTATATAAATAGAGGTTAGTGCTTTGTGTTATTCATTCCATCTTCAGAGAGAGAAAACAACATTGTTTCTCCTGAAAGGTTATGTATTCTCCTATATTACAAGAATGAGTGTTATGTTCTCTTCTTGTATTTAGAGAGAAGTTATAATAATATTCCATTTACTGAAAGTTTCTCATCTTTATTTTAGCTGTGTAATATGATTACGTTACTTTGATACCTAACAGTGGTATCAGAACCATTGGTTCGTTGTCACTACTTCGCTGTATTGTTCACGGTTACTATTCACACGTGTGGTTGTATACTTTTACAGTGATTGTTAACGTATACTAGATTTGTTCTAGTGTGCTATAATACATACAATATTGTTCACGTATACGGTACTATTCACGGTGAAACCATGTAAGCCGGTTCATTTGAAAAAATATAAATTATATTTGGTGTAATACCATGGCTGCAAAATTTGAGATTGAGAAATTCAATGGGAATAATTTCTCCCAATGGAAATTAAAGACAAGGGCAGTTCTGAGGAAGGATAATTGCCTAGACGCAATTGACGGCAGACCCTCAAATATCACTGATCAAAAGTGGAAAGAAATGGATGACAACGCTGTTGCCAATTTGCACCTAGCAATGGCAGACTTAGTATTGTCAAGTATTGTAGAAAAGAAGACTGCAAAGGAGATCTGGGATACTCTTATTAAACTGTACGAGGTCAAATCTCTTCACACCAGAATATTCTTAAAGAGGAAGCTTTACACTTTTCGAATGAGTGAATCCACGTCGGTGACGAATCACATCAACACTCTTAATACGCTATTTGCTCAGCTCACAGCATCAAATTTCAATATAGCAGAAAATGAACATGCAGAACTTCTACTTCAGAGTTTACCGGATTCATATGATCAACTCGTCATCAAAATCATAAATAACAATGTTGTTGACTCTCTTCACTTTGACGATGTTGCCGGTGCTATTCTTGAAGAAGAATCAAGGCGCATGAATAAGGAAGAAAGATCAGAAAGATCAGAAAGTTCAAAGCAAGTAGAGGCATTAACGATGACAAGAGGCAGATCAACAGAACGTGGCTCCAGTGGGAGTCAAAATCATGGTAGATCAAAACCTCGAAGAAGGAAGAATCTCAAATGTTACAATTGTGGCATGAGAGGGCACTTGAAGAAGGAGTGTTGGCATAATAAGAAGAGTGGAGAAAAGAATTATGAAGCATCAACATCTCAAGGATGTGTTGCAAGTACCTTAGATGAAGGAGAAATCTTATATAGCGAAGCAGCAACCAATTCTAAAGGCGGAAAACAACTCAATGATGTCTGGATAATGGATTCAGGAGCGACATGGCACATGACTCCACATCGCGATTGGTTTTGCACTTATGAGCCTATCTCAGAAGGATCTGTGTTCATGGGAAATGATCATGCCTTAGAAATTCTTTGGAGTAGGTCTTGCCAGATTAAATATGCACGATGGTACTGTTTCGCAAAATACAAGGGTGCGACATGTGAGGGGATTGAAGAAGAACTTATTATCCATTGGGCAATTGGATGACCTCGGGTGTAAGGTCTATATTGAAGGTGGGATCTTAAAAGTAGTTAAAGGAAATCTTGTAGTAATGAAAGCAGAGAAGATCACAAGCAATCTATACATGCTTTTGGGAGATACGTTGCAAATAGCAGATGCATCAGTTGCAACAGCGAGCCAAGAAGAAACAGCAATAATGTGGCCATATGTTAGAACGTGGCTTGAAAGTTCTTGTGGAACGAAATCTCCTGCCCTGGCTCAAGACGGTGAAATTTACCCTTTTGTGAGCATTGTGTGATAAGTAAGCAGTATAGATTGAAGTTTGCTAGAGTAACTACTAAAAGCAAACACATATTGGACTTGATCCATTTTGATGTGTGGGAATCACCAGAAATATCTATGGGAGGAGCAAAATATTTTGTGTCATTCATTGATGATTATTCCAGAAGGTTATGGGTGTACCCGATCAAGAAGAAGTCAGATGTGTTTCCAGTGTTTAAGGAATTCAAAGCACAAGTGGAGCTTGAAACTGGTAAAAGAATAAAGTGCTTGAGGACAGACAATGGAGGAGAATATGTAGATGGCAACTTTCTGGCATTTTGCAAACAAGGTGTTGCAAGACAATTCACAGTTGGGCATACACCTTAGTAGAATGGTGTAGCAGAGCAGATGAATAGAACTCTCCTAGAGAGAACAAGAGCCATGTTAAGAACAGCGGGAGTGGCCAAATCTTTCTGGGCAGAAGCAGTCAAAACCGCTTGTTATGTAATAAATCGATCGCCATCAACGGCGGATGGTTTGAAGACACCAATGGAGATGTGGAAAGGAAAACCGGCTGATTATTCTTCTCTGCATGTGTTTGGATGTCCTGTGTTCGTGATGTACAACTCCCAAGAAAGAACAAAGCTGGATCCAAAATCCAGGAAATATATATTCTTGGGGTATGCTGACAATGTTAAGGGGTATCGCCTGTGGGATCCCACTGCCCGCAAGGTTGTTGTTAGCAGGGATGTAGTCTTTGCGAGAAAATGAACTGCAAAATGAGCGAGAAAAATGATAGCACTATTAAAGAAACTACTGCGCAGTTGAGATAGAAAGAAAGTCTAAAGAAGAGGATTCTTCTAACGGCGAACAAATGGCACGAGGAATGAGTACCAGATGAGGCCGATAATATAGAAGTTCGACGATCATCACGTCAGATCAGAACACCATCATGGCACTCAGACTATGTAATGACAAGCCACGATGCATATTGTCTTCTAACGGGAAGAAGGGAGCTATCAACCTTCGGGAGGTCATGTAGCGCTCAGATGCTTCTCTGTGGATGGCAGCAATGCATGATGAAATGGAAGTCTTACATAGAAACAAAACATGGGAACTTGTTGAACTTCCAAAGGGTCGGAAAGCCATCGGGAACAAATGGGTATACAAGATCAAACGAGATGGTAATGATCAAGTAGAACGGTATCGTGCAAGAATGGTGGTCAAAGGATATGCTCAAAAAGAAGGTATTGATTTTAATGAGATATTCTCTCCGGTTGTTAGACTCACTACTATCAGAGTAGTTCTGACTATGTGTGCTGCATTTGATTTACATCTTGAACAGTTAGATATAAAAACTGCTTTTCTTCATGGAGAGCTTGAAGAAGAAATATATATGCTCCAACCAGAAGGCTTTGAAGAACAAGGAAAAGAAAACTTGGTTTGCCCGTTGACCAAATCTCTGTACGGTCTAAAGCAGGCGCCGAGATGTTGGTACAAGAGATTTGATTCCTTCATTATTAGCCTTGGATACAACACGTTGAGTGCAGACCATTGTACGTACCACAAGAGGTTTGGTAATAATGACTTTATCATTTTGCTGTTGTATATGGATGACTTGTTGGTGGTAGGCCCCAACAAAGATCTAGTCCAAGAGTTGAAGGCACAATTGGCTAGGGAGTTCGATATGAAGGACTTGGGATCAGCAAACAAGATTTTAGGGATGCAAATTCACCAAGACAAAAAAAATAGGAAGATTTGGCTTTCTCAAAAGAATTATCTAAGGAAGGTCTTGCGACGCTTCAACATGCAAGACTGTAAGCCAATATCTACCCCACTTCCTGTCAATTATAAATTATCCTCAGGTACGAGTCCTAGCAGTGAAGCGGAGAGGGTGGAAATGTCTCGAGTACCATATGCATCAGTGGTGGGAAGCCTTATGTATGCCATGATATGTACAAGACCAGACATTGCGCAAGCAGTGGGAGCGATTAGTCGATTTATGGCAGATCCTGGTAAAGAGCATTGGGATGCTGTTAAGAGGATCCTGAGATATATTAAAGGAACCTCGGGTGTCGCATTATGTTTTGGAGGATCAGAATTCGTTGTCAGGGGTTATGTTGATTTAGATTTTGCAGGTGATCTTGACAAAAGAAAATATACTACTGGCTATGTGTTCACACTTGCAGGAGGAGCAATAAGCTGGTTATCCAAATTACAGACTGTCGTAGCTCTATCTACTACGAGGTTGAATATATGGCAGCTACGCATAAGCTTGCAAGGAAGCTATTTGGATACAAAGGTTAATGGGAGAACTCGGTCACAAGCAACCACAAATTGTCTTTGTGTATTGTGACATGACGTCTCACATTGCAAGGAATCTAGCCTTGCATTCCAGGACAAAGCACATAAGTGTTCAATATCACTTTGTTCGAGAAGTGGTAGAGGAAGGGAGTGTGGATATGCAGAAAATTCACACCAAAGACAACCTAGCAGATGTTTTGACGAAGCCAATCAATGCTGACAAGTTTACATGGTGTAGATCCCCCTATAGCCTTTCATAAACGTGAGCAACAAGAAGTTGGCATGATAGAAAGCTCACAAAAGTGACTTTAAGTGGGAGATTGTGAGAACGTAAAGTCACTTTTAATGGATTGAAAAGGTCAATACCACAATTTTTTTACTAAATAAAAGGTGGTAAAGTTGTTGCCGTAGGAAGTCTAAGGAAGAGAATGGGTTCGTTTGATTCGCTATAAAACATGGGACAGCACAGAACAAGACAACTTGTTCTATGTTTGATTGTAAAAATTGTTATGGGACAGCACAAGAAAAGAGATGAAGGACAGGACAAAAGTATAAAATTTTGTTACTCACTTAACCAAGGGACAAAAAGTTGTCCCATGTACAATAAAAATGAAATGACAAAAATGGCCTTTTTATTCCCCCTCACGTACGCACGTAAACCCACGTCTGGATAGTTGGCAAGGTGGAGAACCAAATGCTCCAACTGGTTTGTGCATTGTAATATGGAAAGTGGAAACCAAAGAATAACCTCTGGTCCGTGGTCAATGGTCACATGCTTGATTGCTTTTTTTTATTTTTAAGAAACATTCTTCATTGCTATTGCTATATATAACTATAGATTAGTATTATAAACTTTTTAATTAGCATTATAATAATTTAATTTAAATTTATAGTATGGTAATTAAAAAATATAGATATAAAATTATCGGTATTATTGTAAATTAAAAATACTTTTTTAAATGATAAAAAAATAATATTTGAAAAATGTATCCACATTTTTTGTTACAAAAATGTATCCACATTTTTTGTTACAAAAATGTATCCACATTTTAATAAATTATATTTGTAAAAAAATTATAATAAGAGGATAGTATGATATTAATTTAATTATAAATAAAAAATAATTTAAAATAAAAAAATATTGTTCTGTAACTTTTCATAATGCAAATCAAACATTATATAATACAAAGAGCATTTTAGTAATTTTTGCATTGTTCTGTCTAGTAGCGTAAGCATATCTAACAATATACTGTACAAAATCACTTGTGCCGTGCATCGGCTAACAAATAGCATTCAACACAAAAAGTTGTGATATGACTCAAGTAGTTGTCCTGTGCTGTTTTGTCTTTTTCTCCACGTTGTGTCTGTACTACTAATCAAACAGACCCTAAAGTTTCTCTTAAACCAACAATTAGAATAGTAACAAAGATTATATAAATAGAGATTAGTGCTTTGTGTTATTCATTTCATCTTCAGAGAGAGAAATCCTTAGAGAGAACATTTTTCTCCTGTAAGGTTATGTATTCTCCTATATTACAAGAATGGGAGTTATGTTTTCTTTTTTAATTTAGAGAGAAGTTATAATAATATTCCATTTACTGAAGGTTTCTCATCTTTATTTTAGCTGCGTAATATTATTATGTTACTCTGGTACCCAACATCACCTACGAGATATGGGCAAACTTTACTATCATTGATTGGTGAGGGAAATTGAGTTCCTTCAGATGTAAGACCGACATATATATTGGTAACCCTACATCTAGAATAGAAATTTATTGCCCATTTCTTAGACACTCATTTACGAGAAAGTTGCAATGTTGGTGAGGAAAATTAAGTTCCTTCGGATGTAGGACTGCCATATATGTTGGTAACTGTACATCTAGAACTAGAATAGAATTTTATTGCCCAAATGTGAGGAATCTCGAAAAGTGACCTTGGTGGAAGAGTGACTTGAAGGCTTCAATCTTTCTTAGGTCACCTTAGAAACAGTTGAAAAGTCAAGGCATATATTTTGGATAAATTATCCAGTTAGTGTTACTGAACTCTTCATCATAGGCATATTATGCATTTTGAAATCTGTTCTGTTCTGCAATTGATGCTCGTTTTAGTTGACAAGAATTCCCACCATGACCCCTAATCTGTATCAATATTCTGTTTTTTAAATATATTTTAACACTTCTATCTTAATTGTTATTATAAATACTTCGATTTTGCACTTTAGAAAAGGGGAAAAGAAAAATAAGAAGAGAGTACCTATGAAACACAATCAGCTGCCTATATAAAGGAGATGAAAGGGAGATTTCCTTTTAAATTTTTGCCATGCGGGGAGGCGGTGTGATCCTCATGTTGTTTCTTTGTCAAGTGGTTGACTGGAAGAGAGACAAAAAGATTTTATTAGTGAACCCACCCAAAATTTGTGAAATTCTCTTATTAGCTTTGTGTCATCTTTCTCCTCCACTTGACAAAAAAATGACGGATCGATTCCCTAGAAGAATTGCTTCTTGGCTCTTGCCACACGGACCTGGATGGTCTTGGACTGGCCATTCAATTTTTATGAAGATTGAAGCATTTGCTCTTTTATTTCATCAATTTTTGTTAAAAAGAATTATCATCAAACATCTAGCTTATCTAAAAATCGTTTTTTTCTCATATAGTTTTTGTAATTTAATCAGGTTTGTCAAATATATCATATTAAACCTAAAACAACTTTTTTCCCATCAAAATAGAAGTTTTTTCTTGGGAATTAATCTTTCCCAAACATGAACTTATACTAACATATGATCCCGCAATTATGTAAAGCTTCTCGATAGAAGTTCAGCCTGTTCTTTCTTTGAACAAGTTGAGTTGTTAAAAAAGGTTTCTCTATTGATTAACGATTGTATAATTTTTATGCCTTTCTAACCATAACACTTGGTCTTAATTATACAGCTTGGTTTAGGATTTGCAATAGCTGAACCTATGCTGTCTGATAACAATGACTTGTCAAAGTTGTTCTACGACTGCAAGGAGTACGTAGTTGCCACATGCCAAAGCAACAAATTGTGTGAGAAAGTTGACGACCTTGTCCAGGTGGGTACTCGTAAACTATTAGTGACTAACTTATGAAGTTATATAGTAGCTCCCCCAAACCTTACTGGCATCTCTAGTATTAATTGACACGCCCCTCTCCCACCCCAAATAAAAAAACACCTTAACGAATGGTCTATATGTAACCCAGTGGAGTGAACTCAAAACCCCTGCTTTATCCACCTATTTGAAGAGTCACACTATATAAATATAAATTTATAAAGGGAAGTCATGAGAAAAAAGGAATTCCTCAGGACTTTCAAATTGTGAAACTTGTATCCTTTAATTTACCTTTTTGAAGTGTTCAGGCTCGATATGAAAAATGGTTCCTGTGGATATGTAAACTGATAATGATACTGGGTGTTGGTGATTTTTGTCTGCAACTATTTGATAGTAACATCAATCAAAAGATAATTGAAATGATAACATCCTGTGTAGGTATATGAAACAGTGGAGACAATTTTACTGAATCCTGATGAAGCACTAAAGATGATAAAGCAAACAGAAGAACCAACCATGACTGCTGGAGAACTAAAGAGCCGGTTTAAGAGGCTTGGCCTAATCTTTGGTGGCAAAGATAAAGTATTGATAAAGCCTGTCTCAAATGATCAGATAAACGATGAGGAAAAGTCAATTCGGCAATCTTTATCTAGTTTCTTTGACAGCAAGTCATCTTTGTTTTCAAAGAAGCCTCCTAAATCTGGATGCCCATCTCCTGCTGAGAAACCTCCTTGCCTCCAAGCTGATTGGACAGTTGTTTAGACAGATTCCAGCTTTAGGATAAGCCACACTCTTTTTTGGGGTGTTTCAGCTGATAACTGTAAATTTTCGTTATTCTTTTTCCAAAAGCTTGGTTGTTGAATTCTTTTGTATATTTTAATGAATACTTTATAGTTCTTTGATCCGACGAAATTGAAGATATAGCTTTCGGGCTACTGTTGAGTACTTAAGTGGTTTTGTTCTCTCTCTTTTGCCTATAAGCTTAACCATCTTGTATCAGTAGTGACTTGAGCATTGGAGTAGCTTTGTATTTACACCACAACCATGGCCAACTGATTTTGAAGCTCTCCAGATCCACTGCAGCAGACCACCCTACCCATTGAAGCAAGAGCAGGAACAGTTTGGTTTCATGAAATTGTAATCGCTATTAAGTCTAAAATAAAACAGCAGTAATACGGTGTTTAGGAACACAACATAGATGGTCCTGGAGATGGTTTTGTCATCTAAATACAAACTAAAGATACAACGAATGACAAATTCATACAACCCTGCGGTAGACATTTAAGTAATCATGTTTCTTCATTTGTGACCTTGCCCTTACATCGTCACTCGTCAGCCTTCTGGTCTTCGTTTAGTTTATCAAATCCGAAAGCCTTGGTGAGAAACTCTGGCACAATGAAATTTGCTATTAAGTACACTGACAGAAGCAGAGCACTGCAATGTAAAAGTTTGTTATATCAGTATATATCTCCTAGTGTCAAATATTATGACCGTGAATTATCAAATGATGAATAAAGATAAGAGAAAGCGGACCCTACTGGGAGAAAGGCCGAAAGGTCACCGGAATTGGGTGGGGAAGTAGCAGCAACAACAATGGCATGTGGAAGTGCTTTGGTCCTTTGTGAAGGAAAGTGGTGGCTGAGGCTCTGAGGAATACTAGTCCTGCTAGTAGGCCATAACAGTTTGGTGATATGTTGCTGCGGTTTGAGTTTTGCATGCATGGGAAGCAATGAAGAGTTGAGCTGAAGGCACCTCATTCTTGTGCTTGTTCAGTTTGGAAAGCTCTCCTTCTTCTTCTTCTTCTTCAGAAAGATAGTTTTAGTGCTTTGTGGTCACCCAGCCTGCTTGGGATAACGTTTGAGAATTGAGCGTGGGATATTTTTTATTTTTTTGTGTATATATATATATATATATATATATATATTTTATGCAACTACTGTTTTGTACCTTTGCAATGCACCGGGTAATTAAGAATATGAATAAAACAATCAATTAGTTTATGTAGTTTAGATTATTTGGATTTTAGATTTTACAGTATTGTTTTTTTATAGCAGTACCTAAATTAAATTTTTATTCATTTGTTTTTTTTTAGGAGAATCACTCATTTGCAATTTTGTTTTATCACTAAGGTATTGGCCTTTATATTATTCATTCATATGAATTTTAATCCCTATAGTTTCTATTGATTAATATATTGGTTCTTATTTTTTATAAAAATAGAAACATATAAAAAAAGAATATTAATAGAGATTTACGCAAACATCTATCTATTAGTCAAAGGTAACAAAATAAAAAGAAAGAAAACATAACAAAAACATTTCAAATAGTTATAATGGATTTAATTGATATACAGTGGCGGTGTAAAGTTTTTTTTACACCGTCAACCAATCAGAAATTGATATATCATTATAAATACTTGATTCTTATCCTAACAAAAATCTTTACACTGACAGTACATACAAATTAAAATTACATTAACGATTTATCATTTTACAAACGTTGTACACAAATGATGTAAGTATTGATTATAAAAAAAAATGATGTAAGTATTAGCAGGACTACTGCTACTTCATGTAATAATAAGAAGAAAACTAGATAATAATAAAGAGTATGTACATATCCGAGAAATAAGAACCCATAATATTATTATAAAAAATATTTATCTCTTAAAATTGTACCCCCTTCTTAAGGATTCTAAACTGATCCATAATGTAAAAATTCTATTTTATCAAGAGTTATTTTAGTATATCCGCGATAAAAAATTTCATGGATGAAGTATATATAAAATTATAATGAAAAATCATGCATAAATTTTACATTAAGTATACTAAATTAACCACTAACAAAAAAAAAAAGGTTTTCGTTTAAAAAAGTCATTATTTGACAAAATCATGACAAGCATATCAGATCGTTACAAATAACAAAAAAATGGTGAATAAACCTAGTTTTCATCCACATGAATTGTATTCTATTAAAAAAAAATCCACATGAAATTGTATTTAAGTGTCAATTTTTAAATTAAACAGTTATTTAGGCATAAATTTGAAAGGAGGTGTTATGAAGATGGATCAACAATAGTTAGTTAGCTAAGCTGTAGCCTTGTAACAAAAATCTGTCATTGACCTATTAGCTGTGTGATACCTATATTTGTAACTAGAGTTGGTTAGTTTTTAAAATGTTAGTTACAGGTTGTTAATCTCCACAACCATATTCAGGTGGTTGAATATGCATAGGTGTATATAAGTCTCAGCTGATGTAATTCTTGTAGGACATATTCTTTAGATTCATTGTGATAAAAAACAAACTGAGTGCAAGTGAGGAGAGGCTATTGTAAACTTCCCTAGAAGTCTTCTTGTTGTTTTTGCTGTGCAGTTGTGATCACTGAAAGGAATAAGAATTGGCTACAGTGTGGATGTAGGGGTCTTCAATTGCCCTGAATCACGATAATCTTCTTGCTGTTTTTGTTCTTTCTCTAGCACCTTTGTCCTTAGTTTTCTTATTGCGTGTGCCTGCATATCATCATATCTGCTGTAATATCATCTCGTCATTACAACAATTGGCATCAAGAGCCAGGTTCTTGGAGGGATTCTGCGATGGGGACAAGGTTTGATGTGGAGAAGTTCACAAGGGAAAATGATTTCATCCTGTGGAGGATCAAGATGCAAGCTCTTCTTGTTCATCAAGGGCTTGACGATGCACTACAAGGAGCCTCTAAGCTTCCATCTACACTGTCATACAAAGAGAAGAAAGATTTGCTCAGTAAAGCTCATAGCACAATCATTCTTTCTCTTGGTGATGAGGTTCTTTGAGAGGTAGCTGAGGAGAAATCTGCAGCAGGGATTTGGCTGAAACTTGAGAGCTTGTATATGACCAAATCCCTAACTAACAAGTTGTACCTGAAGAAAAGACTACATCAGCTGAAGATGGAAGAAGGTTCTTCTATCAAAGAACATGTTTCTTTGTTCACAAAGGCAGTTCTTGATTTGAAAAGTGTGGATGTGAGGATAGACGAGGAAGATCAAGCAGTAATGCTACTATGTTCTCTTCCACCATCCTTTGAAAATCTGGTGGACACCATGCTGTTTGGGAGAGATACACTCACCTTGGAGGAGGTTAAGGCTACCCTAAACTCTTGAGAATTAAAGAAAAAGATAACTGAGAATAAAGGTGAAGGTGGAGATCCCGAGGTATTGATGGCTAGAGGAAGATCAGAAAAGAGGGATTCAAAGAGCAAGAACAAGAGGAGGTCCAAATCCAGGAACAAGAAGGCCTGCTACTCTCACAAGAAAGAAGGTCATTTCAGAAAAGAATGCCCTGAAAGGAAGAAAAAGAACAATGGTAAATACAATGATGAATCTGATATAGCAGTGGTGGCTGATGGATATGAAAGTGCTGAAGTGCTCTCCATCTCAACTGAAAAGCACAGTGAGCAATGGATTCTAGATTCGGGTTGCACATTCCATATGACACCCAATCTGGAATGGTTCAGCTCCTATAAGGAGATAGATGGAGGGAAGGTTCTCATGGGAAACAATATGGCATGTAATGTCATTGGCATTGGAACTGTTAAATTGAAGATGCAAGATGGATCTGTAAAGCTGCTCCCTGATGTGAGGTATGTTCCTGAGCTTAAAAGGAACCTGCTCTCTTTGGGAATGCTAGATCAATCTGGATGTTCATTCAAAGGAGAAGGTGGAACTTTAAAGGTATTCAAAGGCTCATTTCAAGTAAAGAAGGGTACAAGGCAGAATGGTCTTTAAAAATTGCAAGGTAACACTATCTTGAACTCAGTGGCCTAGTTTCTATCTCTCGAACCAAATGCTACCAAGCTTTGGCATTATAGATTAGGTCATGTGAGTGAGAAAGGGCTGGAAGAACTACATAAACAAGGATTGATTGGTAATGGGAATTATCAAAAGCTAAGTTTTTGTGAACATTGTGTATATGGAAAACAAAAGAGAGTTAGTTTCCATAATGCAACTCATACAACTTAGGGTTTCCTAGATTATGTACACTCGATGTTTGGGGGCCAGCCGGGTACCTTCATTAGGAGGAGCAAAATATTTCATAACTTTCATTGATGACTGGTCTAGGAAAGTTTGGACTTATCTATTGAAACATAAAAATCAGACTTTTAAGTGTTTCAAACAATGGAAATTGCTTGTTGAGAATCAAGCTGGTAGGCATGTGAAGGCTGCTTAGAACCGATAATGGCCTTGAATACTTAAGTGAGGAATTCAATGAATTTTGCAAAGACAACGGAATAAGAAGGCACGAAGCTGTCGGATTGACCCCTCGGCAAAATGGCCTTCTTGAAAGGATGAACAAGACCATTTTGGAGAGGGTGAGATGTATGTTGTCCAATGCAAAATTGGCAAAGAATTTTTGGGGAGAGACTGTGAATACAACATGTTATCTAATAAACAGATGCCCTTCAAGTGCAATTGAATTCAAAACACCAGAGGAAAGATGGACAGGAAAAGCTCCAAGCTATGAGAACTTAAGAATCTTTGGATGCACTACATATGTTCATTCTAATGAAGGCAAACTTGAACCTAGAGCTAAGAAGGGAATCTTCTTAGGTTATCCGGAAGGAGTGAAGGGATATAAAGTGTGGTTATTGGATCCTGCAGGTCCCAAATCAATTATTAGCAGGGATGTCTTGTTTAGAGAAGAAGACATGATAGCAGATGATCAACAGAAGTCTGATTCAATTCAGAATGGTGTTCAAGGTGAAGCGAACAGGCAGGTCTGATCAAGGAATTAGGTTGGAGGTGGAGAAGCTTGCAGAAACAACAGGTCCAACAGAGGACAGAAATGAAGCATCTCATGATGAACCTATGATTTCATCAATTCCTGAACCTGCTGATACTTCATATAATCTGGTCAGAGACAGACAAAGGAGGCAGATTAAAGCTCCTGACAGATTTGGTTATCTTGATCTCATAGCTTATGCTTTGAGTATAGAAATTGATGATCAAGGCTCGGGACCAATTTCTTACAAAGATGCAATTTCCAGGCAAGCGGTGATCGGTGGAGATCAGCAATGCAAGATGAGTTTGACTCTTTAATGAAGAATGATACTTGGAAACTTGTTGAAAAGCCAGCAAAGCGAGAAAGTTGTAGGGTGTAAATGGATTTTCAAAAGGAAACCAAGAAAAGCAGGAATGGATAGCTACGGATACAAAGCAAGGCTTGTGGCTGGGGGTTTCACACAAAGAGAAGGAATTGACTATAATGAGATTTTTTCTCCGGTTGTGAAAGCATACAAGCATCGAGAATCATCTTGGCACTAGTTGCGAGTTCACAACCTCGAATTGGAGCAAATGGATGTAAAAACAACCTTTTTACATGGGAATCTAGAAGAAACAATCTATATGAATCAACTTGAAGGATATGAGGTAAAAAGGAAAGAGGAGATGGTATGTTTACTGAAGAAATCTTTGTATGGACTGAAAGCAGTCCCAAGGCGATGGTACAAAAGATTTGATTCTTTTGTAGTGTTAAATGGTTTCAGCGAAGTTCTTATGACGATTGTGTCTACTTGGAAGGTTGAAGCTGATTGTTTCATCTACTTATTGCTCTATGTAGATGACATGTTGATTGCAAGTGCAGATATGAAAGCCATCAAAGAGTTGAAGAATGCATTTGCAATCCGGAGTTTGAAATGAAGGATTTAGGGGCTGCAAGGAGAATACTGGGAATGGATATTATCGGGAAAAGAAATGAAGGTCTCATTATATCTATCTCGGTCAAGCTATGTGCGAGAAACTACTAAGAAGGTTCAATATGCTTGATTCAAAACCTGTATCAACACCTATTGCTGGACATTTTACACTGTCAATCACTCATTCTCCAAAAACAGAAGATGAGATCAAAGATATGAGTAGAATCCCCTACTCGAATGCTATATGTTCACTTATGTATGCTATAGTGCATGCAAGACCAGATCTAGCATACTCATTAGCTATTGTAAGTAGATTCATGGCAAATCCCGGAAAACAGCACTGGAGTGCAGTAAAGTGGATATTTAGATATCTAAAGGGTTCAAAGTCTGTTGGTCTGATCTATGGAAGAAAGGCAGAGAAAGAATCAATGGTCCGTCGAGGCTATGTTGATGCTTTGATTATGCGAGGTGACATTGACAAAGAAGGTCCTTAACCGGATACTTATTCACTTTGTATGGAAGTGTCATAAGTTGGAAGGCTAATCTGCAACCAGTTGTGGCTCTATCTACAACTGAGGCAGAATATATAGCTCTCACTGAAGCTATAAAGGAAGCCATATGGCTTAAAGGTCTTGTTCATGAGCTCGAAGGAAAGACTGGTCCTGTTGAAGTATGGTGTGATAGTCAAAGTGCAATTTGTCTCTCTAAAAACCAAGTTTTTCATGAGAGGACAAAGCATATTGACATTAGGGCCCATTACATCCGAGACATCATAGCACAAGGTGAAGTTGAAGTGAGGAAAGTGGTTATGGAAAGAACAATCATGCGGACATCTTTGACAAAAGTTGTTCCATGTTTAAAGTTTACTCATTGTTTAAACATAGTGAACATTGGAACTTGTGACACTTGAAGTCTCTGTAAGAGACTGTATGAAGGAGAGCTTGCTGGTCCTAATATTGAAGATCCAAGGTGGAGATTGTTATGAAGATATGGATCAACAATAGTTAGTTAGCTAAGCTCCAGCCTTGTAACAGAAATCTGTTATTGACCTATTAGCTATGTGATACCTATATTTGTAACTAGAGTTGGTTAGTTTTTAAAATGTTAGTTACAGGTTGTTAATCTCCACAACCATATTCAGGTGGTTGAATATGCATAGGTGTATATAAGTCTCAGCTGATGTAATTCTTGTAGGACATATTCTTTAGATTCATTGTGATCAAAAACAAACTCTGAGTGCAAGTGAGGAGAGGCTATTGTAAACTTCCCTAGAAGTCTTGCTGCTGTTTTTGCTGTGCAGTTGTGATCACTGAAAGGAATAAGAATTGACTACAGTGTGGATGTAGGGGTCTTCAATTGCCCTGAACCACGATAATCTTCTTGCTGTTTTTGTTCTTTCTCTAGCACCTTTGTCCTTAGTTTTCTTCTTGTGTGTGCACTGCATATCATCATATCTGCTGTAATATCATCTCAGCATTACAACAGGAAGTAATAACTTCTTTATGGATTTTAGATTTAAGAAAATGAACCAACACGTGGTGGGAGAAGAGTTGTGATATTAGAACATAAATTTTAGACATCGTATATGTTTCTTTTTACTTGATCTCACTTACTTTTATCATCTTTATATACACACATATCGAAAATATATCCAAAAACAAAAGGAGCGTCCCGTTTTTATGTTCAAAAAACATTCTCGATGGGAGAATGTATGTAATGAATGAATGTATATGACAGCTCTTAGCTCAAATGCAAAACTTTGCAAAAGCTCTTCGGTGTAAAAGTTCTTAAATACTTTGTTTCTGTTTATAGAATTCATCTTCAACAAAATGTAGAGAAAGTTCTTTATTCATCTTGAAAATAGAGACATTATAAAGTATATCCGAAATGTAATCATTTGTCCTTGTATCTCCATTTGTTTTGAAGAGTTTTGTTATTTGAACATAAATTTTAGACACTGTATGTGACTCATATGTGTGTCTTTCTATCTCTCATTTACTTTTTATTATCTTTATATATATGTATTTCGAAAATACATTAAAAAATAAATGGGACATCATATGGCAGTATCCCCAATTTTGTGTTAAAAAACATTCAACTTGTTTCCACTACCAAAATGATTTTGGTATGGTAGGTTGTTTCGTATTATACAATTTGTGCCATGTGTTGTATGAAATACGAGAAAAGGCACTTTCTGCTAAAAGTTAGCGTTTTTTATCTTCCTTTTAAAATTGAAGTCGCTAAACCTTAATTTAACCTTGATAGGAAATTCGTGAGACTTCTTCACCTGAGTGGTTTATGAGACTAATTTCTTATTTTTTGACTACTTAATATATTTTTAATACTGATAATTAATTATTATAACTACCAAACCCACTAATTATTTACTTATTTTTATTTACTTTTCGAAAAATATTTCTCTTCAATGATTCTTAATAAAAGTTATTTTATTTTTTATAATAAAATCTTAATTACTCACAATTGAAATTGAACTTTTTAATTTTATATTTTATTATATAAGAAATTTTACTTATAATTTTTAAACTTGTATAATATTTTGTTTTATGCCGATACTAAGTTTTTTGAATTATTGTATTAATATTGATTGATGTTTCAGATTATTTTGGTTTAAAATTTTTATTTTAGAAAAAAAAAAGTTATCTTTTTATGATATTTTAACAAATAGAAAGTTCAACAAAAAATTGTGGAACACTCGAAAATCAATACTAGTTATAATATAATGGTTATACTATCCATTAGCCTAAGATAATGGTTAAAAAATAATTTTTTTTTTTTTTAGAAATCAATCTTAAAGAAATGTATTTAACATATTAAAGAACGTTGTTTTCCGTAACAAAAAAGAAAGAAAAGAAGAACGTTGTTTTCAAAAAAAGAGTTTAATTTTTAAATATTGTTAGTGTCAAATGTTTATACACTGATATCCAATAATATTTTGATAAATCAATATTATTAATATTTTATTTTTTAGTTATTATTTAATCCATAAAAAATGTATTGCTTATATTTAGATGTTTCTTTAACTACCGTCATAAAGATACTGATTATTTTTATAAAATATATAATATAATTGCTTGCCGGTCGAATGGTCTATTTCCGCGAAAAACAATGTATCTTGCAGTGGCTTCTCAAGAATTGTTTCGGACATAATTTTGACTGGGAAAAATAATTATATGCAGGCAATTGTAGTTATAAACCAAAAAAAAAAGATTGATAACTCTGAATGCATGTAAAGGTCAAAAGGACATGGCAATGAATGAATTTTAAGCATCCTTTCTTGTTCGGTGGTTTGGAAGGTCTTTGTATATCAATGTTGGTTCTCTAGTATTTTAGTTACATTATTCCTTCCGTTATTCTTTGTCCTATTTTTATATATGAGTCGGGTACCCCTTATATCTTTTAATTAATATAATTTTTGGCTTATAAAAAAAAAAGAACATAGCATTGAATAAATTAATATTCAATAACCAAATTAAATAAACATTTTTGCCTGATTCTCGATTTCAGTGGCGGTCCTTCATTGTGGCGGGGGCACAAACGGCTCCCCCCAAGAAAATAAAAATTAAATTTTTTTTAGTATAAATTTTCTCAAGGCATCCCTCATAATGATTCATTTTGTGGGTGTTGACGGTTGAGTTTGCAAATCTCAATCGACTAAGTGGGCATATCATGCGGCGTTGGCTAGTGTGAACGACCTCTTCAAGTCGCTCACCGTGAAAGAGGCATCATTGACTGTGCACAATCTTCCATCACCGTTGGATCAAGAAGTTCACGAGATTTTACTATGTACTTGATCACACTAGATTTTTTTTTCATTTTCGTTCTCTTACACTGCACTGTCTTCGACATCCTCGCCGCCATCCCCACCACCAACGTACACACTGGCACCATCCAGCCACCGCCCAGACCAAAAATCCGACCATCTCTCTCACTTGCAATAGTTGCTTACCCATCCACAATCAAGATCGAGTCTTTCTTGCAGATCTGGCGCGCGTGACTGGTTGTGATTGAGAATAGTGAGAAGGTGGAGGCACGGTGGCTAGGACGTGGGCGGCGTGGAGTCGAGGCAAGGATCATGGGCTGGATGTTGGCGGTGGCAGGGCGGCGGGGCAGCGGGATTTGGACGATGGCTGTGTTTGAAGGAGATTTCCATCTCTTTTCTCCACTATTCTCTCTGCTCTGCCTTGTCTGCCACTCCCCTCCTACTCCCCCCCACCGCTTCTGAATCATGGTTCCCAGTCTCCTCCACTTCCTATCTTGTTCTTGTACTTTCGATCCAGTCCTTAAGCAAATTATTTGAGTAGAAAAAAATAAATTCTTGTGTTCTAGTTTACCCAATTTTTTGTTCTATGTGGACAGGGTGGGTTTCTCATTTCGTTGCTTGTCTATAGTTTCTTTCTAGGTTCAAATTGATCATAAGATTTAATGTATATCTCACTGATAATCATAAAAAAGATGACACTGAGGAAATTACCGGAAATTGAGGGTGGCAGCGACGGAAATTACTGATTCACGGGTGGTAGAGAGAGATGTGATAGGGAACACAGGGATCATGTCCGGGAACTCGACGGCAACTCCCCACAAGGCATGGCGCTGATGAAGGTTCGTGGTGGTGGCACTGCCGTGAAGGAGGCTGACTGGGCGGAGGGGCTATGGAAGGAGGGGGCAATGACAGGAAGGATGCAGAGCGAGAGAGTGAGGGAGAGAAGGAAACAAAAAAAAATTATATAGTGTGGGTAGGTGTATAAAACTATCATGTAACACCACTTGATCAATGCTTATAACAAATTTCTCATGGTGAGCGACTTGAAGAGGTCGTTTACGCTAGCCAACGCCCATATGATGCATAGGTGTTGACTATCCAGTTGAGTTTGCAAATCCCTCAAAGCACCGCTTGCTTCTGGCTGGTCTGCTACGATTACTTTTTGGCAGCTTGCTTTTGCTGGACCAGACTATATTAGAAAGAAAGTAGGTAAGTATATATATAATAACATTTTGGTTTGGTACCTTAAGCGGTGACTTGCCAGCAAACTATAAGTAGTTTAATTGTATGTATTATATTACTATAAGTGGTTTAGTTTTTGGGATTTGAACATTTGGAATGGAATGGACTTATTAGTTTCATGTATTGATGGTTCGATTAGTTTATATGTAATTTATATGTTACAATTGGCCTACATCATTCATGCTGATCAGTGTTGAGGTTGATCGACTATGTTGCTTACTGCAGAAATTCTTACTTTGCTGTACAAATGGAATGGTTTTATTGGCTATGGATAACATGTAATGCAGGGCTCCTATTATAGTGGTAGTTTTGTTAGAAAGCCCATATTTGTTAAAGTTATTGCAAATTCTAGCACTAAGGATTATAATCGACAAGAAACAATATCGCTATCTTTAGAACACAATCTTACTTCAAAGGAACTCCTTTATTGAAAGTCTCTCTGAAATAGCAGAGTCCTAGGTTACAAAAGATAGCTTGAAAACTTCTCTCATTCACCTCACCCTATATATACATTAATTCAAAATAAAAATACTCGGACTCCATGACGATTCTTTTGCGATTAACTGTTTCTACCTAATCGCCCACTTCCTATCCTCGTTTTCCAATCGACATGCTCTCGGTCCAACCTATTTCAATCTGCTTCTTGGTTATTCGGTCATCGGTTATCTCTCGGCTATTTATGAATCTCCCACCAAACGAGCTGACTCGTTGGGCCCAACTAACGACCCAAACATCTCAAACGGTACATTAATCCCCAAGCTCTGGCGATAAGTGAAAGAGCTTTACCATCAGACCCATATTATCTTTACTTAGTAAGTGTCGGACAATCCTCGGTTAACCTCCACTTGCGGCCCAACATCTCGGACAATACATTAATCCCCCAAGCTCCCGAGCTTCCAAGAAGCGAAAAGAGCTTCTCGAGACATACGTGTGGCTTGATATCGTCATTGTCATTCTAGAAGCCGGATGAAAGTCACCTGGGATGCCTCATTAAAACCTCCTCGTCCAAAAACCTCCATTTTATTTTTATGAGGGAAAAAGAACGAGGTAGGAAAAAGAGTACATCCACAAGTTGCCTTGATATAGCTTCGAGTCGCGCTCTCTTTCCAACAATAATACTCACGAGCTACCGAAATATTCTCCATCGGACAGAAATGTTCATTCTTCTGCGAGATCTTCTCCCCCAGGGCGTATTTCACTATCGATATGTTATCGATCTTTTGGATCCTTCTTGAGAGACATGACTGTTCCTTCCCCACGATCATGAATATGACGGGTGTCACAAAACATCATTTCTCGAAACATTACCCCGAACCACACGCAACCGACACTCACCAATCAATTCATCATCCCACCCACTTTTCATTGAGCTGTCATTTACTGCTCCATCATTACACCCGCCCCCTCTAAACAATTAATTATAATTTTTCTCACCTCTAGCCTTTTCGCCTTCTTGCAATCAATCAACTTCAATATGACATATCCCCTCTTTATCTCTCCGCCTCTTCCCCCCTGCTACCAATCCCTTTGGCTATTTAAACCCTCCTCACCCAACGAAACACCTCCCTCAACATTTTCATCTGGGCACTCCCCTTTGTTCTTTTTTATTCTTCTCCGAGCTTCCTGTTCGTTCCTCAAGGTACCCCCCCTTCATCTCTTTCTTTACTTTTTCATCCTTCACCATGACTTTCCAAAATCTTCTCGAAAGTTCCTCACCTTCTCAACCACAAAACAACCCTGAAATTTTTCTTATAGATGATGATGACTCCGCTTCTGCTTCTTTGCATTCCTATCAACAACACGCGGAGTCATCGACTCTTCCGCCACATCACACGGCCTCCTACCCCCTTGCCACCTCCTCCCATCCTCCCCAGTTCTTTGGCTATCAATGGGTCGAGTCCGGGAGTGATAGGATACTTTTCTAGCTTCCAATCCAACTCTGCCATTGTTGCTTTGAGAAAAGAAATATGTTTGTCTTTCTCTAATGCAGAAGACAAGTTCATATGCTCCCCTTGTTCCAATGATGATTGGGTTTGCTTTAGGGCTGCTACTACGACTTTCCTTTTGTATTCCTTTAAAAAGCTCTTTTCAAAGATTTGGATATTCACCTCCCCTTCTCTTCTTTCCAATTTCCTTTCTCATCTCAATGTTGCTTCAACCCAACTTCATCCCAATAGTGGGCATTCCTTCGAGCTCCAAAGCTGTTCCACTTTTACTCCATCCGATTATACAAACAAGCCCGTTGGATTCCCTTCACGGCCGACAACACAGGCGGTTTTTCACCCTATTCAATCTTCATATAAATACTTCAAAGGAGAATTTTTTTTTAAAGTATGTTCTGCTCCCAACGAATTATCCTTCTTCCTTAATGAGGAGGGCAATCCGAGATTTCCCCTTTACTGGACTCGGAATCCTTGCAGAGTTTCAGATCCTTATAACAAACTCTCTGCTTCCGAGAAGGAAGAAGTGGACCTTCTTTCGAACTTGCTCCTTTAGAATGTCAACCACTTCTTAAACTCCCATCCGCCAAAAACCACTCACGGAGAGTCAGCAAGTAAGCTTTATAACAAATATTATTAATACATTGTACAACTTGCCTTACACCGATCTATTTTTTGATATTGCAGAGATCATAGGTGACAAAATTTCAATTGCTGAGATGAGACGGCTAAAACAACAATCTCGACTGAAGCAGGGTGCTCAGTCCTCAGGTACCAGTCCCAATCATGCCACCCAAATTACTAGACCTGTTGCCGAGAATCTGCCTCCCCCATGTCCATCCCCTTCAAAAAGAATGAGAACCACTGAGAGTCATGACATCAATACTTCTTCTGCCTCTGAGAAAAATACTTCTCAAAAGCCTCAATCCGAGAAACGGGTTAACAAGAGAAGTGGTTTGATATTACCCACAATACATCTTCTCCTTCTTGCTGGAGTGTGGATTTCAGCCCTCGGCATCACATTGATGACCACCTAACCATTCAAGCTGATGTGGATGCTGTTGAGAAATACGACCCATCGTTTACTTATGAAGCTGCTGCTACCTATGCTCTCTGTACTGCCGAATTAATTCGGCTGGCTGGGAAGGAAAGAGCTCAAATACACTACAAGATGGCGCAAGTAAACCGATAACTTATGAGGATTGAAGAGATGAAGAAAGAGCCGGACGACTTCCGGAAGGAAAAATATATCCTTGTCCAACAAAATCAACAACTGCAAACATCAAATGAACAACTGAAATCTGACTGCCAGAAAGTTGAGAACACCCTTCGTGACATTGAGAAATCAAAAACTTCTGTTTTATCCGAGTTAGAAGGGGTTCGTTCCTCGGCTGTGCAATTGGAGGAAAAATTGCACTCTCAGAAGCTGGAGATGGAAACTACGATTGAGGCCTATAAACTTGAAGCTGCTGACAAATACAAAATAGGATTTAAGGCTGAAATTGAACAAGCTAAAGTCATAGCTCCCGAAGTCGACTTTTCAAAAACTGATGCTTGGAAAGAGATCATAGATGGTCGAATTGTGTCTCCTGGCCCAGACTATATTCCAAACCTGCAAATGGATGATCCACCATCTTCTGCATCAGATTTTGCTCATGGTGATGGAGATACTGCGATGAATTCAACCACCCTCTTTACCAAGAAGAACTTCACTTCTGCTGCTACTCTCGGACTCAACAACCCCATTGAAGAAAATGCCCTCCCATAATGTGTTTTTCTTTATGCAAATTTACTTTTGTCGTAGTAGTTTCTACTTTTCTTTTTGCACTTTGACATTCAGAGGCATTAAAGGCCTCTAATTTTGTACCTCCCTTCTACTATTTTATAATGCCATCAATGTGATTTACTCTTGTCATTGGTTAATCAAATTACTAATTTTATGTATATCATCCAACTTGATACACCTTGTTTGCCGAGATCACGAACTTGAGTCACGTTGCTTTTAATTCCTCTCCGGCGTCTCTTACTTATGCTACTGAACTTAGCTTCCTTTAAACTTCTCATATGTATCCGCCATCCATTCTAGACTACTTGCCTCTTGATTACTGCTTCTTTTCTGATTCTTTCTCCTTGAGTTTCTTCGCACTTCTTTTAATACCTTCTTCCGAAAATACATTACACCATTCCATTCTTTTTTACCTTTTCTCCATCTTACTCTCAATTCCCCTTGTTATTCTACCTGTCCTTGTCTTACCTTTCCGATACCTTATTTCACCGAGAATACCCATCTATTTTATCCTCTTCTCATTCCTCTCTATTATACCTTCCTTCAAGGATTCTTTTTGTTCCTCCTTCTCCTCACTCCAATACCTTCCTCCGTAAATTTCACTATCTTCTTCTATTCCAAACCTTCCTCCGAGAAAATCGCGCTCACCTTCTCTACAGAACCTTCCACTGAGAACATTGCATTCATCTTCTCTCCAGAACCTTCCCCCGAGAACACTGCATTCACCTTCTCTATAGAACCTTCCTCCAAAAACACTGCATTCACCTTCTCTACAGAACCTTCCTCCTAAAACACTGCATTCACCTTCTCTTCAGAACCTTCCTCCGAAAACACTCATTCACCTTCTCGAACCTTCCTCCGAGAACACTGCATTCACCTTCTCTACAGAACCTTCCTCTGAGAACACTGCATTCACCTTCTCTCCAAAACCTTCCTCCGAGAACACTGCATCCACCTTCTCTCTCGAGGCCTTCCTCCGAGAACACTCATTCACCTTCTCTACAGAACCTTCCTCTAAAAACACTGCATTCACCTTCTCTCCAGAACCTTCCTCCATTTAGCTATGTAAATTCTCGTTTCTTCCTACTATTCAAGATGCTCGTTCTCTTCTTTCTTCTCTGCCAAACCTTCCTCCCCCCCTCTTTTTTTTTATCTCCTTTTCTCCAGAGCCTTCCTCCGAGAACGCTGCATTCACCTTTGCTACAGAACCTTCTTCCGAAAACACTGCATTCACCTTCTCTCCAGAACCTTCCTCCGAGAACACTGCATTCACCTTCTCTACAGAACCTTCCTTCGAGAACACCGATTCACCTTCTCTTGAGAACTTTCCTACGAAAACACTGCATTCACCTTCTCTTCAGAACCTTCCTCCGTTTAACTCTGAAAATTCTCTTTTCTTCCTACTATTCAAGGTGCTTTTTCTTTTCTTTCTTCTCTGACAAACCTTCCTCCATCTTTTTTTTTTACTCCTTTCATTCGCGATGTAAAACAAAGAATTTTAAGATAACAGGAAAAATATAATCCAAGATAAAGAAACAACAACTTCATTCATTGACAAGCAAATAACATAGGACAGTGACCTCGTTAAAACCTCCTCAGCCAAAAATCTTTATTTTCTTATGAGGGAAAAAGACCGAGGTAGGAAAAAGAGTACCATCTAATACAATAAATTAACTGAAATAAAACTTAAGGTGAGAGGCATTCCATGTTCTCAGAATAGTATTCCCCGACAACTCCTCTAGACGATACGCTCCATTCTCCAGGTTGTCAACTATCCGAAAAGGTCTAACCCAATTTGCTGCCAACTTTCCTTCAGATGGGTCCTTCCTAGCACTTCCATGTAGCCGCAATACCAAGTCACCAACTTCGAACTTTCTCGGTCTCAGCAGTGCATTGTACCTCTCAGTAATCCTCCTCTTGCATTCTGCCTCCCTTACCCGTACTTCTTCTCAGATTTAAGGACCCAAAATTGGCATCCATGACCGGCCAGAAGAGGGGTGATATCCCCTAATCTGAAGCATTTTCTAGGCCAACTCATCCTCTTCCTCTTACTCTAGAATGTGTACTCAAAGAACAAATCCACAAATCTTACTTGCCACAAGGGTAAAAAAAAATATTGTAATAAATTTCTATTTATTTAAGGTAAGAGTAAAGTTGAAAAACTTATAAGAGAAAAAGGATTCATAGGATAAATTCCCTTTAATACAAAAGATTCACATTAGCATTTCTTAATAAACTAAGCCCTTATATTAAAACTCTACACTTCAACAAATAAGGGTATCCTTGAAGGTTGCAGCATGGCACTCTAACTCCACATATAGGAGTCGAACAACTCGAGATGACCGAGCAGTTTCCACATCTGCATCTAAAACACTAAGAAGGAGTGAGTTTATTAAACCCAGTGGACGAATTCATTTTAAGGGGTAGAATGTAATATCCGGTAATTTTAGTAATTTAAAATTATACGTTTAAATGACATTATGCTCCTAATAAAAAAAATCTCCTTATATAAAGGTTCCACTTGGTATTTTTTTCCTTAAATGTTTTAATTAAAGTCCGCTATAATAAAAAAAATGCTTTTGAACTTTCTGTATATATATAATTAAATAAGGATTTTAAGACATAAAAATGGAAATTCATACTACCATAACCCATACATTTTAATAATTATGATTATGTCAATAATTAGTATCTTAAATGATAGTTAATTTATGATATTGAGACATCAATAGGATAGTTTATAACTTACATACACATAGCAAGTTAATTGAAATTTTAACTATTAAGTTAATATTAATTTTGGATCTTGTCCATCATGCCCTATTAGTAAAGGGCATTATTGTCCAATACCTTAATGGCTTTAGTTTAAAAAGGGGATCATTTCTCCTTGTACATTTGTCACACAATTGCTGAACCCTAGAGAGAGAAGTGGAGATTTGGAGAGAAGAGGAGTTTCACGGTGATCCTTCTTTGCCTCCTTCCTTCATTTTCCTTGTGTCTTGGAAGCTAGTAATGTATCTTCAAGAGGTGAGGGATTGGTGTTTGTATTGATTTTTTTATCTTTCTTGCTCTGATCTATGTCTTGCGTAATTTTATGGCATTTAGCCACACGGGATCGAAAATTCTTTTTCAACTTTCAACACTGTATGCTCTGCATTCCTCAACCATCCATTCTGTCACTTAAGCATAATTTTGTGTGAGTGCTTCCATATTTATTTGTTTATTTTAATATCCGAGAACCGAACGCCATGTGGTGGTAGATGCTATGGGATTTGGATATTCTTTTATGGTAAACAACTATTGTAAAGTTGCCTTTAGCCTTTATGTTTCATTCCGGGTTGGATGCTTCCAACTTTGTTATCTTGTACATTGGTTTGGCTTGGAAAATGTTTAGAATTCAAGGTACAGGGCTGTACGGTTTTCTCCACTAAATTTATATATAGTCAAATGTGTCAACTTGGTATATTGATGGGTTAGTATTTAAAAGGTGCACTATCCTCCAGTAAGGACTTTCAATAGGTACAATGCCTATAGCCTTGTTCATGCGGTGCTTAGTTGATTCTCCTACCCAAATGAGGTTTATGATATATTGATTTGGAAAAGTTACCTTGACTTATGTGTTTGTATCCTATTGTTATAATATAGGCCATAATGAATAATGTTAAGTTATGTTAGAGTAGTTATATAATGTGGATGTGGTTGAGATGAATACATATACTATGGTATAAAATATATGCTTATAGATGATGTTAAATGACGTGGTACATGAGAATCTATGATTATGATGGCAATATTCTTTTTTTTTTCGTTGTCTATGTCAATTGTGATTGTAATGATAATAATAATAATATGATGTAGTTGGTGGAATGAATTGCTAAGAAATTGATTATGAATTTTTGGGTGGACCAACCGGGGAGCGGGAGGCTCCGGTATATAAATGTCACCGTCGGGGATGAGCCTCGTTAGATACCCCGGGCGTTGAGGAGGGATGTTGATGTTTGCCGGAGGGTGCGGTATCTCCGGGATACGAAATTAAAACCGTCGGGATGGGGGACCTCGAGTTAACAACCCCAAGTGGACTCAAATATTCGATGTTTATATGTTTTCCCTTGAGAGGGACATGAGTTTGAGAACTAAATAAAGTGCAAGTCATTCCACAAGTACTCTACAATTGGGCAAGAAGCCCGTGTGTGATATGTTTCGATATTGCGATATTTGACTTGACATGGGTTTTGTGTTGACATGAGTAAATGCTTGCATGCTTGTATACTATGATTTCATTTTATTTTGCATGTCTGCTTGTGTTTGGGGGAGTTCCCTCACTGAGTCAGTGGACTCACCCCACGTTTAACATTTCAGCTGCAGGTAAGTGAGGTCGCCGGGAGCCCTTGGATGCCATGTGGAGAGGTTTTTTTTTTTTTTGGAATGAGTTTGTACCCATAGTGAGATAATTTTTGTTAATGCGGGACTTTGTAATTTATGCTTGTCGTTTAGTTACTCTGATGCATTATCTTCATTATTGCTGGAATTAATGAATGTAAATTTGTTTACTTTGAATGAGACAGATTTGTGCAGGCGTGAAAGGCTGCGAAAGGGGAATGAGAGACTTTCCCTTTCGGCCGGTCATGACTACAAAATTTGGGTCATGACATGCTCCCTGCAACTGATTATCAAGTCATCAATCCTCAGCAACGGGTACTTGTTCTTGATTGTTACCTTGTTCAGAAGCTGGTAATCAACACACAGCCTTCAACTTCTATCATTCTTTCTTAAAAACAACATCGGTGCTCCCCATGGTGAAACACTTGGTTGGATGAACTCCTTCTTAAGCATATCATCAAGCTGCTTCTTAAGCTCTGCTAACTCCATTGGGGACATTCGATAAGGTGCGATCGATATCGGTCCTATCCCTCTTAGGTGGTAATCCTAACACATCATTCAGAAAAACTTCAGGAAAATCACATACGAAAGGCAGCGTTTCTGCTTTCGGAAACTCCTTGGCTTCCAAGGAAAACAACACCACGCAATCCTTTGGTCGTCCTTCATCCAATCTACCGTCATTGACCTAGCAATAATCCGATCCCTCAAAAAAATGAAGGGTTTTATTTGAACAGTCTAGCACCACATGGTTAGCTGAAAGCTAATCCATGCCTAAAACAATATAGTTATGTTATATTTGTTAAGTCTCTAAAATGTCTGATGTGCATTTCCCTAAGTTTTGATGAGAACTAAACATTGGTTAATGATTTAATTAACCTTCATATTGGTTGCTAACCTGTCAATCTAGTGTGCAGATATTAAAACTGTAAAAATAATCTAGGCCCTCATCTACTAAAGTAATAGAGGTGCTCGTCTACTAAAGTAATAGAAGTGCTCGTACACTAAAGTGGTAGAAGCTCACGTCCAACACAAGTGATAGAAGCTCACATCCAACATAAGTGATAAAAACAGGCATCCACTAAAGTGATAAAAGCGGGCGTACACTAAAGTGACAGAAGTGCTTGTCCACTAAAGTAACAGAAGCGCTCGTCCACAAAAGTGTCATATGGAGCTCGTCTACTAGGATTACGTTCTTTGGACTTGCTAAGTCCTTAATGAGAAGCTCCGTCCAATAACATGGCATATGAAGCTCGTCTACTAGCCCGTCCAAATGGAAAATCTTAAATGGCTGGATGGACGCGATTATTTTCAAGATGTACGCGCTTATTTTATGAACGTGAATTCTATAAGAATTATCAGAATCTTATTTCAAGAACCAGAATCAAGAAAAGTCAGAAGTTACTCTTTCAAGCAACCTCGTTTATCAGAACCAAAGACCAGTTAAAGAATGCTTCCGACTTGCTTTATTCCCTAGTACCTCTGGTCCTTACACGAAAAGGGAGTTATACTTAGCAAAGTATAAAAAGCTCTCTGCACAACTCTGATATGGTTGTATCACGATGCATAAAGCCATGATCCTTCATGTTAGAGTACAACCAACGTTCCTATTGCATTAATGGCTACGCAGAACGACTCTATTGCATTTAATGAAGTTCTGCTTGAAGGCAACATTTGAGGGAATGTCTCTAACAGATCCTAAATGCTTGAAGACTATAAATACAGAAGTCTTTGAAGATGAAGATATAGAATACAAAGAGAATACACATAGCATTAAAGAAGTCATTACTCTGCGCATTAATATCTTCATTCTTTCATTCTGTATTCTTCAATCATAATTATTATGCAGACTTTCCTAAGCTTTACATTTAAACCACTCTCTGAGTGTTAGTGAAAGATCTATTTATCTGAAGCTGTATTTATTACAAACCAAATCTCTCAAACAAACCTGAGTGAGCCTGAAGAGGCTAAGTGTGCAAAGAATACTTGTCTTGAACCCGAAAGAGGCTAGGTGTGCAAAGAATACTTGTCTTGGAGCTCAAAGAGGCTGGGTGTGCAAACAATACTTAAGTCTGTAACCTGATCAGTTATAGTGGATAAATCTTGGTGCTGCCAAGGACTGGACGTAGCTCTTTGCTTTGACGAGTTAACCAGGATAAATAACTGTGTCAATCTCTCTTTTGTTAAACTCTTTAGTTGCTTTAGTTTTCTTATACGTCTATCAAGTGGTGTGTTTATCAAAGTCTCTGTTAAAATTTCATTAGACGAGCCACCCGTCTATCCTGTATCTTTCTACTCGTCTGAACTAAGCTTCTATTTGCGAAAAGATTTCAACTTTGTTTAAATTCTGATAAACACAATTCAACCCCCCTTCTCGTGTTTATAGTTGTCTATTTCAGTATAGACAAACAGACAAAGTCCACAAGAAACTGTCTATTTTCTAAAACAATAGGGCATTTTAAACTTTTGATGAGGGGTGTCAAAGAATAACTTGTGGGTATGGAAAATGTCAAGTCAAAAGATAAAGTTGGAATAGGTGTTTTCATATAGTCAACATACCTTAGGTCTGATTGGAAAATCGAGAGAATTTAGTTCCCTTCAAAGCAAAAGCTCTCCCACTAGTCTGAGATCTTATCGCCTGCATTCTCACTGTTTTTGGCCTCCCTCCGGCTCCACTTGTCCTACGTCCAGCAAGAATGGGCTTCACTTTCTGTGTGCAATCTCGAGATATGTGGCCCATCATGCCACATTGGAAACACGGACGGTTGTCTTTCGCTGATCAATCCTTAACTTGACGTGGTCCTCCGCATCAGAAGCATCCCTGGGGTCGTTACTGTGAGGGTGATCCTTTATCAATAGGAGTAGTGTTTTGCATAGGGTAGTCATAGGGTCCTTGCCTTGGTTGAGATTCATCTCTCTTATCTTCGTTTCCATAATTATCATTGGTGCAGATTAGTCCACCATTCCCATGTTGAATCGTTCTATCACGATCATGACCTTCTAATACTGTTAATTTCTCTACCAAAGCTAGGAACTGACGAATTTCCAATGGAAGCATCGCCCGCTTCAACTCAGGCCTTAACCCATCTTCAAATCGCCTACAGACCCACTCTTCGTCTGTATGGACTTGGTAAAACCGAGAAAATTTTAACAAGTCTTCAAATTTGATAGCATATTCCTCGACAGACATGTTTCCTTACTTCGGACTCATGAACTTCCTCTCCTTTTCATGTCTGACGCTTTTGGGAAAGTACTTCTCCAAGAAACACTCTCGGAATAACTCCCAATTTATCGCGTGTCATTCGACCTCCAACAATCTTTGTTTATTTCTCCACCAGGCTTCCGCTGCTCCAGCCAGTATAAAAGCAGCATAAATGACTTTCCTCTCTTCTCTGCAGTGCATAGCCACAAACACCTTCTCAACTTCTTGCAGCCATTTCTCTGCTGCCTCAGGATCGTATTCGCTATGGAATTGTGGTGGATTTCCTTTCATGAAGGCGTTCAGATCGCTGTCCAGTTTTCTTCCTCTCGAACGTTATTCCATTGTCGTTGCCTTTCCTCCCTCTCTTCTCGTCTATGAATGAATTGGGCATTCTGTTGTGTTTGTTGCAGCATTGCAGTGGCTAAACCCCTCATGATCCTTATTGCTTTGGTAGTCTCACTACCACTTCTATTTCTTGAGGTATCACCGGCATAGTGCTTACGTGTAGTTGTGGGTCCAAACCTACCTCTACCCCTTCTTCTGTTGCCTCGAGCCATCGGTTCCTATAAATAGCAACCATTAGGTCGAGTTCAAAACATAATAAGCAATATATCTATGTATATCTACTTATTATCCATATGCAACACACAATCAGTCAAACAAACCATTCTACTCATCTATACACGGTCGATCTCTCTTGCGGAGTCGACAAAATATGGTCAATTCTGACACTCTTAAAGACTCCACAGTCCGGTTAAGATCGAACTGCTCTGATATCAGTAAATGTAACACCCTTCCGAGTGTCACATGGAACAGAAAACTTAACCTTAATAATATAAATCATGCGTAAAAACTTTGATTACTTTAAAACATATATTTACATTCATAACAATAAATACATAACATCAGAGTACGGAAAGTAATGAAGGTACATATAAAATACAACGACTTGGCCTAGCTGGCGCCTCTTATCAAAATAAATTAAAATATAAAAGACTCACAAGCCATATACTAAAGGACTAGTTTAACATTCCCACCTACACTAGTAGTAGGAACGAGGACTCCACTACTGCTCAGACCGCCTCCGTTGAGTGTTTTCTGCTGCTCCCGAGTATGCTCGCTTCTGTGACACGTCTCTCTTTCCAAAAGAGAAATCTTTATCGGAGTCTTCTAGTCCAAAAACAATAAATACAATAACACAGAAATAGGGGATAAGAATCTACACTAGTCATCATAAAATGGGATATAGAAGTAGAATAAAATACAATGACAGCACATAGACAAACATGGCACGTACAACCATCCTTCCAGTCACACGTAACAATCATCCCCAAGCTCTCATTTAAATCAGGCTCATTCTTATTCATACATCTAAACGTACAAGAAGATGCAATCACCACGATGCATCCTTGACAAGATCAAGTTGTATCATTCACCACCGTGCCACACATCCCCAGCAAATAAGGTATTCTCTCACTACCACGATGTATCCCTAGCAGATCATGATACTCATCACGACACATCCCCGACAGATCAGGATGCTCGTCCATTATCTCGATCCATCCCCAGCATTTCAGGATGATCGTCCACTATCACGACGTATCCCCAACATTTCAGGATACTCGACACAACTCATCCCCAGCACATTAGGATGCTCGTTTACTATCTCGATCCATCCCCAGCATTTCAGGATGATCGCCTGCTGTCACGACGTATCCCCAGCATTTCAGGATACTCGTCCTCTATTCTGATCCATCCCCAGCATTTCAGGATGGTCGTCCATTCCAATCCATGCGGTGGCGAAATACAACAAAAACACATCGTGAATCTCACCAACTCATCTCAATGCTAACTTACGGCTTAGTACCTCAACATTATATCCTAAGATATTATTGCTCAGAACAACACACATTAGCTAATTCATCCAATGAGGTACTAATGCACGTACTATCAATTCCACTCATATCATACATCGCCCAATCAACAGTAATCGTCACCTAACTCTACACATACAAGCAGCTTAACATACCATCACAGTACATGTCATCAATCTCATGGCATTTCTTACTCATATTAGTTATCATACGAAAATAGACAGAGCATGTTATCATCTCAAGCATACAATCATATAATATCATAAACATATATACAACAACACTAAGCATGTTAGCATACAACATATCAAGCATACCAGCAACGTCAAGCATATTATTAAACATATTATAACAACAAACATAATCATACTAAACATACAACCTCAAATCAATAGTAAATCAACCTACTGTTGCTAAACCCACAATGCTTAAACCCTCAGTGGTACTACTCCACTGAAGCCACCATTGCGGTTTAAGTGTTGTTGGTTACACAACCTCTAGTAGGGTTTAGGATCCCCTACGCATATCATTGTATTCTAAACTACTCTTGCCTCCCTGACGACAGCGGTTCTTTCCCCCACTTTACAAACTTGCATGCTTTCCCATAAAAGTTTCGAATGCATCCACTCTACTGAAATGAGCCTCAGCATGATTTCCAACAACTTCCACAAATCTGCCACCATCCATACCAATACATCCATCGTTTCGTTTTTCATCCCGATTACACGTACGGGTATCACAATTTGCCGGAAACACAAAAATACCAACATAATCAACAACGGGGTTCCAATAGATTTGAATCAAGAGATGAAATCAAAGGAAAAACTTACGAGAACAGCGACTAGACTTAGGGGAAGTCGGATTCAAGAGTGAGCTCAAGAATCCAAGGGAAATGTACCCAAAACTGGCTACTGTGCGAGCTCTATATCTCCAGCTACAGACCTTCAATTACAAAATTGAACGGTGACAACGTAGAACTACTTGTCCTTAACCTCCTCCAATATTTTCAGCCCGATTCAACGGTGAACGAACCTTGGATGGCCGTTCTATGGTGACAGGTTAGAAGTTACACAAGTTGAGTTTCTCACCATTCAGGTTCACATTTAGAGATGAATATCTCAAACTATGGATATGATTTCAAAATTCTGACCGTTGGATATGAAGAACCACAAGTCATGAACCATCGTATAAAATTTGAGCACGATCCAACGGTTAAAGAATATAAAGTGTTGATTTCATTGCGACTGCTTCAACCAAGCTTCAAAGTGCTACAACCACCAACCAAGCTTCAAAGTGTAACCACCATGGTTGCCTTCTCTTCTATTTTTTTCAGCTTCTCCCCTGGTCCTCTCTATATGCGTGAGTGAAGTAGGATGGAGACTTCACTTTCATTCAATTCCCTCAAATGCATGATGTCTTTCATTAAATTATTAGTTTGCATGTTAGCCATGTGTCATGTTTTAGTGTAGGTTAGGTGGCTTAAGTAACTAGGTGTCATCTTTTATGCATAGGTAGAAATTTGAGTGGAGTACATGTGTCAAGTGTAGGTGTTTAGGGATAGGTAGTGGAGTTTGAGGTGGCATCTTGATGTGGAGACACGTATCATTGCGTGTTGCTCCATTGGTACAACCATGTGTTTTTTTCCGCATTTTCCCGCGTAACCTACTGTTGGAATATTCTTCTGTAATTGTTTTAGGCTACTCCTAAAAGCCTATTTTACTCAAGGCCAACCTAATTTTAATATTCTAACTCTCAATTAACTAATTAATCGATTAATTAATTAACTGACCAATTAATCGCTAGGTTTACATTTCGGACCCATTTCAGCTCCGATTTTCCTCAAACTTGAAACACAAGCTAACTAACACCAAAGGAACATGATTAAGTCTTTAATTATACTTAATCTCTTCCTTAAACCCTAATCAAGAAATCGGGGTGTTACATCAAGGACTCTGAAATTCAAGCAAATGTCAAACTTGATGATCAAGTGGACGACTTTCAACAACATGAGTCAGAAACTTCAATTTCTCAACAAGAAAGTGTTCAGAGATCTTGGTACTTCAGGAATTATCATCCACAAAATCAAATCATTGGGAATCCTAATGATAAGCTAAGAACCAGATCTACATTCAGGGAGCAAGATGATTCTGCCTTAGTCTCTGAGTTAGAACCAAAGACAGTAGATGAAGCTCTACTGGACGAGGGCTGGATTCTTTCAATGCAGGAAGAACTGGACCAATTTGAGAGAAGTGGAGTGTGGACTCTTGTGCCTTTACCAAAAGACAAATCAGTTATTGGAACCAAATGGGTTTACAGGAACAAGCTTGATGAAAATGGTAAGGTGATAAGAAATAAAGCTAGACTTGTTGCACAAGGTTATTCTCGGGAAGAAGGTATAAACTACACTGAAACTTTTGCACTTGTTGCTAGATTAGAGGCAATTCGCATCTTATTATCATTTGCTGCACATCGTAGTATGTAAAAAGTGCCTTTCTAAATGGTGTTATTAGTTAGGAAGTATATGTTATGCAACCTCCGGGTTTTGAAAGTGAAACCCAGCTTGAACATGTATATAAGCTAAAGAAAGCTTTATACGGTCTTAAACAAGCTCCTAGAGCTTGGTATGAAAAGTTAAGCTCGTTCTTAATGGACAATGGATTCAGTAGAGAAGATTGATACAGCCTTATTTAGAAAATTTAATAAGTCCAGTTTTATTGTTGTTCAAATATATGTTGATGACATAACTTTTGGTGCCACTAATGAATCTCTCTGAAAAGAATTCTCCAAGCTTATGCAGAAAGAGTTTGAAATGAGCATGATGGAAGAACTCAAGTTCTTTCTTGGACTTCAAGTTCAGCAAACAGTGGACGAGGTGTACATCCATCAAACTAAGTATACAAAGGAATTGTTGAAGAAATTCAAGATGGATGATTGCAAACCTATGAACACCCCTATGCATCCCACATCCATACTGAACAAAGATGGTAAGGATAAAAAGGTAGACCAAAAGGTATATAGAGGTATATGATAGGATATCTATTATATCTTACTGCGTCTAGACCTGATATTATATTCAGTGCATGCTTATGTGCTCAATTTCAATCTGATCCAAGAGAATCTCATTTATCAGCAGTTAAAAGAATATTTAGATATTTAAAAGGAACTACTAATATGGGTTTGTGCTTTAAGAAAAATTATGATTACAGATTAGTTGGTTTTTGTGATGCTGACTATGCTGGAGATATAATAGAAAAAAAAGTACCAGTGGAGGATGTCACTTCATTGGAGCTAATCTAGTCTCATGGTCAAGCAAAAGACAAAGCACTATTGCTTATCAACTGCTGAAGCTGAGTATATTTCAGTTGCTAGTTGTTGCTCACAACTTCTATGGATCAAACATCAATTGGAGGACTACAATGTGTTTGTAAGTAGTATTCCACTTACGTGTGATAATACTGCTGCAATAAATCTATCTAAAAATCCAATATTACATTCAAGGGCTAAGCATATAGAGATTAAACATCACTTTATTAAAAATTATGTGCAAAAAGGCATTATTAATATACAATTTGTAGATACTGACAATCAATGGGCATGTATCTTTACTACACCTCTTGCAGAGGACAGATTCATATTTCTTAGAAAACATCTTAGTATAATTTGTGTGGATTGATTGTGCGTCCAATGCATATTGCATGCGCGTATATTGCATAAGCGCGTCCAATGCATGTTGCATGCGCGTCCAGCGGGCATTGCGTCTATTGATTATTTGCATGGTTTTATCAGATTCGTCTATGCTATCTATTATTATATTTGCATTGATTAATGCCCAAGACATATTTAATAATATCCTTATGCCGAGTCAGTTATTTACATCAATCCCATCTATAGCTTTTTATGGTTTAAAAAACCTACTCCGCATCAGTACTCATTACTCCTTTTCTCACACGTTTTCTTTTTTTTTTAAATTAATTAATTTCTTTGGGAAAACTCTTCAAATTCGAAACCTTTATAAGTAATACTCTTTCCCTTTGAAAAACCTTTCATAATCTTCTATCTTTGAACTCTCGTGTACTCTGTTTCTTGCTACCAAAACCTCAACTCTTAAACCTCATCAATGGCTTCCTCTTCTGTTACTACAACTTTTAATGTGGACAAGCTGAACCTTGCTGCTGAGCACCACTTCAACTTTGGCGTCTTGCAAGAATACAACTTAGATGTGAGCAAGAACATCAATGCTGCTGGTTGGGGGGGGGGTCTTCGTTGAAAAAGTCTCCATCTACCCTAACCTAATTAGGGATTTCTGGAGAAACCTTCAAGTATCAGTTGCTGAAATTTCTGCTGTGGTTCTCGAAAAAAGAATAGTGGTCTCTGAAAAGACCATCTCCGATGCTATCAACTGCACTCAAGAAGGAGTGGTTTTCACTGATACTTGGGAGACAGACCTTGGTGGTTCGGAGGTGATAGCTGCCTTCCTGATGAGTGAAGATAAAGTAAGAAATCATTCTTGGAAGTCAGTGGAGATGAAGGATCATGTTCGCATTCTTCATCAGTTGCTGAACAAGGTCGTTTTGCACAAGACTGGGTCTGAGGACAACTTGTCAGCTCTGCACAAGTTTTATCTATGCCATCTCATCACTGAGACAAAAATCAACCTGCCCAGAATTCTCTATGGAAGAGTCAGGGATGCTGTTGTTCATAAGAAAAAGCTCTCTGCAATTCCATACTGTCATCTTCTGTCCAAAATCCTCAAGTCTCAAGGAGTGTATGACATACTTGCTGCTAAATCTCCTGAAGAACAAGCAAGAATTCTACCTGAAAAAGGAATGTCTGCTACTGACTTTGGAAAAATGAACATAGCCAACATGAATCTTAGTACATATGCTGCTGCTGCTTTTCCTAAAATAGAAGAATTGATGAAGATTAAAGAGGAACAAGTTGAGCAGAACAATGCTGAAGTTCTAGGGCTGAAGAGAACAGTTAGAAGAAAAACAACTGTTGCAAGGAAACCAATTGCCAAAAAGCTTGCTGCTGGCATTGTCATAAGGGAACCTACTGCTGTTGCCCCTCAACCTGCTCCAACTCAGAAGAGAGCAAGGAATGTAATCCTGTGTTTCAATGAAGATGAGGACGATGCGGACAGTGTCCCCATTGGTGAGGTGTTGAAGAAACAAAAGTCTGTTGCTGCTGCTGCTTGTAACACCCCCACTAGGTATTACTACGTAACACATGCGGAATTTAAATTAAGAAGATAATTTGCTGGTTGCTTTCGGAAAACAATTTAAATAAGTACATAAGCGTCTGAAATTGGGGATATAAAAATTTGTCGCGACTCCAAACCTAAGCCTTGATCGGCACACAGGCTTACAATCCTAGCCTGGCAAGCCTATTTAATTTAGAGATATACTTGAATAAAAGCTAGTATTTTTACAAAAAATTTGACAGAGTCTCCCCTGTAATTCGAACATCCCAGGTAAAAGAACACCTGCCAAAATAATTACATTTTCATTCCAGAATTCCAGTTACACCAAATACAACCTGGCAGTAATGTGCTAAAAATAGTTATATCAATAAGCTATACATGACCAAAAGGAAAAGCTTAGGTTTTCATTCAAAAGAGATGCTCTCCGAGCCATAAACATTCCATTTTAAAATAAAGACTCTCTGAGCTATACTCATACATACTATAAAAATCTAAGTCTCAAACCCTAAGCTAGTCATTCTAAAAGTTATTCATGAGGAAAACTCACGTGATCATTCCACAATTAAATACTTCATCAAACAACCAGATCTAAGTCTCCGAGTGACTTAGGAAGACTCCTCTGCACCATTTGTACTAAAGTACCCAAGGTACAATAGCGAACCAGAAGAAACCAGATATATCTGTAAGGGTGAGATACCGACAAATGGATATATCACACAACAACCATATACATGATACATACATCACCTCAACACATTAACATTTAACTATTATTCAGAGATAAAATAGCAAGTGTTATATCGGTGGGTCTCATACCCGAACAATCAGTTTTATAAAGAGAATGCATGACACTTCAATAATTAGGCTCTAAACTTAATCTCATGAGATACCAACACCGTTTTATCATTAAGAAAGAAAGAGTTGATCAGGCTCATATGCCCCGTTTGGCAAGTTGTCTCCGTCACCTCATGCACCCGGATCAACATCATCACGAATCCCTTATAACAACCATTCGGATGCATACCTCATCGAATACCACATCTTAAGCGGGTACTCGGTTAACTCAAGCACGTTTTCTAAGGGGAAATGCATATGAATAAAATATTTTCATTATCGAGACTGTTCTTTGTGTTCACTCTTTTCCATTGTCGAAGCCCAAAGCTAACGACTATTCATAATTTTCATTACTTGAAAATAAATAACACAGGACACGCAGTCCGAGTGCTCAATCACAACACCTTAGGCCAATGCCGCAATCCAAGGTTGTGGTCGTAGAAACAATTATAGTTCTATCCATGTTTCATTTCAACATGATAAGGACTCCTAGCCCATAACAACGAAATTAGGACACACAGTCCTCAATTCCAAAATTAGGACTCCTAGTCCATAATATCACGATTAGGACCCTTGGTCCATAATTCTTGACTTGGATCCCAGATCGCGTGCATATAACTGAATGCTAGAGGCGACGTCTTGCGAACTAGATTCTCTTTCACAGGTGCTTACTTTTCGCTCAGTGAAAACCAAAAACCAAAATAAAACCTCGGTCACTTATCCAAGCAACCGGAACGTTTCTAAATCATTTAGGAGAAAATCTTTTCCTTTACAAATTCTTTTATAAAACATTTAGGAAATTCGTTTGCTTTGGAAATCCTTGATGGAATAAAGTCAAATATTTTCAAAGGGTCTTTCCTTCATAAAACACACCGTTCGAAAAGGTTTTCTCTCGTACAAAACTTTTGATCATAAAAAGGTGGTTTCCTTCAACTTAAAATCACTTCAACATTTTTTCTAAAAACAAAGATCTTATTCTTCCGAAGTAAGCACTTTAAACAAGGAACTTTTACAAGGGAATCCAAAACTTTCAAAGTTCTATTCAAGGCTTATTAAGGCTTTTAATCCTTATAGTCATTGGGCACAGACTCAAGTCCGGCTTCTCAAACTTCAATCAACAGGAATATATTCACAACAATTATATTATCACAGTTAATGACAATTCATCAAATATAAATAATTCATAACACTTTAAAGCAAGTAATGTTCAACTGCAAGTAATAACCACAATAGTTCAAGTAAACAATTTATTCAAGTATTGGCTCAATATCACAATAATAATCACAACACTCAATTAAACACATACACACATGCATATAGTTATTGAATATCCCTAGGCAAGCTCCCCTTACCTTTGAAGACAAGTAAAGGATCCTCGCCTTAATGCTTACGTTAGCTCCAAGAGTGTAACTATCTATTCCATCAAGCAAGCATAGCCATGTCAAATGTCTCAGAGAGGTAATCCAACAACGCGCAACAACCAGGAGTCAATTACACATGATCAAACACACATTCTAATTTGATCTAAACACTTAATCTTATTACCAAACAAGGTCATTTTCAAAGAAAATCGTGTTTGGAGCTTAAGCTTCACAATACCCTTTGAGGAAACTTTGTTTTGATTAAAGGATCATGAAAATGAACTTAGGAATCTCAAATTAAAGGTCCTAATTTGAATAAAACATAGCTAATATTATAGAAACACAATCGATTTCAAATAAAATCAAATTGGGGTTTAGGGTTCCTAAACAGAATTTGGGGAAAACTCATTTGATCAAAGGATAATAAAATTAGTTTAATAAAACACTAATTTATAGTCCCAATTGCAATAAAAACATAATTTAATTTCATATTACAACATGAAATCAAGGAGCTAGGGTTGGGGTTTCAAAATCAGATGTCGAGATTTTCAATCTAGAAGAGATTAGAGGGTAAATCACTTACCCAAGATGAAGGAAGAAGAGAGTAGCACCACAGGTGTAGGTGGTCCGGCGTGTTAGAGGCGGCAGCAGAAGCGGAGTTTTGTTTCCCATGGTGGAGATGATGACTGATGCGTATTTTTAAGAATAAAGGCAAGTGCACCTCGTTCGCAAACAAGTAATACGGTGGTGAGACCGGTTATCGTATCCACAGGGATCGGTTGCCAATTACCAATTCACAAACTCAACAACTATCTAGACTAAACTATGGTATGAAGGTAGATAATAAAATAAAGAAACAAAATATTTTTGGTCTTTTTTGGAATTTTATCGAACACTTGGAAGGCAATAGAAATGCGGTTAAGATTGTCAGGGTTAGACTACACTAATCCTCCCTTAATTGCAATGAAATGGCTTCTAACACAAGTCCTAATTCAATAATGACAATCAAGTCTTTTCTAAAATACTCAAGCCTAATGTCTTAGGTGCAATGAGCCTAAAACCCCAAATTAAACCCTAATGTCTTAGGTGGATTAACCTGAGATTTTGCATTAAGTCAAGACTTATAAGATTGCAAGCATCCAACACCTATGTCTAGATTCTTGAACTACTTGGCATATGATTCATGAGCATGCCTTAACATCAATATGTCAATTGTCTATCAAAGCAACATATCATTCCTATGGGTAGCTAAGCTAAGGAAAGCATTAAGCACAGAATCACAAACTCATAAAGAAATAGAGACTTGCATTAAAACAACCAAATCAAATACAAACAAGTTTAGAAAAGCTACATCTAACCCCAACAACAAGGGATTTAACTACTCATGAAAAATGAGAATACAAAAGAGAAGGAGAGAAGGGATGAAGAACACTCATAGAAGAATCCTCCAATCTTCTTCCATTCCCAGAGCAAGGAAAACATCCCCTACTAGGGTTGGAACCCTAATCCAGCCGCAGCTCCAAGTGCCTCCTCCAAGAGCTCTTCAATAATCCTCCCCAAAACTCTTCCCTTTCTGCCCTAAAACAGCAACTTATACCAATCAATTCTGCGCGCGTTCGCGAGGCGAATGTTAAAAATCTGCTGTTTCAGAGAATTGAACTCTCGCGAGGCGAGAGTTTATCGCGACGCGAAACCGAAAGGTTCTTCTCAATTACGCCCGTGAGGAGCATCAGGGCCTGGGCGTGATGGCTTCTGGTTTCCATACTCGCGAGGCGAGCCATGGTTCGCGGGGCGAACCAGAAAGATGACATTCTGCTGGAACAGTCAGCTTTCAGGGTCGCGAGGCGAATCCAGTCTCGCGGGGCGAATCACCAGAATTCTGCTCGGCTCAATTTCTTCTCTTTTCAGGCTCTTTTTCATCCAAGCTCCATCAAGGCCAATTCTGAGCATTTTTACATTAATTCCTGCAAAACAACACCAAGAAACCGCTTCACCCGTTCCAAGGGAAAAACTAATAAAAACCAAATAAAGAATGCCTAATCTATATGAAAAATGCATGCAAAAGTGTACAGAAAACATGATGTAAAATCACACTATCAACGATTTATTGCGTGATTTTGCTCCCCATTTCGAGCGGCGACCAGAAATGGGGGTTTTCGTGGCGGAGGTCCGGCATTCGCGAGGAGGCTGACGTGTTTCTTGGCGGAGGACGCCTGCAGAACCAAGACACAGTCGTCTCCTCGAGCCAATGAGCGGCGAGCTGCGGCCAGCGGTCTCCTAGAGGCGGCGCGCGTCCAAGCAGCAAGAAGGAAAGAGGAGAGACCTTGTATGTAGGAGGAAGATGAAGTGGGGAAGAAGAAGAGAGAAAGAAGGGAAAGAAAAGAGAAGAGTGTGGGAGGGGGGTTTACGGGTTTGAGATAGAAATATGAGAGAGAAAAGTTGGTTTTGTATTAGTGGGTACACTATGAGTGATAAATATTAAGCCTAAAATAAACATCTTTTTACTTTTTGGAATCTAAAAATAAAGATTGATAAATATATGATTTCGAAATTCAAATTAGAGTAAAGATTAATAGTTGAACTGATCAACTAAGAAAATACTTGGTCCAAAATTTAATCTCCGATTAATGTCAAACCAGTTTATTTTCAAATCTAAAATTAAATAGAATGAAAATATGGAAATGCGTCTCTCTTAATCATATTATTTAAAACACTTTTCTATACTGGTAATAATAGTGACAATAACATAAATTATTGTCTAGTAAGCGTGCATTCATTAAAATAAGTCAGTGCTAACGTACCTAGTAAAATAATTTGAAGAGAGTAATTTAATTACTCAAACTAAACCACATAACAAAATAAACATAAACATCCAAATAAAATAATTAATCATATGTGTAAAAACTAGGGTGTTACACTGCTATTCCAACAAAGAGAAGGCAACCACAGAGAAAGGCCAAGTCTGTCATGGCTACTGAGGTAAGCATCCCTGCTAATGACCCTGAACAATTAGCAGTAGATACTTTAGTTCAGAGTTTTGATAATACTGCTGATTTACCACACACTGAGTCTGTATACATACCCATACTGCCATCACCACAAATCTTTTCACCATAGACAGCCTCACCTGTCTACTCACCTGTACAAACCTCACCAAATAGACCACATTTTCAACCCATAATACCTTCAAATGATCCCTGGTTCAATCAACCAGATGATGTAGGGATTAACCCTGGAGCCACCTTTCCCAAAATACCTAGAACCAAATTCCCCTACACTAACCCTTCAGTTCTCTATGATGGCAAAGCTGAAAGCTGAGCCAAAGTAAAAAAGAGACTGGAATATCCTCTATCATCAACAGGAACCTGAACCAACTTCAACCAGACCTTTCTTTCATTACCAGAATATGAGTATGAACCTAAGTCCATACAATACCCAGAATACATACCCATTCCCTATGTTCCAAATCACAATAATCCTCTTCCATCCACTCTGCACAACCACATTGGACATGCCCTTACTCACCTTCCACTACAAAAATTCTCACCTAGGAAAATCTACCCAAACCTCATCAAATCCCCCCTTTCAAACCTTTCATCAATGGTGTCAACCGGCACATCATACCTGTTTGGTCTACTGACCCTTGCAAAGCAAATGCTCCATCAATTATCCACAAAAGGTCAAGAACAGAATGAAGACCTAAATTCATTCTGGACAGAGAGACATCTTAGGTGACTTTTAGGCATCTAAGTGTTTATGGCAGAGCTGTTAGTCTTGTGGACCACCTCATGTATGCCTTCCTGCAGAATGAGTTTGAGTTGCCAAGATAGGTTAGAGCTGCAAACTTTGTCCCTCCAACTTGGCTGTTTCACACCAAGAAGAAAACAAAGATTGGTGTCAGACCTTATATGATTACTCCAAGATTACCAATGATAGATCTGAATAAGGACAAGGATCTGAAAAAGCAGAGGAGCACTGCAAAGAACCAGAAGACAATTCTTGCATGATCAATCCCCGATTCTCAGAGAACCTATTGATCAGAACATGATTAATTTCTGGTTGTCAAAGAAAGTTGAAGACATTGATGAAGATTCTGCAGTTGCTATCTGGTCAAATCACATGGTGGCTTGTGCTAAGGAAGCTTCATCTTCTGGTTTAAGTGAACAAGAGAAGAGAAGTATTCCTAAAGTAAGAGGAAAATGTGGACTCTTAAATGTCAGATTCTTCATTTACAAGGGCAGTCATAGAATTCATGTTATCAGTCATGTCTATGAAGAAGACCCTGTCCACTGGGCTAAAAAGCTGCCTCCTCTTGTAGCTATTGCTTCATCACCATCACCATCTCCTCCATCTGAGCATACTGAGGAAAAGATCATAGTTGAAGAACCGGAGTTAATTGCTAATACTGTTCAACCAGTAGCTGGAAATGAAGAAGTTGCTGAGTCTGCTCCAAAGACCAAGCACCTCTGAAAAGCACTCTTCTCAGCCATTGGCTCTAACAGTCATTGGTCGCGCTGTCGCCACGCGCCAAAAAGAACGAGCGTTTACAAAATAATGTAGATAGGGAAGTGACAACTCAAGTATCATCTCACAAGGACTCTTAGGTTGTTGTTATTAACAGAAAATCAGTTTTGGGGGGTTGGAGTGAAATAAAATAAAGAAAACAAAGCAGAGAGACAACGCAGACTAAAAATTATCAAATACCAAAGAAACGATTAACCTACTGTTCTCGGTTTCACACTATCATTGGTCATTGGTTCACATAAATCCAAGCCCTAAGCAGATTCTAATCTCCTCCCGGTTGTAGCAACAATTAACAAACGAAATCACTACTACAGATATATGTTCCTATTCCCGAATTAAACAAACGGGGTGAAGTCCTCATGAACTAAACGAACATGAACGAACACACGCGAATTAAACAAACGCGATTAAGTATAGGAACATAACATCACCGAAATGAATCAACACAACACTATACACTCCTGAATTAAACAAACAGAAACATATAGCATCGCATTGAAAAGAGAATAGCCAACAAAACAGGAAATACAGAACCTCAAGTGTAATTGAAACCAATTACAGTAGATTAATCTAGGAGACTAGTTCTCCATTACAGAAATAAACACAAAAGAAAAGAAAAGAAAATAAACTACTGAACTACAACTACTGACTAAAAACTAGCTAGCTTCTTTTCTGCCTTCAAACAGGCTTATATACAACTTCTGGAATTCGCTGACTCGCGAGGCGAACACTGTTTCGCGACGCGAATAATGTGAACAGTCTTCAGCTTTTGGGTTCTCTCGCGAGGCGAGCTTATTATTCGCGAGGCGAGACTCTTCAGATTCCAAACTGTAACGCCCGTGACCTTCAACATGGATGAGCTGTGATGGCTTCTGGTCTTCCAGGGTTGGATTACTCGCGAGGAGAGTAAAGTGTTAGCGGGGCGAGACAGAATGGTTGGCAATTTCTGGAATAGTCACCTTCAGGTTCGCGTGGCGAATGCCTTCTCGCGGGGCGAAAGCTCCAGATTTATTTCTTTTTATTAACCTGAAAACAGAAAATAGCATAAGTGCTTTATTTAACTCTAAATCAACTAAATTAACCTAAAAATACTTTACAGACTCAAAATACTACTTAAAGACAATCAAGTCTAATTTGGGCGAAATTGATATAAAATTAGCACAAAACCACGGTTATACTAGCCATAAAACTAGATAAGCCAGCGATTGATCAAAATACCCCAAACTTAAACTTTGCTTGTCCCCAAGCAAACTACAACTCAAAAACTTAAAAAGACTAAAGACATGGCAAGCTTAAAAGATTTAATCAAGATTGCACAAATTTCAAGCAATTTATCAAAACAGTTTTCTTCAATGTCCCCCCCTTCCAAACAAAGCAATCCCCACAATCATTCATTCCAAACAATTGAGAATTTCATCATTCAAACAATCATTAATCTAAACAGGGGGTCCAAGTTACACACAAGAGGGAGATCACCAAATTCAAACAACTGCCTTCCTCACAAGGGCATTTAGTGTTCACTCATTCGCTCAGTTTGTGTCAGGCTATCAACAATTCACTCAATTTCACTTTTAAGAGCACTTCCCATAAATTTGATTTTCATCTCCAAATGATTCCCACAGAAAACATGCAAGCAACATCAAAAGGTCTTTTAGGGGTTGTAATGGGGCCTGACTAAGGGTAGGATATACAAAGGTACTAGCTGAAGACCCTAGGAACTAAGAGAGCATGAACATTTTGATACATTGAAATTCCACTCAAGTTCCTTTTCTCATTCCTCTTTTTGCCTTGGGTGACTACAACCATTCTTCTAATCATGTTTACACTTTTTTTTTCTGCTTTTCTTTTGGCCTTTGGCTCCAACCTTTTTATTATATGTATGTATATATATATATATATATATATATATATATATATATATATATATATATATATATATATATATATATATTCAATCCCAACCAACACATCATATCCTTGTAGCCACCCCAAACTTAGTTTCTTGCAACCACTCTCTTGCTAAAATTCCATGCTCTCCTAATCCTAAGATCGGGTTAACATGGTTTTTCAGATTTTAGGCTCATAACATCAGGTCATCAAGAATTAACAGGCTAATTAGGCTCAATGAGGCTAACTAGGGAACATGCATCAGGAATTGGTTATTTTACGCTAAGTAGCTATTTACAAAGAAGACGCCTAAATCATTTGAAGCAAACACATAATCATGCAAACCAAGAAGAGATTCAAGCAAATTCCGGAAAGTGCAACTTAAAAAATGATTCTCACAGTCAAAAATATGTTGGAGGCTCAAAACCTCACCTGGACATTATTTGCAAATTGTTTGACAGAGATTCTATCCCTAGTGTGTGCTTCCTATCACCCCAAACTTATCATAAATCATGCCATCATAACAAAATCTCAAAGTTCAGTTTTCAATCATATGGGGATCATTTTTCAAAAAAAAAATTTTCTAATCCTAGGGGGAACAGTCAACAAATAACATGCAATCCATCTGTGCAAAATTAATCAAAACCAATAAGCTAGCCAACACAAGACTCAGCACAACTCCTGAGCTTCTCAAATTATTCAGGAGATTTATTGACAACAAAACAGAAATAAAGCAAGGAAAAAAAATTTAAAAAGAGAGGGTTTAGAGAAACTCATTGGAGTGGTCCACCAGGATCCCATTGCTTGTAACATAAGGCCCAAGTGATAGCCAAAGGGTGGGAGTTTATTCCATGCTTCCATAACTTGCAGCCTTGATATGGGAGTGAGTGCTTGACAGTTACGGTGACTCCTTCAAGTACGGCGGACTTCTCACTCCCTCTTGGGTCAAGGTTGACCTCTTTCTCAACAAAATCCTCCCAATAACATTGGGGTTCAACCCCTTGGACTGGCCATGGTGCAAGATCCAGTGGCTTGAACTCCATTACCGGTTGTTCCACAGTCGGAGGTGGTAAACAAGTAGATAGTGTTACTGGTGCTGCTTCCTTTTCTGCACGATCTTCATTCACAGCACTAACAAATTCATCACCTGCTAAACCTGCAGAAATCTCAGCACACACCACACAAAGGTTAGTGTTAGTAGAGTCAATACATATATCACAATGAACTGAATCAGTAAAAGCCTGAATGTCTGGAAATTCGGCAATTAGTTCATCCATCCCATCACTCTCAACACATGCATATGAGTTAATTGAATCATCTACTTCCATAGGTTCTTCATCATCCTCAAACACGGGAAGGCAGATGTCCTCCTGATCCTCATTTTCTATATGCACAGAATCCTCATACCTTTCAAAACATGCTATACATAAAGCGAAGTTATCGGATAATCAGCACATGAATTATAATAGATAGAATCAGGGGATTCAACACACAGTTCATCAACAGAAACATTATCAAAATCATCAGCAGAAGTATCTTCAAGAATAACCATCTGTGAATCCGTATGTTCTTCAAGTGGACATTGAGTTAGCAGTGCAGCCGAGTTGGCGACAATTTGATCAATTTGAATGGCCAACTTCTGAGATTCAGCTTCACTCCTCTAATGGGATTCAAGACTTTGTTCTGCCATCCGTTGATTTTTCTCTATCATCCGTTGATTTTGCTCGGTCATTTGTTGTATCATTCCTTCCATTTGTGCAGTTATCTGTGCAGTCATTTGCTTGAACAGGTCCTCGAGTGAAGGTCCGAAAGGTGCAGAAGTGGTCACTTGGGGAGGATATGGTGCCAGTGGTGACATTAGTTGTTGGTCCTCATACGAAGGGTTTAGATGGGTTCCCCAGCTCAATAGGAAGACTTTCTTCAAATCAAACCAGCTGAAGATGGAATTCGCCTCAAGATTATACAACCAATCCCTTGCAGCACCTTCAAGTGAGAGATGGAAAGCTCCCATATGGATGTGATCTTCTGTTATTCCTTCAGGTCTCAGCATTATAGAACAAACAGCCTGGAATTCCTTCAGATGCGCCTGCGGATTTTCACCTGCAAGACCACTAAACCTTGGCAACCAGTGCCTTAAACCAGAAAAATCAGGATAATATATGCATGGTGGTTCATAATTAACATTAGGCATATAACCATACATGTAATCATCCATGGCAGTACTAAAATTCATAACCAGACAAAACAGACAAAACTAACTCAGCAAAGCAAAAGTTTTTTTTTTTAATTTATTTATTTTCTGCTAATAACACAACAAGAGTCCCCGGCAACGGCGCCAATTTTTGGTCACGCTGTCGCCACGCGCCAAAAAGAACGAGCGTTTACAAAATAATGTAGATAGGGAAGCGACAACTCGAGTATCGTCTCACAAGGACTCTTAGGTTGTTGTTATTAACAGAAAATCAGTTTTGGGGGGTTGGAGTGAAATAAAATAAAGAAAACAAAGCAGAGAGACAACGCAGACTAAAAATTATCAAATAGCAAAGAAACGATTAACCTACTGTTCTCGGTTTCACACTATCATTGGTTCACATAAATCCAAGCCCTAAGCAGATTCTAATCCCCTCCCGGTTGTAGCAACAATTAACAAACGAAATCACTACTACAGATATATGTTCCTATTCCCGAATTAAACAAACGGGGTGAAGCCCTCATGAACTAAACGAACATGAACGAACACACGCGAATTAAACAAACACGATTAAGTATAGGAACATAACATCACCGAAATGAATCAACACAACACTATACACTCCTGAATTAAACAAACAGAAACATATAACATCGTATTGAAAAGAGAATAGCCAACAAAACAGGAAATACAGAACCTCAAGTGTAATTGAAACCAATTACAGTAGATTAATCTAGGAGACTAGTTCTCCATTACAGAAATAAACACAAAAGAAAAGAAAATAAAATAAACTACTGAACTACAACTACTGACTAAAAACTAGCTACCTTCTTTTCTGCCTTCAAACAGGCTTATATACAACTTCTGGAATTCGCTGACTCGCGAGGCGAACACTGTCTCGCGACGCGAATAATGTGAACAGTCTTCAGCTTTTGGGTTCTCTCGCGAGGCGAGCTTATTATTCGCGAGGCGAGACTCTTTAGATTCCAAACTGTAACGCTCGTGACCTTCAACATGGATGAGCCGTGATGGCTTCTGGTCTTCCAGGGTTGGATTACTCGCGAGGCGAGTAAAGTGTTAGTGGGGCGAGACAGAATGGTTGGCAATTTCTGGAACAGTCACCTTCAGGTTCGCGAGGCGAATGCCTTCTCGCGGGGCGAAAGCTCCTGATTTATTTCTTTTTATTAACCTGAAAACAGAAAATAACATAAGTGCTTTATTTAACTCTAAATCAACTAAATTAACCTAAAAATACTTTACAGACTCAAAATACTACTTAAAGACAATCAAGTCTAATTTGGGCGAAATTGATATAAAATTAGCACAAAACCACGGTCATACTAGCCATAAAACTAGATGAGCCAGCGACTGATCAGTCATCCATCCACATGATCAACCTCAAGTTTCCAGAACACTAGACATTTTTCCAAGTCAAGCACATGTTCAAGATGAGACACCTCGTTGTGCCCCATTGTATTGTTAGATTAAAATCTTATTATATATTTACTTAATGGCACACTTATCATTGAAAATATGTAAAAAATAAAAACTTAATTACTAACCATATAACTTCTGCAAGTTAAACACACCAAAGTTATAATATATAAATACACACATGTTTGTTCATTACGTTACCAAAACACTGTTCAGGGCATCCTATCAGTAGGATCTCGCACAGGTATTTAGTTATACAAACTACTTATAATCAGCGGAAAATAAAACATCTTATAAGACTCACTGGCCATAGACACTAAACTACATTGCTGGAATCCACAGCTCGTCCTCCCGCCTCTGTTTCATACGTAGTTCCATCTAACTCCTCGACAACTGGTTCCTGCATCAGGTCTTCTCTTACGATCACATCAGAAATAAAATACAACACACAAATATATAGGGGATAAGAAACAATTCTATCCTCAAAACCGGAAAAGAGTCATAGCATATCATACAATAAATATCCCAGACAATCAACATACATAACTAACAAGTCATCCTCAAATTAATGTACCATCCTCTACCCCAATCTCACACAACTACACTTTTATACTGATGTGGCCACCACTAATCCTATCACACATTCCTCGTTAGGAAAGTCAGTCGGTGGTCCAGGTGACGCATTCCCAACGCCGGTGCACATTCTCATCCATGGTGAGAATTCTCATGCAAAGCAATGACACTATAGCAGCACAGTACCGTCGGTGCACACCCAGGTTCTCTCTCATCTCTATCAAGGGTGCTCATGCATAGTAATGACACTATAGTTACACAACTTAAATTCTAAGGTGGAACGGTCTAATGAGAACTCTTGACCTCGTATATTCCAAATATACGGTTGTGAACAACAACGTAAACACATGAATATCACTAACCTATATTAATAACATCCTAGTGCCTTAACCTTTCTTCAAAGCCTTAACACATATTCTATGTCACCCTTCTTATTTAAAATAACTCATTTAGGTTTGGCACATCTAAGTCACCATTATCCTCACATCCAAACAATTATCTCCCGAACAATATATATATCTTTGCTTAAATTCCGCTAAGCAAAATATTAAAACCAGGCAGATCATGCATAACACAATATCAACAACATATTCCAATACCACCAAAATAACACAATATCAATTCAATAATGATAATAAAGTCAAATCAACCATAAACAATCTAAAATCATCCTAACATCAATAAACCTACAATCCCTGAATCACGATTGGTTTTACAGAAAAGGTTTTCAATGTGATTTTGGCCTTGTCGATTGCTCGACTACTAGTAGGGTTTAGGTCGCCTTACACAAATATTATATAATATACTACTTATCGATTCCGAAGAAAGAGTGATCCTTTCCCCTACCTGAACTTATTACCGAAGTCCCAAACTTTTCGATCCTCGTTACTCTACCACAGTAAATGGTTAACCTTCAACCAAAACAACATAACACAATAAATCAAACAAAAACCAACCATTATTAATTCATGCTAGGTTCGGCCATGGTATCAAAAATAGGCTACGGTTATTTTCTCAACTCCATCTTTTGGATCTTAGTTCCTAGAGTATTAACTAACATAAATCAAGTGTTACAATTCAAAAATATGAAACAAAATCCTCTAACCTCTATGTTTAGGGTTTCGGCCATAATAAGAAAAATAGGGTAGAAATTCTTTTTGCTCACAAACTCTTGGATCTAGAGCCTACACACCTTAAATAGTTGATACAAATCATAATCTAGTTAAAGATTGAAGAAAACTTATTTTGTTTATATGTACCCATTTACGGTCAAGACTAGAAAATAGGGTTAGGAATTTCTTTTGATTTTAAACCATTAGATTTAGAACATAGAAACCCTAGATAGCTTATAAACAACTTCATCTAAGTTAAAAGTTGAACAAAATCTCATTTGCCCTCCAATACTTAGATTCGGCCATATATAGAAAAATAGGAAGGAAAATTATTTTGCTTACATACTCTTATATTATTAAAGTAGAAGTCATATAAGGGTCATATAAATTGGTTTCTCATTAAAATGATTTTTCTACAATTTTCTAGAATTATTTGAAGTTCTAGATCTAGAAATGGAGTTTTGTGAAAAGTTGATGGAAATGAAGATTTGATGCATGATAAATGAAGCTAAGATGATGAGGAAGGGATTCCTCACCTTGGAATGAAGAATTTTGATCAAGAACTTGATGATAAATGAAGAACTTCTCAAGAACACAAAGGATGTTCTTGGTGAGCAAAATGACTTAGGAGAGAAAATGAAATTTTGGTTAAGTGTGGGAGGGGTTTGGGCCGTGGTTTTTAGTGAGGGAGTGAGGGAAATGAGTTTTTTAATGTTAAAAATGAACCAAGGTTAGGTTAGTTGACATACGTTAAGTTTAGAAAATAATATAATAACTTAACTATGGTTATAATAACCTAACTAGAGTTAATTTGTAACCATGGTTTGGTTAAAATACTTGGTGGAGAATGAAGGGAGGTGTGACTGATTTTGGACCACATCTAATGAGTCATCCATGACTCATCGATTCAATCCGTTATTGGTTCCCGGAAACCCCGTACGCAGCACCGTTATTTACCCGATTTCTATTTTTAAGAGGAAAATGATGAAACGAAAGCAAAATGAAATAGGTATGGTTTATGGAATGTGGCTGCACCAAATTGGAGAGATGTGGGAGGTTTACAACCATAGAAAATGGGTGGTTAAAAGTGCGGAGATGTGTCTTGTTAATAATCGCGAAAGCATTTTGGTCATTTTACCCAAAAGTCATGATTACTAGCATTTAATGCTCATAAATGCTTGGTGACTCATCCTCCATTAGTCATCATGTATGAATCATTGTCCCGATATCTTGACGGGTCTCTGCAGTTCCATTTTTTACTCCGTTGGATTCCCGATTAGGGTTTTACACCCGCGTAAAAGCGTAATATTTTGTTTTCGGTTGAAAATTTTCAAAACAACCAAACTCGTTAGAAATATGATTTAAATATAAACCATTTCGTTCACGAGTCAAAATTAGGTTTTCTGGTCAATAAAATCTTACGGTCAGTGAAAACACCGATTGTTTTCCGTCCGAACTTTTACCAAAATTCATCCGAATAAACATAATATTTTACTTCTGATCAGAAATTTGGAAAATAGAATTCCTCATGGAAAAAATATAAAAAATCTACAAATTTCAGTTTCGGGTCAAATTAGGGTTTTCTACCGGTATAAAATTATACTGTCAGTAAAAAAAGCAGATCGGTTTCCGTATGAGTTTTATACCCAAAATTTCACCGTAACCTTCTACCATAAGAGAGACTACAAATATGATTTTATTTTATTTAAAATCATTTTCTAACTCTCAGATTAAAATATAATTAATTATATTTTAACCGATTAAACAGCGTAATTAAAAGTCAGGCTATTACATTACTACCACTCTTAGAAAAAAAATCCATCCTCGGAATTTCTTAACTCAAAACTAGACATCATCTTGTAACCGTATCTTAATCTAAAGATCCCACATTATATTTCTCATCGCTATCTTTCCCCTAGGTGACAGCGGTAACTTCATAATAGAATTCATTCTTATATCGTTCTTTTTATCCTCGAAACAATCCATCACTACATTGTATTCATTGTCCTTAACATTTCACCTTGATCTATCATCCTTGAAGTACATAATTAAAAATTAATCATTTCCTTCTTCTTACTACTGATCCACTAGAGAACCTTATTTCAACATCTAACTCCTGCAGTTAACACCACAATCAATTCCAACATCTAACTTCTACCATTACCCGCAATTAAAACCACAATCAATTTCAACATCTAACTTCTACAATTAACACCACAATCAATAATACCCTAACTTCCAACTTAATGTATCCATTCACGGTCCTAGATACTTGTAGCGTATTCCACTATTCCAGATTATATCAAAATCACACATCTTAATCCTCAAAAGAACATTATTGCACCTCTTAATGCAACTAAAACCAAAAGAAGTTATATTTCTTGCTCATATTTATCTTAGATAAAACTACCATAGGTACTTTTCCTTTAATCCTCCAAATTCATACCATCCATATTAACTACGAGTATTTGATCATTACCTTAGATTCTATAATGATACTATACATCGATCAACATTTGACTTATAGTAATTATCTTACTCACTGATATTAATCTTAAGGGTTCACATCCTACCAGTCACAACTATACCTCAACAAAAACTCTCATCACTTTCTTGCCTATCATGCAACTTAGACAAACAAACAAGGTCTACCATCTATCAAATACATACCTTTTACAAGATCCTCCTGTTGAGAGGATTCAGCTCCCCTCACAGTAGACACTCTCCCAGTGGTCTGAGGTCTAGCCACCCGTGGTCTTGCTATTGGGACTCCTTTCTCAGCTTTACCTCTCTGAACACTGGCTTCTCTACCCATAGCTACCAATTGTTGTATTTCTGTATGTCTGCACTCACGAGCCAAGTGATCTGGTTTACCACAGATGTAACAAACACGTCTCTCCCTGCAATTTCTCATATGATGCGGTCCACCGCATCTAAAACAAGCTAAGCCTCTCTGCAGTTGGACCGTTCCACTCACTGGTGTTGTAACAACTGGTAAGGGTGCAGGTGCCTGTACTGGTCTAGTATATGGTCCTTGTCTCTCCTGAGAACCATTACCTTCTCTCCTCTGGAGACCTGATCGAATAGGACCTCCACTGCTTTGCTGCCTCTGCTCAGTAGCCTGCCTCTAGTCCATGCCCTGTATAACACTGCCTCTGGTCTATGCCCACTATAACACTGTAACTCTCAACCAACTCCGGAAAACTCTGAATATCCAAATACACTACAACTCTTCACAGCTCATGTCGCAGTCCCTCTTCAAACCTTCTACACCTCCAATCCTCATCTGGGAATATCTGATAGAATTCTGAAAACTTACTCAGAGCCGCAAAGTGTGATGCATAATCACCAACAGTCATGTTTCCCTATCGGAGACTAGTAAACTCCTTCTCCTTCGCACGTCGGACTACATGCGGAAAATACTTCTCGAAGAAGCATTCAGTAAACAACTGCCAGCATATAATCCTGTCCTCTGACTCCAATAATCTTATCTTACCTCTCCACTAAGACTCTGCTTCTCCAGTTAACATGTAGTCAGCATAAGTCACTTTCCTCTCCTCTCTGCAAGGCATGGTGTCAAATATCTTCTCTATCTCTTGTACCCACCATTATGCCTTCTCTGGGTCATAGTTCCCTCGGAACTGTGGTGGCTTCCCTTTCAGGAATGTAATCAATCCTGCCTCTTCAGCTTCAATAGCTGTTATTTGATTCTGCAGTTCCTGCTGCTCTTTGTTTATTTGCAGCATCTCCGCATTCTGATGTGTTTGTAATAACAAGGCAGCAGCTATCGTTTCCATAATATTGGGAGTCACAGACGACTCTCCTCCATTTCTGGTAGGGTTAACCTCACCGTTGTCAGCTCCAATGGTTCCCTCAGGAGATCTGTCACCACAAATAATCAGACTTCCTCTTCCACGAGCCATGATTCTATAATAGAAATCATCCACACTCATCAGTATGACATATAATACTACATAGACAGGTATATAAATACCATATGCCATACTAATGCTAATTATCGCATCGAGTTCGGACACACTACCCAACTTCTAAGCATAGTTAAAATCCGATGTGGACTCAACTAGACACGGCATGTAACAAAATCCTAGACCTCACAGTCCGATTAGAATCGAACTGCTCTGATACCACCAAATAAGACACCCCGTTGTGCCCCATTGTATTATTAGATTAAAACCTTATTATTTATTTACTTAATCGCGCGCTTATCGTTGAAAATATGTAAAAAATAAAACTTAATTACTAACCATATAACTTCTGCAAATTAAACACACCAAAGTTATAATATATAAATACACACATGTTTGTTCATTACATAGGGTATCCTATCAGTAGGATCCCGCACAGGTATTTAGTTATACAAACTGCTTATAATCAGCGGAAAATAAACATCTTATAAGACTCACTGGCCCTAGACACTAAACTACATTGCTGGAATCCGCAGCTCGTCCTCCCGCCTCTGGTTCATACGGAGTTCCATCTAACTCCTCAGCAATTGGTTCCTCCATCGGGTCATCTCGTACGATCACATCAGAAATAAAATACAACACACAAAGATATAGGGGATAAGAAACATTTATATCATCAAAAGCAAAAAAGAGTCATAGCATATCATACTATAAATGTCCCAGACAATCAGCATACATAAATAACAATTCATCCTCAAATTAATCTACCATCCTCTACCCCAATCTCACACAACTAAACTTTTATACTGACGTGGCCACAACTAATCCTGTCACACATTCCTCGTTAGGAATGTCAATCAGTCGTCCAGGTGACGCGTTCCCAATGCCGGTGCACATTCTCATCCATGGTGAGAATGCTCATGTAAAGCAATGACACTATAGCCGCACAGTACCGTCGGTGCACACCCTAGTTCTCTCTCATCTCTATCAAGGGTGCTCATGGATAGCAATGACACTATAGTTACTCTTGACCTCGTATATTCCGAATATACGGTTGTGAACAACAACGTAAACACATGAATATCACTAACCCATATTAATAACATCCTAGTGCCTTAACCTTCCATCAAAGCCTTAACACAAATTCTATGTCACCCTTCCTCTTTAAAATAACTCATTTAGGTTAGGCACCTCTAAGTCACCATTATCCTCACACCCAAACAATTATCTCCCGAACGATATATATATCTTTGCTTAAAATCCGCTAAGCACAATATTAAAACGAGGCAGATCATGCGTAACACAATATCGACAACATATTCCAATATCACCAAAATAACACAATATCAATTCAATAATGATAATAAAGTCAAATCAACCATAAACAATCTAAAATCATCCTAACGTCGATAAATCTACAATCCCCGAATCACCATTGGTTTTACAGAAAAGGTTTCCAATGTGATTTTGGTCTTGTCGATTGCTCGACTACAAGTAGGGTTTAGGTCGCCCTACACAAATATTATATAATATACTACTTATCGATTCCGAGGACAGAGTGATCCTTTCCCCCACCTGAACTTATCACCGAAGTCCCGAACTTTTCGATCCTCATTATTCTACCATAGTTAATGGTTAACCTTCAACCAAAACAACATAACACAAATAAATCAAACAAAAACCAACTATTACTAATTCACGCTAGGTTCGGCCATGATATAAAAAATAGGCTAGAGTTATTTTCTCAACTCCATCTTTTGGATCTTAGTTCCTAGAGTATTAACTAAAATAAATCAAGTGTTACAATTCAAAAATATGAAACAAAATCCTCTAACCTCTATGGTTAGGGTTTCGGCCATAATAAGAAAAATAGGCTAGAAATTCCTTTTGCTCACAAACTCTTGGATCTAGAACCTACACACCTTAAATAGTTGATACAAATCATGATCTAGTTAAAGATTGAAGAAAACTTGTTTTGTTTATATTAACCCAATTTCGGCCAAGACTTGAAAATAGGGTTAGGAATTTCTTTTGATTTTAAAATCTTAGATTTAGAACGAATAAACCCTAGATAGCTTATAAACAACTTCATCTAAGTTAAAAGTTGAACAAAATCTCATTTCCCCACCAATACTTAGATTCGGCCATATATAGAAAAATAGGAAGGAAACTTATTTTGCTTACATACTCTTAGATGATGAAAGTAGAAGTCATATAAGGATCATAGAAATTGGTTTCTCATTAAAATGATTTTTCTACAATTTTCTAGAATTATTTGAAGTTCTAGATCTAGAAATGGAGCTTTGTGAAAAGTTGATGGAAATGAAGATTTGATGCATGATAAATGAAGCTAAGATGATGAGTAAGGGATTCCTCACATTGTAATGAAGAGTTTTGATCAAGAACTTGATGAGAAATGAAGAACTTCTCAAGAACACGAAGGATGTTCTTGGTGTTCTTGGTGAGCAAAATGACTTAGGAGAGAAAATGAAATTTTGGTTAAGTGTGGGAGGGGTTTGGGTCGTCGCTTTTAGTGAGGGAGTGAGGGAAATGAGTTGTTTAATGTTAAAAATGAACCAAGGTTAGTTTAGTTGACATAGGTTAAGTTTAGAAAATAATATAATAACTTAACTATGGTTATAATAGCCAAACTAGAGTTAATTTGTAACCATGGTTTGGTTAAAATACTTGGTGTACAATGAAGGGAGGTGTGGTTGATTTTGGGCCACATCTAATGAGTCATCCATGACTCATCGATTCAATCCGTTAGTGGTTCCCGGAAACCCCGTACGTAGCTCCGTTATTTACCCGATTTCGGTTTTTGAGAGGAAAATGATGAAACAAAAGCAAAATGAAATAGGTGTGGTTTATAGAATATGGCTGCACGAAATTGGATAGATTTGGGAGGTTTAAAACCATGGAAAATGAGTGGTTAAAAGTGCGTAGATGTGTCTTGTTAATAATCGCGAAAGCATTTTGGTCATTTTACCCAAAAGTCATGATTACTAGCATTTAATGCTCATAAATGCTTGATGACTCATCCTCCATTAGTAATCATGTATGAATCGTTGTCCTGATATCTTGACGGGTCTCTGCAGTTCCATTTTCGACTCCGTTGGTTCCCGATTAGGGCTTTACGCCCGCGTAAAAGAGTAACAATTCGTTTTCGGTTGAAAATTTTCAAAACAACCAAACTCGTTAGAAATATTATTTAAATATAAACCATTTCGTTCACTAGTCAAAATTAGGTTTTTTGATCATTAAAATCTTACTATCAGTGAAAACACCGATTGTTTTTCGTCCGAACTTTTATCAAAATTCGTCCGAATAAACATAATATTTTATTTCTGATAAGAAATTTGGAAAATAGAATTTCTCACGGAAAAAATATAAAAAATCTACAAATTTCAGTTTCGGGTCTAATTAGGGTTTTCTGCCGGTATAATATTATTCTATCAGTAAAAATCGCAGACCGATTTCCGTCAGAATTTTAAACCCAAAATTTTACCGTAACATTCTACCATAAGGGAGAATATGAATATGAATATGATTTTGTTTTATTTAAAATCACTTTCTAACTCTCTGATTAAATTATAATTAATTATATTTTAACCGGTTAAACAACATATTTAAAAATCAGGCTGTTACACAAGACAGTGCTGAAAGTTCAAGACCCTCTCTGCCACAGAACTTTGAAGAGATTATTGGAAGGATGATAGAGGAGAGAGTAAAGGTTGAGGTTAAAGAACAAGTTAAAAAGCAAGTTGCAGAAGCCTTGGCTCCAACGAATGTAATGATCAACCAAATGATGAGCATTCTGCAAAGTTTCCAACAGAGTCACAATCTGCTTGCTCAACCTCATCCACCTCCACCAAACCAGAACCCTCCTCCACCCTCTTATTTGCCTTCTTTTGTTCCTTTAAACTGACAATGATGGTTCACTCATGTTTCCTTTTTGTTTGATGACAAAAAAGGGGGAGAAAGGATATAGAAAATAAATTTTATATATAAAGTCGGTTTTTGGTCATACATATTTGTTTTCACATGCATACTATTTTGATACATACTTGTGCTTGATATGATCTAATATTGCTATTTGTGTTTGGACTTAAATGCTCTGAGACTGTGTTTATCTCTGATACTATGTTTTTGATTTTGACTAAGTTAAAACTGATATGTGCTACTGCTTATGTGTTTTACTCCTTAAAGTTTGAATGCTTTTTCTTAGGGGGAGCTCTATAGCTCTCTTAGACTTTGCTCACTCAAATTTAATTGGTTTTTGTCATCATCAAAAAGGGGGAGATTGTTAGAACCAAAGTGGTTTTGAATTAAAATAATCTCTTAAGTTTTGATGTTAAAAAAAAGGTTAAATTTGCATGGCAAAGTATTGTCAAAGATCTAACTTATTTGTTATAAGTATGCAGGGATTACTTGATTTATACGAGTTAGAGGACTTAAATTTAAAGTATGGAATCTATCAGATTCTATTTCAAACCTCTAGACCAGTCTACAATTCTTGGTAAAATTCTGAGTCGTTAGCTTTTTGGTAGACGAGATCGTTAAAATAAGAATAGACGAGGTCTTAAAAATAACTAAGGTAGACACGTTACTAAGTAGACGAGACATTGAAATATAATAAGTCCAAAGACTTGATAGACGGAGTAGTTTCACTATACATCACGTCAGCAGACGAGCTCTTGAGTATAGCACGTCCTTCTCTCGGAACTAGGTGACAAGTCTGTAAATGCACTATTAGTAGACAAGCCCGTCTCACTGATAAGTAAATCTTACACGTCCAAAGACATGCGCGTCCACTAGTTTTAAAACATGAACCCATCTAAGCTTAAATGTATTTATTTTAAATGATTGCTTATTTAATTCAAAGAATATATGTCTTTCTACCCTTACTGCTTCTATTGTATAAAATCTTTATCTCTTGGATAAAAGAACTTCGTACCATCGAAACCATAAACCTTTGTACTCTGTCAACTACATTGTCTTAAAGATCAAGTCAAGTACAAAGAAGGAAAGTCATAAAGCCACCTTTGGTACAACATAGAAGTGACGGTTCTACTTTGAGCATTCCTCTGATAACCAAAAGCACTTCTCAGTGAAGCATATCAAGTTATTAGTCTCAACGGATCCAAGCATTTGATGCTAAGTCTAAACGGATACAATTTTAAGATCGTTGAAGAAGATCAAGATAGAGAAGCACTTCAGCTATATATACTTGAGGAACTTCAAGAAGATACTGAGACATACAAGAACAATTATATAGTAACACAAGCTCTGATATCATAGTGCAAAAACTCTGTTGAAATTGTAAAACAAGTTTACGTGTAAATCTTGTTGATCTTAAACTTTCAAATCCTCACAGATAGTGAGTTCTTAGATCAAAAGTTATAAACCTCTCTGTTAGATTTAGAGCCTGAAGAGGCTTGGTAGAGAAAGAATACTTGTAGCCTGAAGAGGTGTTGAATACTTGTAATCTATTTGGAAAATAGTGGAGAAAAACCTTCAGGTAGAAGGGATTGGACGTAGCTCTTGGTTGGGAAAGGGTGAATCGGGATAAAACTCTTGAGTGAATCTTCTAAACTCTTATCTTTTACAGTTTTTGTTCATGCTAACAGTGGGGTTCTGAATCTGAGTTTATTAGCTCTCCAAAACATTTTTTTGTTTGTGTGTTGTTTTTATTGTAAAAGATTTGAGAAAATGCTATTTCGAAAATTTGTTAAGAAACACAATTCAACCCCACCTTCTTATGTTTCCATGTGTCAACTTCATATATCACCATCTATAATTACATCCACGGATTATCATTTTATAAACCTCATACATAAATCCACTAATCATTTACTTACTTTCATTTATTTCATTTTGTTCGAAAAAGTATATTCTCTTCAATAATTCTTAATAAAAATTGTTTTATTTTTTTACAGAAAAAAAACTTGATTACTCACAATTAAACATAGCACTTTTAAATTTTGAATTTTATTATAGTAGAATTTTTACTTATAATTTTTCAACTTGTATAATATTTTGTTTTATACCAATTTTTTTTTTTACAATTATTGTATGGTTAAAATAAAATTTTGGTCCCTATACGTGTCACTGATTTTCAATTTGGTCCCTATACGTAAAAAGTTATCAATTTGGTCCCTATACGTGACACTGGTTTTCAATTTGGTCATCACAGCTAATTGGTCCCTATTTAAGAGGGACCAAATTGCAAATTATTATCACATATAGGGACCAAATTGAAAATAATTGTCACATGTAGGGACCGATTTCAAATTTTTAGGCTTAATTGCACTTTTGGTCCCCAAGTATCACGATTGTATGATTTTGGTCCCTCGGATTTCAATTGCGACAATTGGGTCCCTCCGGTATCGCGATTGTGCAATTTTAGTACCCCCGGTTCCAATTGCATGAATTGGGTCTCTTAGGTATTACGATTGTACAACTTTGGTCCTTAGATATCACATTTATGCAATTTTAAATGTCAGTAGCCTACGTGGCAAACATGAGACTGATTTGGCACTTAGTGAGGTCGGCTTGACAACTTATATGACATTCCTATATAGTATTATTGACACACCACATACTTTAATTGACACATAGGAATACCATGTGAGCTATCAAACTGGTCTTACTAAGTGCCAAATTAGTCCTACCCGTGCCACATAGGTTGCTGACATTTAAAATTCCATAATTGAGACATTTGGGGTCCAAATTGCACAATCGTAATACCTGGGGACTAAAATTGCACAACCGCGATACACATGGGACCTAATTGTCGCAGTTGAAACCTGAGGGACCAAAATCGATACACTTGATATATATATATATATATATATATATATATATATATATATATATATATATATATAAAGAATAAATTATTCGCAACTACCTTTAAATTTATCAAAATAACATCAAACCCCAAATTTGGCTATGAAGTACATTTCATCATACTTTTTACTCATGACTAGCTATTGACTCGACGGTGTTTAGTTTCGGGAAATAAAAAAATATTTAGAATAAATTATTTGACAAAGAAAACTCGTATTAGGGATTTGAATAACTTGGATGCTACAAAAACACTTTCTCAAATAGTATTTTTCGACTATAATTTCTTAACTTTTGAAACAATGATTTTGTGATAAATATCAAATACAATTTCTCGGTTTTGTCTGCTATGGAATCCCTTGGTGATGTGCGCCTGGTACACTTAAAAGGTGGGCATGTTTTTTTTTTTGAAGTGGTATTATTTGTACACAAAAACCAAACATCAACACCTACTTTTATACTTTTCCCATATATTTATTCATTATTTCTCTCTTATCTTTCATCATTTTCTTTTGTAAACTCACCATGATTGGTGGTATCAAAAGTTGGTGTCAAAATTGAGTGTCAAAGTATCATTTCTTTTTTTCTTTTCTTTTTTGCAACATATGAACCTGATGTTAATTAGCTAGGCGAAAAATGAATATAATATAAAGAATACATTAAATTTATCAAAATAACATCAAACCCCAAATTTGGCTATAAAGTACATTTCATCCTACTTTTTACTTATGACTAGCTATTGACTCGACGGTGTTAAGTTTCTGGAAATAAAAAAATATTTAGAATAAATTATTTGACAAAGAAAACTCGTGTTAGGGATTTGGATAACTTGGATGCTACAAAAGAACTTTCTCAAATAGTATTTTTCGACTACAATTTCTTAACTTTTGAAACAAGGATTTTGTGATAGATATTGATAGTGTGATTTTACATGATGTTTCACATATACTTTTGCATGCATTTTTCATATAAATTGGGCATTCTTAGTTTGATTTTTATTAGATTTTCCCTTGGAACGGGTGAAGCGGTTTCTATGTGTTGTTTTGCAGAAATTGAAGGAAAACTGTGCAGATTTGCCCAGAATGAAGCTTGGATGATTTTAGAGCTTGAAAAGAGAAGAAATTGAGTCAAGCGAGATTCAAAGATTCGCCCCATGAACTGGATTCGCCTCGCGACCACGAAAGCCGATCGTGCCTGAAATTGCAAACTTCTTCCGTGTTCGTCGCGAACATGTACTCGCCGCGAGTACATGTAACTCGCCTCGGAGGACATTCGCCTGGAGCGAGCGCAGAACAGATTGGTATAAGTTGCTGTTTTAAGGCAGAATGAAGGGGGAGTTAGAGAGTTTTTAGGTTTTGAGTAGAGAAGCACTTGGAGGCTGCGGCTGGAAGAGGGTTCTAACCCTGAAGGGGATGTTTTCCTTGCTCTGGGGCTGAAAGAAGATTGGAGGATCCTCCTATGGAGTTTGCTTCATCCCTTCTCTCTTTCTCTTTGTATTCTCTTTTTATGAGTAGTTAAATCCCTGTTGTTGGGATTAGATGTAGCCAAACTGATTATCATGTAATTATCTTGACTGATTATTCTGTGTTCATGCCTTCGTATTAGTGTTTATTTTTTTGTGCTTAATGCTTGTTGTGGCTAGCACCCCCATGACTCGATTTGTGTTTTGGTATGTAATGGAGACGTTCGTATCAGAACCGGAATTGAATTTAATCACCTAGTAACCCTTACATCTAGAGATGGAGTTTGGTTTGCTAGTAATCGCGTAATCCCTAATCCTAATGCAATTTCATTAATCTAGGCCACCTAAGAGATTAGGGTCTATTATTGGAATTAGGCTCTTGTCATCCGAGAGATCGGGGCTTGAGTAGTTTAGTGGATTGATTTTAATATCTGAAGCATGAATGGGAGGTATCTAGTCCTGGTATTGCATGAGAAAGAGGTTTGGTGAAGTCTAGTCCCAACATATTTTTCCGCACTCCAAGTGTTCGATAAAAAGACAAAAAGATTTTATTTCTTTTCTTTTGTTTGTTTTGATTTCTCTTGATTTATAGTTTAGTCTAGATAGTTGTTGAGTTTGTGAATTGGTACTTGACATCCAATCCCCGTGGATACGATAACCGGTCTCACCACCGTATTACTTGCACGACTGGGTATACTTGCCCAGAATCGTCAACAAGTTTTTGGCGCCGTTGCCGGGGATTGGTTTTGCCAATATCATTAGTAACAGAGGAGGCAACTAATTTAGACATTTTTATTATTTTTTATTTTTCTGTATATATTTGATCTTTTTCTTTTGAGTTGTGTTTGTGCAAGGTGGACGAAATTCATGGACGATCACTATTATCCACCTGAAGAGGAAGCCTCAAGTCACGCTTTGAAGGACAATTGGTGTTTGGGAGATTGCATGGATTTGATGGATCATGTGACTCCCGCACAAGTTGATTTTATGACGGGAAGGCTTATATATAACTTCTCCGAGGAGGATTGGGAAACCTTCTGTTCATATTTACCACCTCCACCACCATGTATGATTCCCATAGAGCCACAGGAAGCAGAAATTGAGAAGAATCTGGTTGTGGGAATGGATCAAATTGAAGATGAAGTGGTGATGGTGGACAAGTCACAAGAAGAGGGAGTACTCTCCACAAGTCCTTGGGAAATTGAAGAATGGGAATGGAAGGAGCAAACACTGTTGAAAGCTGCTCTAGAACAGTATTCCTAAGAACTATCTGCCTCCGAGGCCAAAATCAGAACCAACTGTGACAGTATCGAAGCTGTGAAGCAGAACTTCAAAATGCAAGTTGAGGAGATTTGCAAACAATTAGAACAAGAGTCACATGCAGCACAAATTGAGGAAAATCTGGTTTGGGGGATAGTTCAAGATGAAGACGAAGTGGTAATGGAGTCCACCATGCTTGCTGAGCAATCTGAAATTTCTGCATTGGACAAATATGTCGGCTTGCATGCATGTGTGGACATTGGTAAGTTAGTCCCTTCCACTAGTCTGGCAAACTTCCTGGTGAAAATGCCATTTGACCCGCTAGGAAGTAAGTGCAGTATTATAGTTGAAGAGGTCAATGGTGCTTTTACACACTGGCTGGGTGGAGTTGAAGATAAAGTCATACTACTGCTACAATCTCCACTGCAAATACCATTTGATCCGGGAGGAGGATCCTAGAACGTCAAGCTAGTGACGTTAAAGAAGCGCTTATTGGGAGGCAACCCAACTTTCCTTAACCCTTCTCTTTAGTTGTTTTCATTTTCTTAAGAATTTTGTTTTTGCTTTTAACCTCTTGAATAATTTGAGAAGCTCAAGAGGAAAAATAATAAATTGAGAATTGCCAAGTTTTTCAGGGTAGGAAGGAAGGAAGGGAGAGCAAGAAGACAAGGAGACGAGCAAAAGGGGCAGAGAAAAAGCAAAGTCAACACCTGCTACCGCCTCGGTAAGTTGTTCCAATTTTTTATTTTATTTTATTATATTTTTTCTCCTCTCTCTAACTTGATTGTTTACATTGGGGACAATGTAAATTCTTAAGCTTGGGGTAGGGGTATTTTGCATTTGCAATTTGCATGTTGCATTCATATAGTTTTGCATGATAGTTTGCATGATCACACAATTAGATTGCCCTTGCTTAGATTTTGCATCCAATTGTGAGAACTAAGTGCCTATTAAAATTGTGATAGTGAATTGTTGAACCCAATTGGTTATTCTTGTGATATGGCTGCAAATGAAAATGTTTGAGATAATCTTGGATAGTTAATAATTAGCATATGGTTCTGTGGATTTGTCTTTGACCGTATAGTTCTTGGAACTACCGGCTGCCCAAACCCAGACATCATCCTCCACTTTGCTAAGATGCACACCATTATAGTATCATTGAATACCTGAAAAAATTCCTCTCCCCAAGCAAAGAAAACCCCCCGTCATTTTCATTCCCACCTCAACACATCCCCAACCCACCCACCCATATCGGCTATCACAGCATTCTTTGTTCTGACAGAGAGAAAAGTCGAGGAAACTCCTCTTTGAGGCAAGAATTCTTAAACCAAGTTTCATGCTAGAAAGACATGCACTTGCCGTTCCTGACCTTTTTCCTTATCTCTTTATAGAACCAATTAGCACTAGTCGGTAGGGCAAGTTCAATATTTGAAAAATCCGTCCATCAGTGTGGAGAGTTCCTAGAAGACCACACACCAGAACTAACCTCTCTACCCAAGGACCCATATCTAAACCTAATCAAGTGCTCCCAGCAGGCTCCACTCTCAACAAGAATTCTCCATCTCCAGTTTCCTAATAAACTCAAGTTAAAGAGTTCCAAGTTCTTTATCCCTAAACCCCCCTTTTCTTTCGAGGAGCAAACTTTTTCCCATTTAACCCAAGTGATTCTCCTGCTTCTCTCCTATAGAAGGAAAAGAAAAATAAATAGGTAGACTGGAAAGCACAGATCTAATAAGTACAATTCTCCCGCCCAATGACATTTTCCTCCAATTCCACCTAGAGAGACGCTTCCTCATGACATCAATCACTGGCTGCCAAGTAGAGCATCTCTTAGGGTTTGCCCCTATTGGTAGTCCTAAATAATTAAAAGGAAGCTGTCCTAGATTACAACTCACAAAATCTGTTGCTGCTAAGAGAAAGTCTTCATGTACATTGGGAGATTCCCCATTGAAGATTTTCCAACCAAAAGTGTATCATCTGCATATTGAAAGTGAGTAATATCTTGCGGTTGCTGGAAGGAGAAACCACTGAATAAATCTAACTCCCCCTCTCTACACATCAATGAACTCAATCCTTCTGCTTCAATTAGGAACATGAAAGGTGCCAAAGGGTCCCCTTGTCTCAAACCCTTAAACATCTTAAGCTCCTCAGTTGGACTTCCGTTAACTAGAACAAACACATCTCCTTTAAAGACACAAGCTTCCATCCAACTCATCCATTTCTCACAGAAACCCATCCTCATTATCAAGTTTTTTAGGAAACCCCGGTTAACAGAATCATAGGTCTTCTCGAAATCTACCTTAAAATGAGGCAATCATCTCCCCTTTTCTTTCCCAGATCAACAACCTCACTTATAGCTAAAACCCCATCAAGAATCTGTCTATTTACAATGAAGGTTATCTGGTTAAGGGATATTAGTTTACCTATTGCTTTTTTCATTCTTGCAGCTAGTATTTTGGAGATGAGCTTGTGAAGAACTCCTATGAGGGAAATAGTTCAAAAGTCCGAAACCTTTTGTGGATTATCTCGCTTTGGGATTAAGGCTATAAAGGATGATCTAACGCTTTTAGGTAGGTTAGAGTTTAAGTAAAACTCTTATACCAGAAGCCTAATTTCTCCCTTTAGTAGACTCCAAAACTTCTTGATGAAGGTAAAATTAAAGCCATCCGGACCCGGACTCTGTCACCATCACAGGACCACACAACTTCTTTTATTTAATCCGAAGAGAATGGTGCTGAGAGGATATTGTTGTCTTCTACTGACAAACACCGAATGTCAATACCATCCAGAGTTGGTCTTTGCCATGGTATATCTGAATAATGCTCTTGAAAATAACTTTTGACCTCTTGTTTGACATTAAGGACACCCTCCACCCAATTATTCCCCACTAGGACCGCTGACAACGAGTTCCTCCGTCTTCGGAAATTAACACAGGAATGGAAGAATTATGAGTTTACGTCATCTTCATTAAGCCACTTTACCCTTGACTTTTGGAACATCAAGCTATACCTTGACAAACAGGCTTTCTAAAGATCTGTCGTGATCTGTCTCCTATTAATAATCTCCTCCTCACCTAAATTCCTCCTAGATGCCAGATCATCCGAGCCATTAAGTTCAACTGCTAACTTTTCAATATTCTTATCCAAATTACCAAAAACATCCTTGTTCCATGTTCTTAAACTTTCCTTTAGAATTCTCAATTTTTCCTTAAAGGCAAAAATTCTCCAACCTTCCACGGATGTTCCCCTCCAACACTCCTCCATGAAAGCAGAGATATTTGGATGCTCTAACCAACAATTATTGAAGTGAAACGGCTTAGGACCTCAGTGGGGCAATGATCTGATACATCACGAAACCCCACCCACTGGACCGACAGACTCCATAGATTTACCCACCCCTCTGAAACTAAAAATCTATCCAGTATACTCATAGCGGAACCGTCCGGTCTAAACCAGGTAAAACTCTTACCCAACACTGGCAAGTCAATGAGATGCAATTCATCAATGAATGGTTGAAACTCAAAATTATGGTTATCTTGGGAAAATAAATTTGTTCCCCGCCTTTTCGACCTATTTTTTACCACGTTGAAATCCCCCACTATGCTCCATAAATCCCCACCAAAACCTCTTTTAGACATACTGAGGATTCTCCACAATTCCCAATTATTTGATATCAAACACGGGGAGTAAATATTTACAATATTGCTGTACTTATTATTCTGCACCCAAACTCCAGAAACTCCCAAAAAGCCCTTCCCCTAGAACGTGAAAGTTAGTTTAAACTGGGATCCACTCCACATACTGATTATTCCTCCCGAGTTTCCCTCCGCTGGAGAGAAAGCCTACTCCTCATCCTGATCGCCCCATAAAGATATACAAAGGGCACTATCCACCTCCGACAATTTAGACTCCTAAATCGCAATGAAATCTATCTTTTCCTCCCTAATTAGGTTTCTTATTTTCTCTTTTTTCATCCTACTCCCTAAACCCCTAATATTTATTGATACAACTTTCATAACTCAACTAACTTTTCTCCCCTGCCCACCTTGGCAATTCTATCTCTTTCTTCCAATCCCTCCACCCGTTTCACTGTTTCTTTTTCTTCTCCCTCAAAAGATACCCCTATTGCTTTACTGATCCCCCAGAGTTTTTCTGCTTGACTCCTCCCATCCAAATTAATTTTATCATTACATCTTCTAATCACTTTATCAGGAACATCAAAAGCATAAGAAATAGTGATTGACCTGCTCTTTTGGCTCCCTGTCACACCCATATTTTGGGATTAAAAACTTTGGGTCTCTTCTCTAACAGCCTCGCCAACTAGATGTTGTTGCCTTTCTTGTACGATTTCCTTTGGGATTTGATCCACCTCACTAGGCTCCTTCGACGCCGCTAGTTGCATGTTAGTGGACAAAACGCGACTCAGACTAGTAACCGACCTAGAGCTTTCAGGTACCACCAAGTCAGTGATTGCTAGAAGTCCCACACCGGGCACTCCTCTAGCACTCCCAAATAAATTACCTTTTTTGTTTACCAGATCATCCTGTCCTACCGAATTAATTTCTTTGATTTATTCATAGCCACACTTAGAAGGAGTACCCACTTTTGAAATTTCAATAGCGGCCCCACTACTACTAGAAATGTCTTCCCCACAGGACTTGCACAACCTATCACTAGAACTACTACTACCCGCAGAGACATCCTTCCCAGAATGTTTTCTCCTAAAAGATTTTTTAGATGCATTAGAAATTTAGAAGTTAAGAGGCCCCAAGCGGCCCAAAGGTAACAAGCCTTTACTCTTGTTTTTCTTTTTATTTTTCCTTCTTTTTCCATTTGACACCATTTCAGCATCCTTCACACACGGTCCACAACTTTTTTCCTTATTAGTCTTGTTTACTGAAATGTTATTTTCCAGCCCATTTTCCTTATGCCTAACTACCCCATCCAAAATGGATTTCCCATTAAGCTCCAACCCAACGTTAGATGGGCCTGCTTGAAGGCCAACAAATTGCCTTTCCCCTAAACTCTGGTTGACCTTCATACCTAGTGGCCCAAAATGGACTTTACGGGCCCTTCGATTTCCTGTTGTTTCCTTTGGCTCATTCGAACCCTTGCCTACGTCAAATCTTGCCTTCTCCTGACACACTCCATCAGCCATAGCCTCTGCATTTTCATCACCCTCGAGCTCCTCAAACGTATAGATTGTCTTTCCCTTTAGTGCCCTTTCTTTTGAATTCAAATTCTCGAAATCCGCGAAATCACCACCTTCCGGACAAAACCCATCACACTTCTCCATCTCTAGGATATCTAGTAAGCTGTCTAGAATGGAGTCACTTCCGTCAAAACTACTTTTTGCCGCTCTTCTAGCCTGTTTACTTGAACGGAATATCCTCCCACCATCAAAATGTGTATCCTCCACGAGCCTTATTGTGAAGAGCTTTTCGTTGACCATCACCTTAATTGATCTGCTAATAACTTCAAGGTAAGAAGTGGATATAAGCAATATTGGAACATCTAACCTCTTCTTGAGTCTTGTATCCTCATCAAGCATTCCGAGTCTACCCACAAGTTGAGCCAAATTCTGGAACACAGCTTCTCTCCATGCTTGTGCAGGGATCCTTGTAACGTTTACCCATACAGTGGTGCAATAAGTGCTTTTTAATTCAGTTAAAATTGATTTTATACGTCAGAATACTGTCTGACGTTAATACAGCTGATGTTAATAGTTAATATTTTAACGTCAGTTGTTTAAACAGCTGACGTTAAAAATAAAACTATTAACGTCAGTTCTTTAACATAACTGACGTTAATGTTGTTCAAACTAACGTCAGTTGTGTTAAAGAACTGACGTTAAAGGTTCTAATTTTAACGTCAGTTGTTTACTACAACTGACGTTAATAGTGTACTGTATATTTTATAAAATACTATTAACGTCAGTTGTTTGATACAACTGACGTTAATAGATTTTTTTTTTTAAATTCAGTTTTAAAATATCACTCCCCTCAGCTATCCCTGCATTCAGTAAATATCCCAGTAACACAGAATATCACACACATTACAGAATTGCAAACACTACCCTTAAATTTCAATATTAACAAAAAGAAAAGAAATATACAAAGGAACAATGGGGGGACTTAAACCAAAACTCATGTATAGGAAAAACATAACTATCTACAAGTATATATATATATATATATATATATATATATATATAAATTTTAGTCTCTAATGTCTACAAACAAAACTACCAATCTAAGTATATATATATATATATATATATACATATATATATGTTATTAATTAGTTTCTAAAGTCTAACAAAAAAACTATTCATCTAAGTATTGCGGAGGTATCTTGTCAATTCTTTTTTCAGCCGCATACTAGAAGAAGAATTCTGCCAAGCGCATCCTCAAGTCTCTAAACTCATCTTTTTGAAGAGGCGATTGGTCGTTAAATGCATACACACGTTCAAATAATAACAAAACATTAACGCAAGTCATCACCAAAACTATAATATATAATTTAACAAGTTTTTTAAATATTACCTTCCTCCATCCATCCGTAATAGATGCGGAGACTATGTTCAGCATTTGATGCATCACATAATAGCCGAACGACCACCCGTCAGGTTGAAATCGAGACTACAAACAAAATTAATTTCAATTAATGTCAGTTAAATATACATATAAATTAGTAATTATAATATTAATTATTTGATAAATAAACTACCAAACCTTGAGGATGATCCATTCAGGATTTCATTTAGCCTTAGAAGTCCTACTTCTCCCGTTGGCGTAACTTATGCTACTCGCCTTCAGCGCGCTATCATAAACAAATAATCATGTCAATTAACAAATTCATATATCATGTGTGTAATAAACTAAAAACAACTAATATTAAAACTTAAATTAAATTTAAGATTAGTTACTTACGTATTTACAACTTCCACCACCTCCTGTGGCGGGTTTTAGTGGAGAGAGCATAAGAATATGACAGTATGCCTAGACGGGTGAAGTACGAACAACTGCCAATGGTTATTCATATAGTAGGGAGCCAGATATAATTCTTTCAGATTGTCTCCCATCAAGTTCCCTATGTATTTACTAAATGCATCGCCAGCAAAGAGTTGGGGCATAAGGATTGATGGATCTAAGAAGCCGTAAACTGATGCAACGCCCTTATCAAGCTGAAGACGATGGAGATACCTAATATATGAAAAGGTGTGGATGTTAATTACATAATATATATATTGAAATTAAAATAAATTATTAAATGGAAAAATACCAAAAATAAATAAATTATAAAATTCAAATTAACTTACGTGCACCAGAGACTCAAAACCGTGCTGGCCTTCCAGACGTTATCTTTGCAGGCGTCCCTGAGATCTTCACCACAGAAGGAAAATATCCTCTGTTGATTTGGGCGTGCCACCTATCCATCGTGCTCCAATGGACATTCAAAAATCTCAAACGCATAATCCTCACCAAGTGAGAACAAACGAGTGACAGGTGACAGCGACACTAACGTCGACTTGGCCTTCAATTTAGGAAAAATAAAACAGATAAGTTGTTGATAATTAAAAAAACACAAGTAATTATTTGACTAATTTGGACATTAATAATGAATACATACCTTTGTTAACATTTCGAGCTCACGTCGATTGAAGTCCAACTCAAGCTCACGCCTTTTCATTTCCAACTCAAGCTCATGGCGTTGGACTTCCAACTCCCGTTCCCTAGCTGCCAACTCATCGTCCTCCACATGTGCCCTACTATAAATCTCTTTTGTGCTCACATGTGAAGGGTTGCAATGCCTGCGGTGTCCTGGGATGAACCGCCGGAGGAAAGCTCTCTAGCAAGCGCTTGCTTGAATTCTGGGTTGGATATTAAGCTTTGCATCAGATGCGTTGTAATAGCAGGGTTGGAGATGAGCTGCTGAGTAATGTCATCCAAAATTGATGCTTCATCGACCACCCACTTTCGTGAAGTAGACTTCCCATAATATTCTTTGATGGTCACGTTCCCAGGAACACCGATAACCCGACCAGGAAGGTCTTTCTTGCCTAGAGCAGTCATCAAGACGTCCCGCCGTCCTGAAGGGATGAATGAGCCCTGGGAGGATTGTGCTTTAAGATCCATCTACAATGAAAAAATGAAAAAACATGCAAGTGAAAAGTGTTAAAAATATCTATACAAATATCAATTGAAATGAAGTTAATTATTTACTTACAATCTTATCTGCCACTTCGCGAGTGGCATCAACTTTAAAAGATCTCGTCTTTGTCATGCGGCCGGCAAACCAGACATCCTTGCGGTCGATGTCCGACGGAGGACTTAATGGTGTGCCCTCAGGCACCTCTCCTCTTTCTATCCTAGCAGAGTGCTCTTTCTGCTTCACCCTCAGCCTATCCACCATCATCTCCTTGATCCGAGTCTTGTACCCACCCTGAGACATGGTGTGGCGGTGGACGTTCTTCGCCTGATTCTGCCGACCCTTCTCTGCCTTATCCTATTCAAACAAAAACACATAATTAAATACAGTTAAATGATCTATAAGAAGCATACAAAATTAACTTAATCAACCAACCTGAAATTCTCCATCCTGTCGACTCCTAGCAAACATATCCCAAGTATCCTGATCAATCCAGGGATAATCTGAGAACATTTTATCAAGCCGCTTCTTCCCAGATACATAGTACCTGGTAAGATCATGCTTGAACCCATTCCAACGCTTTGATGCCATTTTCATACATTTCTTACGATGATCCTCGTCATTTGGCACAGTCCAAGCTACCTACACATTAAATACATAACAACTGGATGGATTATAACTAGGATAATTATATAATAATGTAAATCAAAATAATATAAAGGTAAAATACCATGATAGCCTCCCAAATCTGATCCTTAACGTTTTGTTGAACGTCATTCCAGTGGTTGTAGTTGATGCTAACGTGCTGATTCGCTTGTAGAAACACCCACTTATTAAATTCATTAGCACGGGGTCCCTAGGCATTTAGATTAGCATCGAAGGACACCTCAAGCTTCTGTCCGCTTTGCCTGGCCTTCTCTAGTTTCTGCAAAGTCGTGGCTCTTCTACCCCGTTTACTATGAGCTTGTGATGTCTGTATGGACAAAAAAAATGATAAAATAGAGGGTTGTAACATTATAAACTTACATTAAAAAGAAGGACTAAAGATAGTATATAACATGTAAACTTACACTAGAATCAGGCGTAGGCCCCACAGTATCCTCCCGTGCATGTGGGCCATCCGACTGATCCATATGTATGCCTGTTCAGAAACAATATATATTTATTAACATAGGTTATAACCAAGGTTTACAAAACCGGACCGGCCATCGAACCGGCGAAGGCAGCGGTTCGAGGTTCAATGGTCCAACCGAGGTTGAACCATGGTTGAACCGGTTATAATTAAATAATATTATTTTAATTTTTAATATAATATTTGTAACAATATTAAACAAAAAAACAACATAACAACTAAAATTATTAAGCACAATTTTTTTTATTTTGAAATTAAACTAAATAAATATAAAAATATATGTTAAAATCATCTTCATAGGGAAAACCAACCCAAAATCTACAACTAGCCCACATATGTTAGAAAACAAAAGAATTGGGTTTTGGCTAGGATGACCCAAATCCTTTTATACTAATTTTTTTTTTTTTAAGAAACCGGTTCTGACCGGTTCTGGCCGGTTCACTACCGGTTATGGCCGGTTTTGAACCGGTTTTTTCGGTTTTTCCACCGGTTCGATGCTAGACCGGTTTTCCCTGTGAACCGGACCGACCAAGGTCCCGGTTCCCGGTCGGACCGGCCGGTCCGGTCCGGTTTTCAAAACCTTGGTTATAACTAAAAATAAATAAAGAAGTATAAATAAAAATAAATGTATACTAAGTTTAAACTACCTATATCAATATCCCTTCGTGATGATCATCACGAGCGGCATGTACATCGTCCACCTGTGTCTCCTCAATTATAGTAGGCATGTTTGTTGAAAAAGAAGGAGTCTCAGGAATATCAAGATTTGAATCTTCATTTTCATCACTACAATTATACATGCTTTTTCCTTGGAGAACCACAGACAACCTTTTGTTAGAAGGATTGGTGATGTAGAACACTTGTTTTGCTTGGGAAGCCATTATGAAAGGCTCATTTATATGACCTAACTTGTTGAGGTCTACCAATGTGAACCCCAATTCGTCGGTTTGTACACCACCGTTACTATCAACCCACTTACATTTAAAAACCGTCACCGTAAGCTTAGTGTAATCGAGCACCCAAATATCTTCAATATATCCAAAGTAAGGTGTCGGTGCTATAACGGGTTTTGTGTCCTTTGCACTAGAGAAGTGCATTGCTTCGGCCACGATCATAACCCCACTATTTTGCATGGTACTCTTGTTATCTTGTTCCTTTGTATAAAAGGAAAATTTATTGATGTCGTATCCGCTCCAACATATGACGTTGAAGCTAGGCCCACGTGCTAGCCATCTTACGTCATCAAAAGCAGTACTACCATCCTTAAGCATTTCTTCCTTGAACCATGGTAAGAAAGTCTTGTTATGCTTGTTCAACAACCACCTTTCGCTCATTCGAGGGTTTTCTTGATTGACTTTTCTTTTATGTTCAAATAAGAAAGGTTGAACAGAATCGATGTTGTTCAATACATACAAATGTGCTTGAAGCACTTCATCCCGACCCTTGCTATTAATTCTTAAGCCATGTGTACCCTTACCTTGACATCTTATCTCATCATGCCGAGGCTTAGGAACCCCTATAGGATCCGTGTTATGAAGGTAGTCCGAACAAAACTCAATAGCTTCTTCTGCAACATACCTTTGAACAATAGATGCTTCTGGACGATGAGGATTCTTCACGTACCATTTCAAGATCTTCATGTAGCGCTCAACTGGGTACATCCATCTCAGAAAAACTGGCCCACATAATCTAATCTCCCTCACCAAATGAACAACTAAGTGAACCATTATGTCGAAAAAGGAAGGAGGAAAACACATCTCCAATTGGCACAAGATTGTAGCAGCCTCAACTTCCAAGTCATCCAACATACGGAGGTCAACGACTTTGCTACATATAGAATTGAAGAATGAGAACAACCGAGTAATGGCATGTCTCACATTTTTTGGAGCAATACCACGAATAGCAACGGGCAGAAGTTGTTGCATCAAGATGAGACAATCATGAGACTTTAAGCCAACTAATTTAAGATCGCTAGAGACAAGCCTCTTCATATTTAAAGAGTAACCATGTGGAACTTTGATGCCCTGAAGACACCCACAGAAACTTTGTCTCTCTTTTTTGACAAAGTATGACATGCTGGCGGCAAATAAGTCCGCTTACCATCCTCAACAACTGGAGCCTGTTCTCGTATACTCATAGCAATGAGGTCGAGACAAGCATTCACACCATCCTTTGTCTTGCCCTGAATGTTGAGAAGCGTTCCGATCACACTATCACACACATTTTTCTCCACATGCATCACATCAATGCAGTGTCTAACATCAAGCTTGCGCCAGTATGGAAGATCAAAGAATATCAACCTCTTCTTCTATATGTTTTTCTCAGCAGCTTTACCTTTCTTTTTGGACTTGCTGAATATAACATCGATGCCCTTTACCCTCTGATAAACCTGCTCTCCAATTAAGGCCGTCGGAGCTTCTTCTGTCTTTTGGCATCCATTAAAAGCTTTTTTCATCTTACGATATGGGTGATCACGTCTAAGAAATCTCCGATGCCCAAAGTAAACCGTCTTCTTTCCATGATGCAACTGAGTGTAGCATGTGCCTTCTTCATATATAGGGCATGCTTTATGCCCCTTGACATTGTACCCGGACAAGTTACCGTATGCTGGAAAGTCGTTGATGGTGCAAAATAACATGGCACGAAGCTTGAAAGTCTCATGAGAATACCCATCAACTACATCAACACCTTCCACCCACAGCGTTTTCAAGTTTTCAATCAAGGGACTTAGATAAACATCTAAGTCATTTCCCGGTTGCTTTGGGCCCGAAATCATCATAGACAACATCATGTATTTGCGCTTCATGCACAACCAAGGGGGCAGGTTGTAAATTATCAACAGAACAGGCCATGAACTATGAATACTACTCATGTTACCATAAGGATTCATTCCATCCTAGCAAGTCCAAGCCTTAGGTTTCTTGACTCATCGGCGAAATCCGGAAACATAGTATCAATATTCTTCTATTGCATAGAATCAGCAGGATGACGAACCTTTCCATCACATTTCCTCGCATCATTATGCCATCTAAGATTCTTCGCATCTTTCGCATTGGCAAACAATCGCTTGAGCCTTGGAATTATTGGAAGATACCACAACACCTTCGCAGGAGGACTCTTTTTTCCCACATCATCAAGATCATCATCATCATCACCACCCTTCACTTTGTATCGTGATAACCCACATTTGGGACAATCGTGATTGTCTTCATGAACACCGGTGTACAATATGCAATCATTGGGGCATGCGTGTATCTTCTTATACTCCATACCCATCGGACACAATACCTTCTTGGCCTCATAGTTACGGTCATGCAATGTGTTGTCCTCCGGAAGCAAGTCTTTCAACACTTCCAGCAATTCCGTGAAGCTTTTATCGGTCCAACCATTTCTCTCATTCACACAAACCAATTTTAGAACCACCGACAACCGTGTATGAGTAGTACACCCTGGATATAAAAGCTTATCCGCATCACCGCACAACCTATCATACACATGAGCTCGATGAAAAAGATTCTTGTCCAATATCACGGATCATGTCCTCTACTCGATCATCCTTCATATCTACGTCAAAGTCCTCACTTTGGGAGACACTTGCCGTACTACTCAACAACACATCACCATGTCATATCCATCTTGTATAACTCAAGCAAATCCCTTCACAAATCAAATGAGTACGTATATCCTTCACCGTACATTTCCACGTATTCAAACACTTGACACAAGGACAACAGAACATTCCATTACTATTAGGAACATTCCTTTGAGCAAATTCTATAAATTCTCCCACCCCCTTCAAATAATCAGCACTAGTGCGCTTACAAACCATCCAACTACGATCCATAACTAGATAGGTTCTGTAGATATACAAAACATATATCCAAGGCGTTTAAAAATTATTTCAAATTTACACCATTTTCAGGTTTCTTAAGACAAAAGAAATAAGCAGATGAAGATAAATTAACAAAACAGAATTCCAATGAGCAATATATTGTTGATGTCACATGCTAGAAACAACTCTAAATTTATTCCCATTTTGAAATAGGTCATGATAGCAGAAGAAAAATAAGAGAAAACACAAAACCCACGACCAGAAATAGAGGCATTCCAAACAACTCAAACTCACAGTTTCAAGTTTCAACTACAGAGACTACAGTTTCAACATACACTCAAAACTAAAAATAAAAAAATGTGCCCTAAAGACTCACCAGAAATAGGTGCTAGCGTGGTGGTGGGGAGGGGAGCTCGAGTGGTGGCCAACGTTCGATGTGGTTACTGAGAGCAGAGGGAGAGTGAGAGTGAGAGTGAGAGTGATGAAAAGAGAAGAACAGAGACGTACAGAGCGAAGTGAAGAAGGCGCGCGGGTGTAAACGTTATAATCAAAAACCAAAAATAAAACAGCATTTTACGTCAGTTGTTTGTAACAACTGACGTTAAAAGTCATTTATTTAACGTCAGTTATCTTAAACAACTGACGTTAAAAGTCATTGTTTAACGTCAGTTGTATTAAAAAACTGACTTTAAAAATAAATATTTTTTATTTAAAAACACTTTTAACGTCAGTTGTTGAAGACAAATGACGTTAAAAGTGTATAAGTTTCTGCAAAAACATTCATTTCTTTGACTACTGTGCTACTTACCCAGGACTACTGTGCTACTTACCAATGCACATTGTAACTTAATCCTCTAAATGAGCATTAAGTTTATAGATCAGTTTTCAAGAAAATCAAGTAGTATCTCTTCTCTATATAAAGAACCATTCTTCTGTATCAGTCTGTATTACACCCCCCTCTTCTTTTCCTCTATATTTCGTGCGTTTTCTATTCCTTCACAATATGCCTCTATCATATTTGATATTTTGTTATTTCTTCCTATACCTAGACTTAAAGGTCTCTGTTTTAATGGTCAAAAAATTTCTGAGGTTGAGTAAATCACGTAACATGGATGGTAAGGTTGGGTGAATCACGTAATGTGATTCCCTCGCTTTATTTCATCCCAGTCACCCCTTTCACTTCGCTTTGGCAGCAAGTAAATGTGGATTCAAGATGATGTATCAAGGAATTCAAGTGAGGGAGGAGATGCATCCATTGGAGTTTCTGAGGACATGAGGACTGAGAAGAAAAAATGATGTTGAAGCAGAAACTTTTTTATATTTTAGGGCTATGTTGCAGAAATTTTTTATCTTTTAATCATGTAATTGTAACTTATGAATCGCTTCAATGAGATACGATTTGATTATACATATATAACTTGTTTTATGTTAAGTGCTTATTTATTTTAATTTGCACAAGAATTTGTTTACTAATTCAAGCTAATTAATTAAGATTAAAAATAAACTTGTTTAAAAAAAAAGTTTAGAAATAAACTGCACTATATGGAGTGACCTACGTTAAGAGTGACAACAGGGCATTTCAGATAGGGATATAAGATTATTTACGTCACCTATTTATTTAACTGAAGTAAAAATCACACTTTTAACGTCAGTTGTTTATACAACTGACGTTAAAAATAAATATTTTTTATTTTAAAAAAAATTTTAACGTCAGTTGTTGAAGACAACTGACGTTAAGAGTGTATAAGTTTCTGCAAAAACATTCATTCCTTTGACTACTGTGCTACTTACCCATGCACCTTGTAACTTAATCCTCTTAATGAGCATTAAGTTTATAGATCAGTTTTCAAGAAAATCAGCTAGTCTCTCTTCTCTATATAAAGTATCATTCTTCTGTATCAGTCTCTAATACAGCCTCTTCTTTTTCTCTATATTTCGTGCGTTTTCTATTCCTTCACAATATGACTCTATCATATTTGAGACTTTTGTTATTTCTTCATATACCTAGACTTAAAGGTCTCTGTCTTAATGGTCAAAAAACTTCTGAGGTTGAGTAAATCACGTAACATGGATGGTAAGGTTGGGTGAAGCACGTAATGTGATTCCCTCACCTTATTTCATCTCATTCGTCCCCTTCACTCTGCTTTGGCAGCAAGTAACTGTGGATTCAGATGGAGCATCAAGGAATTCAAGTGAGGGAGGAGATGCATCCATTGGAGTTTCTGAGGACACTGAGAAGAAAATGACGTTGAAGCAGAAACTTTTTTATATTTTAGGGCTATGTTGCAGAAATTTTTTATCTTTTAATCATGTAATTGTAACTTATGAATCGCTTCAATGAGATACGATTTGATTATACATATAACTTGTTTTATGTTAAGTGTTTATTTATTTTAATTTGCACAAGAATTTGTTTACTAATTCAAGCTAATTAATTAAGATTAAAAATAAACTTGTTTTAAAAAAAAAGTTTAGAAATAAACTGCACTATATGGAGTGATCTGCGTTAAGAGTGACAACATGGAGATGACAACGAAAGAAAGATAGGAATTTGCACAAGAATTTGTTTACTAATTCAAGCTAATTAATTAAGATTAAAAATAAACTTGTTTAAAAAAAAGTTTAGAAATAAACTGCACTATATGGAGTGATCTGCGTTAAGAGTGGCAACAGGGAGATGACAATGAAAGAAAGATAGGAATGAGTTGCAGAGAGGAATATAATTATTTACGTCAGTTATTTATTTAACTATCGTAAAAATCACACTTTTAATGTCAGTTGTATAAACAACTGACGTTAAAAGTGTTAAAAGTGTTAATAATTCTTACAAATCACTTTTAACGTCAGTTCATTACACAACTGACGCAAATAGTGATTTAATATTTACAAAACTGTCACCGCCTCATTTTTAACGTCAAACATATGGTCAACTGATGTAAAACGTTCCCGTATATTACATTACTTCCACTAGTGATACAAGCCTCTCTCTGACCTCATCACTGGAATTCCAAGGTGCTATCTCTGTGAACCATTCAGATAAAGACCCTGATTCATCTTGTAAAACTTTTGAGAAATCTCCCTCTCCTTCTGCGGATAACAGCACCGAGATACCCCTAAAGGTGTTGCTTTTATGCTAAAGATACCTTCTCGGTTATCTTTTATGCATTCAATATTTTAATAAATGTTATTTTTAGTTTTTGAACGAAAATTTGTTTTTATTGAAATTCTTTTTTTTAAAAAAAAAGGAGAGATAACTCGTGAGTAAAAGTTAAAAGGGCATAACACTGAATGAATTAATGTTCAACAACCAAAATAATTAAGGATTTGTTTGCTTTGTTTCAAGCTTCTTGTTTCTATTTCCTGTTTTCAGAAATAATTACAAAACTGTCACCTTGTTTTCATTCTGTTTTCTATTTTCAGAAATTTGTAAAGGAAACACTGAAAATAAATTTTTCTATTTTTAGTGTTTCCTGTACAAATTTCTGAAAACAGGAAATAAAGTGAAAACAATGTGAAAGTTTTATAATTATTTATAAAAATATAAAATGAAAACATGAAACTGAAAATAAAGCAAACAGACCCTAAACATTTTGCCTGAAAAGTCTAAGCCATTTTGGTTTCTATAAAATAAAATCGTGATGCTCCGATCACCTTCAGTAATAAAATAATAAGTTATAAAACCACGTATTTGTTAAAAAAAAAGGAAAAAATATCTTTTTGTATATAAAATCAGGTAACACAGTAACACCTTCGAGTTTACTAAACCTAAATATTTAAACTTGTAATTTAATAAATCAGTTGCTCAACAATTATCAACTTTTATATAAAAAAGGTTTCATTATTATGCACAGCGATGGAAATTTTTTTATATTATTAATCAATCTTAAATTGACATATTAATTTCCAAAAAATGTATAATCCTTATTATAAATATTAAAAAAATCACACATAACATAATTTATATATCAACAAAAAAAAAACATTACACTAACAAATCAAAATTAATATCGTATAAAAAAATAACGCCAGTTACCTATGATAAATTTCCAGAAGGTACTTGACTTTTGGCTTCCTATACTGGCCAAGTGACCATGCATGCAACTTCTGAATTACTATTCCTAGCTATGAAAAAATATTTACACTGTTACAAGTAATATTCTCTCGTAACCGTTTATTTTGAATATAATAACATGCATGCATATATAATTATTTGATGTCATGTCTTACAATTTTAGTAGAGTACTGTAATACGCAATAATATCTCCTAGTTACGTGTATGTTATTATTCTGGGTTCTCTCTCATGCGCAGCCTATAAATATTGACAAATTGCAACGTTGTGTCACACACATTCACCTATTGTCTCCTTTTTCATATGGCTAACTCAAAGACTGATCTTTCCTTTGTTCTTCTTTTTGCTTTCCTCCTATCTTCTCATGTCTTGGCTCATCATGAACTGTGGGAGGATTCACCCCGTGAGTCCTTCCTTTGCTTTCTTTCACCCAAATAATTAATATAGTTTTCATGTTTTGTTTTGGTCATGATCATATGCAGAGAGTAAAATGAGACTTAAATTTTATATAGATTTTGTTTAAAATCAGGGACAGAAAATTTTCCCGTGTGGGTGTGGTCATCAACTTGTCTTAATTACGTTGTTAGCATAAAGTTTTATATGGATAACTCAGTTTTTCTGTCTCCTAATGATTATAACTTTTGATTTGTTAACTTACCATTTTTACGTATAATTGTTAAACGTGCATGCAGAGAACCAGCACTCGTACGATGACGAAGGAAACGTCTTTGAGCATGTAAATCCAACATCATCCCAGGATTTGGAAATGAACTACTGGAGAGGTGGTTCTAGCATTCTGTGATCGTCCAAAATTAATATTGCCATTTTTTTAGCAGTTTAACAATACTGGGTTTTTATTAACAAGTGTGCTAAGAGTATTTATTAAGGAAATTAAAATAAGATCTTTTAAATAAAAATAATAAACTTTTAATATAGTAAGAATTTTATTTTTATTTAGAAAAAAATTATTTTACCTTTCTAAGAGGGCCGGCTCAAGAACGAGTGAGGCTTAAAGTAAATTTTGAGTGAGGTCTTTTTATTTTAATGAGAAAGTATATTTGGATCAGATTATACTTTAGGTTGGATCTTTTTGTTAGTATGTGTGATCTTTTTGGTTCATAAAAACTAAACTAAGGATAAATAACTTTTTTTTGTGGGCCTAAAACTAGAGCTTTAGTAGCTTCACCCTTGGGCTGACCCTACCTTTCTTAATTAACAAGTATTATAACCAAGCCTCTTGGCCCAGCAGTTGTAAGGCCTGTCCTGGGACATTCTAGGGGTCGACTCGGTTTGCTCCCGGGTTCGATTCCTGATACTGTGAAAATAATGCTTGTCCAACGGAAGCCACGCCCCGCGAATAGTGATTAGTCCTTCGTGGACAGCGTTGGGATACACTGGATTTAGACAAAAAAATAATATTAACAAGTGTTGTACCAAGAGCATTTTGATTAGATGATATGGATCTCTTCCAGCTTAACCAGAGGTCTCGAGTTCGAATCCTGGTCCTAGGAATGCAGCAACGTTAAAACTCTTGAGGAAGAGCTTTGTCGCCCTTGTAACCTACCCGTCTCGAGGGATTAGTCTCCGCAGTTGCATGCGGAAGATATCCTGGAAAACAAAAAAAAAATTAAAAAGTGTTGTGTCCTAGCGAAATGCATAATAATATCGTCATCTGTCAGTTATTATTTAAATTAATGTGTTTTTTTAAAAGAAATTAATGTGTTGTTCAATGTATCGCAAAATTGCAACTTTTATAGCCTTTTTTGAATTTTGCATTGAACAAACTTTGTTTTTTAATATATATATATATTTAGATCTTTTAAATACAGTTGACACGACATATGAATTTTGAAGTGGATTTCTTTTCTTTCTTTTTTTTTGGTAAAATGAAGTGGACTTCTATCCTCTCCATTTTTTACGTACCCTCTTAATTAGGGCTCCTGATCTCATGTACGAAATCAATTTCGCTTTTATTCATGGGATTCGTTTGAATTTAGTTTTATCTCTTTATCTTAAAAAAGAAATGCTCCAAATCCCAAAATTACCTTAATTTCCTTAAAAAAAACTTATTAATTGTATAATTTTCTCTTGGTGTATATAATAATTAAGAGTACTCCGCCACATAATGCAGAGGTCGACGAGTTAGGAGAATCAGATTGGAATTTTTCTCAAACACCACGCAAAAAAGTACTTGGAATCGGAAGCAATTACCATACTCTTTCGACAACTTATGATCCCTCAAATTTAGAAGTTGAAGGTGAGACACTCTAGGGTTTGAAACTCATTTTTTTCTCTTCTCTCCTAGCCTCTACACAAAAACTATAGACATGCCTTTTTTTTCCTTTAATTTCTTGACTCTCAGAAAGTATTTTTTATTCTTGAATTTTTTTTTACAAAAAAATAATGATATTTCTACATTTGATCATTCTTTACACTTTCTTTTTATTTAATAAAAATAGAGAGATTCACTATTATTTTTTTTATATATAAAATAAATGTATAGGACATGAATATATAGAAGAATTATAGAAAAACATTTTTTTATAAAAAAAATCCTATTTTCTTAGCTGTTTATACTTAAGTACTTATGGAGTTACAAATTGGGGTAGAAAAATTATAAGTATGATTTATTTATAAAATTGAAATTCATTTATAGGATTTTTTACTATCAGGACGTACCTATACCAAAGTGCCCCTTAACTTAAGTGGTTGAAAACTGATAAAGTGAAAACTAAGGTAAATAAAAATCTTAAACTTAATAATTAAAACAACAGTTGGGGTTGATGGATTTTTTTATTGTATCACTTCCTAAGTCGTCAAACATGTTAAAGATTTTATTGTGGATATATATATAAAATAAAGATATACTGTATTTGATTATAAGTCTTCTGACTGATGGTCAATAATATTGTAGAAACAAAGAACTACGTGGATTCAAAAGTAACGAGGCATCACAACATGGACAGGCATTCAAATGTTGATTTTTGGAGAGCTTTCCTTGAGTTTACCAGAACTTACGGGAAGAATTATAGTGGTGTCCCAACAATGGAAGACGCTGGTGAGGAGACAGAATTAATGCCCGCTAAAGTTTATTTGTGGAATTCATTTGAATTTGATTTTATCTTTTTATCTAAAAAACTTCAAATCCTAAAATAGTCTTAATTTCCTCACAAAACTTATTAATTACCTGTAAAAAAAAATTTATGTGTAAATATAGAGAAGAGTACTCGGTCACTTAAAGCAGACACAATACTAATTCGACTACCTGTAATCCCTCAAATTTTGAAGTTATAATGGTGAGAATATACTCTAGAGTTTGAAACTCAATTTTTTCCTTCTTTCGTAGCCTCCTCGCAAAAAATTACAAACATGTCTTTTTTTCACTTAATTTACTTGACTCGCCAGAAGTAATTTTGATGTTTGATTTTTATTTTTAAATAATAGTATTTGTACACCTCTCTTTTTTTCACTTTATTTCATTTTACACTTTCTTTTATTTATAAAATCATAGAGGGACTCACTATTTTCGCTTCTTCTTCCCTCATTTTTTTATAAAATAAAGGTACAACAATGTATATTAAAAAAAAATAGGGGAAAAAATTCCTATTTTGTTAGCTATTTAGTCGACTTATGTATTTTATGCAGTTACGATTTGGGTAGAAAATTTATAAATAAAATTTATTTATAAAGTTGCATTGAAAATTCGTTTATAGACTTTATTACCACAAGGATGTATCTTTACCAAACTGACCCTTAAACTTAATTAAGTGATTGAAAACTGAAAAGTGAAAATTGAGGTAAATAAAAATCTTAGACTTATAATAAAACTATTATAAACTGAGAACTCAGAGAATAGAGAGAAAGATAAATTGAGAAGTGTAAATTTCATTTCTGATTTTGGAAAGTGTAGGGAGCAACTATTTATACAGCAGAGAGATTGAAGGTAGTTCTAACAGAATAACTACCTCTGAAACTAATCTACTAACTGACTATAGTCCCAGCTATCCACTACATACTCATACACAATAGCTTAAGCTAGACTATCTCTTATATTCCCCTTTAGAATTCTGAGGTGGCTGACCAAGTGAGGACTTGTCATAGACCCGAAGTTTGTCCTGGAGGCTACAGAACCGTGTAGCAGACAGTGGCTTGGTAAGCACATCAGCCCATTGATCTTGAGCAGGGACATGAGACTCTATGAGGCTCTTGTTAAGAATTTTTTATCGTACAAAGAAGATGTCTAGCTCCATATGCTTAGTGCGTGAATGCAACACAGGGTTGTGAGCTAGTGAAACGGCACTGAGATTGTCACATGGTATTTTAGGTGTCTGGAAAGGGGACTGTAGTTCAATGAGCAGGGATTGCACCCAAAGAATTTCAGCTGACAGATTTGCTAGACTCTGATACTCCGCTTCTGCACTTGAGCGTGCTACCAATGTTTGTTTCTTAGACCACAAAGAAATGAGATTGGGTCCAAGAAACACACATGCTCCTGATGTGGACCTGCGATCATCCGGGTCAGATGCCCAATCAGCATCACAAAACCCAATGAGTGAAAGTGGCTGATGTAGGGCAATAGGTTGAATAAGAAGTCCATGACTAATAGTTCCCTTAAGGTATCGAAGAATCCGTTTAACATCTTACCAATGTTCTTCCAAGGACTGGGAAAGAAATTGGCATACTTTGTTGACTGAAAAGGATATTTTTGGCCTTGTTAGAGTTGCATACTGCAAGGCCCCTACAATAGACCGATATAAGGAGGGGTCTTCAACATAGTTAGAGCCTTCTTTTGACAATTTGGCATTAGAAACCATAGGGGTAGGAATAGGTTTTGCAGCTTCCATATGAACTTTGGCCAGTAAATCACGGATATATTTGGATTGATTTAGTAGCAGTGAGCCATTTGGAAGATGACTGACCTCAATGCCAAGGAAACAGTCTAGGGAGCCTAGTTGCTTGAGAGCAAACTCACCATTCAACTGCTCAATTAAGGCTTGAATATGAGTAGAGGAGTTCCCCGTGACAATAATGTCACCAACATAAACTAAAAACACAATCCGAATGCCCTGTTGCTGGAACAAAAATAGCGAGGGATCACACTTACTTGACTGAAAACCTTGTTTTACCAATGTTGTCTTGAGGCGCTTAAACCAAGCACGTGGTGCTTGCTTTAACCCATATAGAGCCTTATTAAGTTTGCATACCAAGGACTTGTCACTTGCTTCAAAGCCCGATGGTTGAACCATGTAAACTTCCTCATGAAGTAACCCATTGAGAAACGCATTATTTACATCCAATTGGCGAATGGGCCACTTGTGTGTGACAGCAAGGGTGAGAATGGTTCTCACAGTGGTAGGCTTTACTACCGAAGATAAGGGCTCATTAAACTCACAGTCTGCTTGTTGATGAAAGCCCTTAGCCACAAGGCGGGCTTTGTATTTGTTAATAGTGTCATCCGGATTCTCCTTAACACGGAATACCCATTTGCACCCTATGGGAATACGATGAGGAGGAGGCTCAACAAGTGTCCATGTGTTATTTCTCAACAAGGCAGTGTACTCATCTTTCATGGCTGCAAGCCAATGAGGAGCAGCCAAGGCCTGTTTAATAGTAGTTGGTTCCATGTGTGTGAGTAAAAGTGTGGAGTGAAGACGGGGAACAACGATTCTAGATTTGGCACGGGTTTGTATAGGATGGCAATTAAGAGGATTAACTAAAGATGGTGGAGGAGAATGGGAGGTGTTGCTGGAATGTACAGATGAGGAGGGAGGGGGCTGTTCAGGTTGGGAGAGAGTGGGATGTTCAGGCTGGGCAGGTGAGTTATAATGAGTCGAATTTGTGTTAGGAGAGGTTGGGGTAGCAGGTTGAGGGAAGGATGAGTTGGTGGAAGAGCTGGTTGATGTAGTAGTGGGTGACATGGCTGAGAAAACAACATCTGAGTGAGGAGAGGTAGGTGCAGATGGGAGAGTAAAAGAGGGTATAAGGGGAGGAACTGAGGAAATAGGAGAAGTGTGAGTAGGAGAAGCTATGGAAGAAGTAGTAGAAATGGAAGGAAATAACTCTGCATAGGGGAACCTAGACTCATTGAATAGGACATCTTTAGAAATGAAGATTCGTCCTTTTGGGCTTAAGCACTTGCAGCCCTTGTGAGACAAAGAGTAGCCTAGAAAAACACATTCTTGAGACCTATAAGAGGGTTTATTGGACTGGTAGGGCCTAAGGAAAGGGAAACAAGCACAGCCAAAGGCTTTAAGAAACTTGTAATGAAGTTATTTGTTGAGAAGAAGAGGGTATGAGGACTGCATGTTGAGGGTGGATGAGGGAAGTCCATTGATAATGAAGGCTGCAGAGATGAAGGTATGATGCCAAAACTTGAAGGGAATGCTGGCATGGGCAAGAAAAGAGACCCATTTCAACAACATGACGGTGTTTTCGTTCAACTAACCCATTTTGGTGATAGGTGTGAGGACAAATTGGGCGATGAATGATGCCTAAGGCAGTTAAGAACTTGGTGAAGGGGCGAAATTCACCACCCCGGTCACTCTGGATAGATTTGATCTTGGTAGAAAATTGCCTTTCTACCATGGACTGAAACTGAACAAGCTGAGTTAAAGTATCAGACTTGAGTTTTAGGGGGAAAACCCAAGTGAACCTGGTACAAGCATCTACACAAGTTAGAAAATATTGAAATCCACATGAGGATTTAATAGGGGCAGGTCCCCAAAGGTCACATATGACCAGTTCAAAGGGTGTGTTATACACAGTGGTAGAAGAAGGAGCATGGAGGCGATGGGTCTTACCCATGCAACAGGCTGCACAAAAATCAGTCTGAGATTTATGAGGAAGATTAATTTGACTTGTTTGGAGTGTTGTTTTGAGCACTTCATGGTGAGGATGACCTAAACGATAGTGCCATAAGCGATAAGAAGAGTATAAAGCTGGAGTAGTGGGATTAAAAGAAGATTTTATTGCATTTATAGATGGTATACAATCAGTACAAGCTATGGAATTACAAGATACTTGATTGCAAGAAGACGCAGTACAAGATACATGATTACAGGTGGACTGAGTACAAGAGTTTTGAATGAGAGAAACAGAATTACATTGGGCAATATTTTTGCCAACATTATTCCTACAATCATTGAAAGAGGTAGATACACCTATAGGAGGAGACAGGGAGTCAAAGATGTAGAGCCCATCTGCACCAACTTTTACTCTCAGTAGAATTTCAGAGGAATCATGGGATTTCACAAGACAATAAGTGGGGTGAAATTCAAAATAAACATGGTTATCTCTAGCGAATTTGCTTACACTCATTAGGTTTTTTGTAATGGAAGGAACTAACAGTAAATTGGACATATGTAGAGTAGTGTAAGGGTGCAAAGGTGAGGAAAATTTCATAGAACCAACTGAACTAATAGACAAACCTTGACCGTTACCCATGAAAACTTGCTCTGAATTTTGCATGGAAGATGAGTCTGACATGTTGGTTGGGTCCGAAGTCACGTGATGAGTTGTTCCCGAGTCTGGATACCAAGGTTGATTCTGAAACATTGGATCTGCACCAGTAAGTAGTGCATTAGCATGTTGAGGCCGTGGTGGAGCATTGAAATGATACTCTGATGGTGGCCTGAAATGCGTAGGGGGCCTCTGCTGTGAGGAGGCCTGATGAGACTGCCAAAAACCATATGGAGGGGCAGGGGTATAATACTCAGAGAAAGGAAAAGGGTGGCGATGATAACAAACATTCGCATCATGTCCATATTTCTTGTATATTTGACATTGAACGGAGGAGCGACCATCGGACCTACCACCACGGTCACGGAAGCCACCATTCCGGCCACCGCAATAACCTCCATTTCGGTCACCACTAAAATCGCCGCGATAGTCACCATTATAACCAGCATTACCTCGATAGCCACCACTGTTTGCCGCTGTGTGAGAAATACCTTCAGGGAACGAAGAACCCTTGAAGCTAGGGTTGGAGAAAGAATCGGACTGAGGTGCCTGAGCCAAGTTGACCGAAATCGATTCAGTGAGTAAGGGCTTCTTGTTTTTCTCTAGTCGAGCCTCGTGAACCAGTAAGAGAGACTCGAGTTCATCTAGAGAACATAAATCGGTTATACTATTAACGACGGCGATGACGGAATCGAATTCCTCCAGAAGCGCTTCAAGCATGATCTCAAGTAGGTTGCGATGTGGTATCGGATAACCGAGGGACAATAGCGATTCAGAGATCGAACGCACATGAACCATGAACTCCTCTATTTTGCGATCACCTTTGGTGAGAGTATGGAGTTTGGATCGAAGTTGGCGAGCTCTGGTGTTGAGAAGGTTGTGAAAATGCTTGTGAATTTCGTTCCAGATTTACCACGAGTAGGTGCATTCAACCACTCGATGAAGGAGCGATCCCAAGATCGATGTAAGAAGCCAAGTGGTGATGAGTGCGTCTTGTTGCTCCCAATCATTGTACTGAGGGTTCACTGTGTCAGAATCGCGATCCGCATCAGAGAGAAAACAAGGAGGAATTCGAGGATGTGTGATGAATCGTTCTAGCTTGTGGCCTCGAACGATTCCCTCAAGTTGTTGTTTTCACTACCGAAAGTTCTTTTCATCTAGTTTTATGAAGATACGATGCGTAAAATTGCTAGGGTTTGAGAAAGGGCTTTGGGAAGCCATGGATCCAGGATCGAGAAGCTCAATATACCATATTATAAACCGAGAACTCAAAGAATAGAGAGAAAGATAATCTGAGAAATGTAAATTTTATTTCTGATTTTGGAAAGTGCGGGGAGCAACTATTTATACAGCAGAGAGATTGAAGGTAGTTCTAACAGAATAACTATCTCTGAAACTAATCTACTAACTGACTATAGTCCCTATCCACTACATACTCATACACAATATATACCTTAAGCAAGACTATCTCTTATAAAAACAAACACTGAGTGTTGATGAATTTTATTTTTTCCCATTTCTTGCATCATCAAACAAGTTAAAGATTTTATGGATAGATCTCAAAATTAATATATATGTGATTATAAGTCTTCTGACTAATATTAAATAATATTGTAGAACCAAAGAGCTACACGGATGCAAGTGTAAGAAGACATGGCAACATGGAGAGGCATGCAAGTCCTGAATTTTGTAGGGCTTTCCGTGAGTTTCATGCCAGAAATTATGGAAAGATATGAATTGATTTTGGTGTCCCAGTAACGGAAGACTTTGGTGAGGAGACAAAGAATTAGTGCCCTTTTAAAAAATTTATGAACTATATAGCCATCATGTCCCTGGCAAATAACTTATGATGAACACCCTAAATAATACCATTACGCTGGTCTTATGTAGCTAATATTATATTATATCCTATATGTCGCAAAACCAAACGTGTAATTATGGTATGTATTTCTTGTTTGGCTTCTTTTTTTTTTTTTTGATATATGGCGTATTTCTTGTTTGTCTGGTTTGATTACTATTGTAAGTTTTATAAAACTTACTTTTGAATTTGGAATTATGAAATGAGCATGATTTAAAAGGATTTTCAATTTAACTAGTTTACTTGTTTGTTGATTAAAAAAAGGAGAAGTATTCTTGCCATTTTGAGCAATGTAGCATAACCCTTTTGGTTTGAACAAGAGGAGGCAGTTTGTGTGATGTGTGGTGAGGTTGTTGAAGACACCCAACATCTGTTTCTATCCTGTTGGTTTGCATCCAGTGTGTGGATGAAAGTTTATGCATGGCTTGGCTTAGAGGTAGTTCTAGCTGCGACGCTTCCCGATTTATATTTGTTGCACGGGGGTTAGTTTGCGGGTAGAAAAATTAAGAAAAAAAAACATTTCTGGTATGGCACACTGTAGTGGTCTTTGTGGCTTGAGAGGAACTCTATTATCTTTAAAAACACCCCCTTAGACACGAGTACACGACTAGGTTGATAGAATTGATTAAGACTAGATCTTGGGCTTGGTTTTCAACCTTATCAGCTTCTGTGGGCTCTATCCAATTGTTTTCTGACGCGTGTATTCTGTACATTGTTTAATTTATCACTGACAGCTTATATTTGCTTGGTAGACTAGCCTGTGTGTGTTGATGATCTGGATCGTGATTAGCTTGTGTGATTGATCCTCTGAACTCTTTACTCTTCTTTGGGGAACTACGGATGATGTGTTTTATGGGTTGGCAGTGGAGTTTGGAAATTTTACTCATATGGTCTTCTTTAACCTTCATGTGATGAATCCTATTTGGCGAACCCCAAATGTGGTTGTTCATCTTTTAGTGGCTCTTTGTTTTGAGTCATTTTGGTTTGTGGTTGGCTGGTTACATTTTACGTCTTGCTGAAAGTGCAGTTTACCTGCTTAGGCTACGAAGCTGAGGAGGGTCCTTTTTTGGGTGCATCTTTCATTTAATTTTCCTGACAGGGGCCTGTATGGTTAGATTTTTGTTTCTTACTTTGATGTATAGGGTCAGCTGGAATCCTTGGGTTTGTTCTTTTTGGTTACTTATTTGGATATCTATGTATGGATGATTCTGCTTCTTTTCAAGGGGAGTATCATTTCTATAAATATCTCTTTTTTGGTTCTTGGAGATGGGTTTAAGCATCCATTGTGTTCACTATCAATATACTTTTGCTTATAAAAATAAATAAATATATATATATGTAGCCCTTTTGGTTAATATCATACTTGCAGCAAAATATTGTGAAATAGTAAAAAGTATCTCCTCTTCAAAGTGTCGTTAAATCATGCAAGTAAATGTTTTGGACCCTTTGAGAAGCCTACAACTTTGCTTGCCTATCCAGTCAAACAAAAAAAAAACTTTGCTTGTCTATCACTACTATGTTCAATAAGATCTTTCAACCTCAGACTACACATTCATGCAGTGGACAATATGTCCAATTGGGTGCCTAAAATGATCTACTGCTGCTATCAATTTTGAAGGCACGTTTGGAGGCAATGCAGATGGGGTGACCGTGTGGTTTTTGTCCTTTGGCTGCAGATCAGATTGATATTTGTTTGTTTAGGTGTCTTGGTTTTCTTTAGTTGCAGTCTGTTTATGTTAGTCTTTGGTGTAAGAAGTTTAAGTTATGTGTCAACCTAGTTGCTTGCTCTGTATACAGCTCTTGGTTGATCTCATAGCTAGCTTAGTTCCTTCTTTTTATTCTTTACAGGACTTGTAATGGTTTGAGTTCTCTTAGTACTCTCTTAATATAATATATTTTGCTTATAAAAAAAAAACCCCAAGATTCCCACTTTTTTTTTTTGGCAAGAAGACTCCCACCTTTGCTAGGAAACCGAGTCGATCCCTAAACTCGGTTTAAATTTGTTTCCCCATGGAACTAAAAAAGTAATACAAAACTAAACTTTTTTTTTATGAATATAAAAAACTAATCTAACCCAAGTAGTTTTCTTTTGATTTTCTAAAATTACGAGACAGATGTATTGATAAAATTGATTTTCTTCTATCATGTGTGTCAAACTTTTCTCTTACACCAATTTTCAATCACTAATTTTGATTTGATCTAACGACTTAAAATTAATCAACTTGAATAATTAAGAGTAGCATTAATGTGAAGAGAAAAAATAAAATATATTTAACGAGGAAATATTTTAAGTATCTTGAATTTAATTAAAATTAAAATTATTTATTTATTAAATATTTTAGGTTTTTATTTATAGATAATTATTATTTTTATTAACTAAAAATGGATAGAAGAATAGTTTTATAAAAATGCATATCCTGTATCTTTATAATATTTTCCCGCATTTAAAATTTAATAATTAGTTACTAATTTTTTTATTTTTATGCATTATTTTTTAGAACTGCTAAATAATAAAATTAACTATAGTTTTATATGTAGATATAACACAAGTAAAAATAACTAAAAATGCCTTTTAGTTAACTAAAAAATAACGACTACGTTGTGTTATGGAGAGGAGATGAAAGCAACAAAGAAGGAGAAAAATAAATCTAAAGTAGTTAGAACTCAAAAGAGTAAAAGGAAAAGGTGTCATGGGGAATAGAGATGACAAAATGGGCTACCTCGCCCATCGTGGGCTAGCCTCTTGTTCGGTCCTAATCTTGGTCAGGGGTCAAAATCGTTTATTCAATTAGATCATTTACAACCGGTCAAAAACCAGATTGAAATAGGTTGGATCGAAGTTAAATCGGAGCTGACCGGTTTTTAAGAGTACTATATGTTATAATTTATGGAAAAAATTTATGTTATACATTAATTATTCCATTAGATCATCGGTTAAACTTGAACCAAAATATTTTTGTTTGCTGTCCGGTCAGACTTTAGCACTTATTTCCATCTTCTATTTCTTTTTTATTTATTTAAAATGATTTTTTTTAAAATAATAAAATATGGGCCATTGATGCAACATTAGTACACATGACAGCTGGAGAATAACTGAATTGAAGATGTCCATTTACCCTAAATGGAGAGGATCTGAAAGCATCTTGTAGTGGCTTCTCAAGGATTGTTTGGGACATAATTGTGAACGGGGAAATTAATTATGTGCGATATAAACCACACAAAATCAACAAAAAAAAAAAAAAGGAAGAAGGAGAAGAAAGGAGCGATAACTCATGAATGCACGTAAAAGTTAAAAGGACATAACAATGAATAAATTAATATTCAGTAACCAAATTAATTGAACATTTTGCCGGAGAAGTCTAAGCCATTTTGGTTTCTATAAAATAATAAAATCGAGAGGCACCGATTACCTTCAGTGATAAAATTACAAGTGATAAAACCACGTATTTCTAAAAACAAAAAATAAAAACATAAAATTGTACATAAAATCATTTTAAATAAATCAGCTTCCTAATAATTATCAATTTTTTATATAAAAAGGGATTTAATTAATATGCACCACAATGCAAAAAAAAAAAAAACTATTAATCAATCATAAATTGACACATTAATTATTAAAAATATGTTTAACTCTTATTCTAAATATTTCAAAAAGAACACATAACATAATTTATAGTTGATTAAAATTATAAAAAAATATTACACTGATAACAGTATAGTATCAAAATTCTCTTAAAAAAAAAACAGTATATCAAAATTAATTGATACTCACTCCGAACCTAATTATAAACAAAAAAATATAACTCACACATATCAAGAATGTTAGTTAATTTAGTTTAATTGTCTTTATTTATATAAAAAAAATGAGCTACAATTACTGAACTACCGTTTAATTGTCTCGGGAGTGTATAATGATCTTGAAAAAGTAAAAGATGAATTGATTGATTGTCTTGACTTTTGGAACATTGGTATTAAATAGAGTTGAATTGGTTGTCTTTTGTTTACAATTGAGTTCACAAAATATAACTACTTTTTTACTTATATTTAAGTCCGGGGAGTATCATATAAAAAAAATAATACCAAGTTACCTATGATAAATTTCCAGAAGGTACTTGACTTTTGGTTTCCTGTACTGGCCAAGTGACGATGCATGCAACTTCTGAATTATGATTCGTAGCTATATTTAAAAATATTTACACATTTCGTCAAAAAAAAAATTATTTACACACTCTTACAAGTAATATTCTCAATAGTATTGTAACCGTTTAAATCAAATTAAATAATATTTTTTTTAATATAATAACACGCATATATAATTATTTGATGTCATGTCTTATAATTTTAGTAGAGTACTGTAATACGCAATAATTTCTCCTACTTACGTGTAATATTATTCTGGGTTCTGATCAGGTTCAGCCTATAAATATTGACAAATTGCAACGTTGTGTCACACACATTCACCTATTGTCTCCTTTTTCATATGGCTAACTCAAAGGCTGATCTTTCCTTTGTTCTTCTTTTTGCTTTCCTCCTCACTTCCCATGTCTTGGCTCATGATTCACCCCGTGAGTCCTTCCTTTGCTTCTTTCACCCAAATAATTAATTATAGTTTCCATGTTTTTTTGTTAGCATATGTAGAGAGTAAGTAAATGAGACTTAAATTTTATATAAATTTTGATTAAAATCAGCGATAGAAAATTTCCCCGTGTGGGCCGGGTGTGGTCATCAACTTGTCTTAATTACGTTGTTAACATAAAGTTTATGGATAACAAAGTTTTTCTCTCTCGTAATGATTATAACTTTTAATTTGTTAATTACTATTTTTGTGTATAATTGTTATACGTGCAGGGAACAAGCACTGGTACGATGACGATGGAACCGTCATAATTGATCGTGTAAATCCAACATCATCCCAGGATTTGGAAAAGAACTACTGGAGAGATGGTTCTGGGAAGCCCAGTTTTAGGCACTTTGTGGGACATGGTTATGAGACCCCAAGATTGGAAGACGTTGGTATTGTGATCGTCCAAAATTAATATTGCAATTTTATTTAGCAGTTTAACAATAATAGGTTTTTATTAACAAGTGTGCTAAGAGTATTTATTAAGGAAATTAAAATAAAATCTTTTAAATAAGAATAATAAACTTTTAATATATTAAGTATTTCATTTTTATTACGAAAAAATTAGAGTGAAGGCCCAAATTTTATTTTTATTTTACCTTTCTTAATTAACAAGTTTGTCCTTAACGAAATGCATAATAATATCGTCATCTGTCAGTTATTACTTATTATTTAAATTAATATGTTCCTTGTATCACAAAATTGCAACTTTTAAACGCTCTTTGGAAATTTGAATTAAACAAACTTTGTTTATATATATATATATATATATATATATATATATATATATATATATATATATAATATAGTTATGACACGTGAATTGTGAAGTTTCTATCCTCTCCATTTTTTTCTCTTAGGTTCCTCTCATGTACAAAATCAAATTTATTTTTGTTGGTGGGACTTATTTTAATTTACTTTTATCTCTTTATCTTAAAAAAATACTCCAAGTCCCAAAACTGGCTTAATTCCCTAAAAAAAAAAACTTATTTGCTGTGTAATTTTTCCTCTATGTATTTGCAGAGAAGAGTACTCGGCCATATAATACAAAGGTTGATGAGTTAAGAGAATCAGATTGGACTTTTCCTCAAGCTCCACGCAAAAACATGTTTGAAGCTAGAAGCAGTCATCATACTCATTCGACGACATATGATCCCTCAAATTTAAAAGTTAATGGTGAGACACTGTAGGATTTGAAACTCAATTTTTTTCATTATCTCCTAGCCTCCCCCACAAAAAATTATAGACATGTCTTTTTTTCCCATTTATTTTACTGGACTCTTAGGAAGTAATTTTGTTTCTTGAATTTTTTTTTTAAATAATTATATTTCTACACCTCATTCTTTACACTTTCTTTTTATTAAAAAAGAGTGAGAGTTACTATTTTTTCTTCCTCCTCTCTCTCTTTTATATATAAAATAAATGTACAGGAAAACGTTGGTGAGGAGACAGAGAATTAATAATGAGGATATCAGGAGTGTATTTTGATCATTTCATTTGGGATACCTCCAGCGACACCTAAATATTTGATTAATCGCATATAAATATTTGATTAATTCAGTTCATTATATGGTTAATGGGTCATCTGAAACTTATTTTCCATTTTCATGTAAATATTTGGTTAATTACATACAAATATCTGATTAATTCAGTTCTTTATATGGTTAGTGGGTCATCATGAAGCTTACAATCATTTTCCACAAACATATAAATATTTGGTTAATCACGTGCAAATATTTGGTTAATGGTTGTGGAAAATGATATTGTAAGTTTCAGGATGACCCGTTAACCATATAATGAACTGAATTAACCAAATATTTACACGTGATTAACCAAATATTTAGATGTCGCTGAAGGTGTCCCAAATGGGGTGTTCAAAAAACATTTCTCTAATGATATTTGAACATAAATTTTGACTCCATGTATGGATATCATAGTTGATGGGGTGTTTTGGGAATAATGAAATACTAATAAGAGAAGAAAACAATAAATAAATATTATGAAGAGTATTATACGGTATTAGATGCTATTTTTATCTCCAAATATCATTCCTCAAGAATTAATGCCTACGAAAGTTTTACGAACCATATATATTTCCTACAACTTTGCTAGTATAGGCTTTTTGCATTAAACAAGATATATATATATATATATATATATATATATATATATATATATATATATATATATATATATATAGATGGGTCCATTTTTTATCTTAGGGTTCCTCTCTACAAAATAAATTTTGCTTTTATCGTGGAATCCATTCAAATCTTATTTTATCTATTTATATATAAAAAAACTTCAAATCCTGAAATTGCCTTAATTTCCTTACAGAAAACTTACTATTTAGCTGTATATTTTTTTCTTTGTGAATTTATAGAGATGAATACTCGCCCATATAAAACAGAGGTTGATGAGTCAGAAGAACCAAAAAGACATTGGACTTTTCCTCAAGCTTCACGCAAAACCATGCTTAGAGCTCGAAGCAGTCACAATAATACTGATTCGACTACTTATAATCCCTCAAATTTGGAAGTTAATGGTAAGATACTCTATGGTTTGAAACTCAATTTTTTTCCCTTCTCTCACAGTGCCTCCTCAAAAAACTGTCATCTTTTTTTTTTTCCCACTCAATTTACTTCACTCGCCTTTAGTAAGCTTGATTCTTGATTTTCTTTAAAAAATATATATATATTTCTATACCTCATTCTTTACACTTTCTTTTATTCAAAAAATTGTAGAGGGACTCACTATTTTCGCTTCTTCGCTCTATTTTTTTTTATAAAATAAATGTATAGGACATGAATGTACAACAATGTATAAAAAATAATAATTTTTTTTAGAAAAGCTTTCCCTATTTCGTTAGCTGTTTAGACTTAGGTATCTATGGAGTTACAAATTGGGGTAGAAAAATTATAAATGAAATTTATTTATAAAATTGCATTGAAAATTTATTTATAGAATTTTTTTTTATAAGCAAAAAGTGTAATATATATGGAGTACAATGGGTCCAGATACAGATAGGAGTAAGCTATGAATTCAACCAAAAATACATAAAAGAACAGCTAGGTTGACTCAATAACTTGATCCACCCCAATAACCATACCCATATGAAACAATTACTGGCCCTGTGCCTCAATGCACCAAAATTTGCAAAGAGGACTTGCAGAACCGTAAAGCAGATGTGGCATGCTAGCGCCCCCGCTCAGCAAAATACACAATAACAGGGTCCTCGAGATAGACATCTGCACACATAAAACAAAAACACTAACCAGCCCCAGCATAGTAAAGTAAACATAATCAGCTTGAACCACTTATAGCTGTAACAACCTCAGTATCAGGACACACAACCAGCAGGACACAAGCACCAATCAGGAAAACTATAACCATTGTCTTCAAACTCAGCTACAAACCAAGACCATGTTGTGTGTCTAATTATCTCTATTGTGTTCTGAAAATCTAGTGTACCTTGTTTAAAAATAACCTCATTTCTCACCTTCCAAAGTGTCCACACAGTCACATGCCAAAACAAGTGCCTAGTTCTTCTCTGTTTTTTGTTCTTGAATAGCTTTTTGTGTTGTTCATAGTGTGTTATCAAATCCTGAGGCAAGACAAAAATAAAGCCCAGTCATCTATACACAAACATCCATACCTGCGAACTGAAAGGACAAAGTAAAAACAAGTGCAGCGCTGTCTCCTGTTCGCCAAACGCAGCAGCGTTGTTGTACTTCACTAAGAACATGCCTCTGCGGCAGATTAATCCTAGTATGTAGCCGATCAAGCATCAAACGCCAATAAAAAGCAAGCACCTTGCTAGATACACAACTAACCCAAAACTTTTTAAAAAATCTGATGTTCCCGAATCAATAATTGAAGACAGCGAATTAGAAAACAGAAAATCATAAGTGAGTTTTACTGAGTAGGCCTTACTATCACCAATTTTCCAGACCCGAGCATCTTCAACATCTCTTCTAATATAAGCCCCCAACATTGTATCTGAAAAAAGATGCAATAATTCATCCTCCCAAGCAAATAGTACCATCATCCACATCCATCTCCACTTCCACACATTATCATAGAAGACCACTCTGTGGAAAGCGAAAAAAGCCTTGGAAAGGCCTCTTTAAGGCATCTATTACCAAACCAAGCATCCTTCCAGAAACAGGTTTTCTCACCATTACCAACCTGCCTACAAACCCCATTAATAAACCAGTTCACAGGAGCGGTTTTGTCCGAGTCAAGAGCACAAAGATCCCTCCACCCTTGAGAAGAGTTTTTTGGAAGCCAAGTTTGTTGAACCGTGTCTAGATCGAGGTTACCATACCTTGACTGCAAAAGTTTATACCAACAAGCTTCCGTATCTACAAGGAATCACCACCTCCACTTCCCGAGTAAGTTTAGATTGAACAAATCAAGATGCTTAACCCTCAAACCACCGGAGGCTTTAGGAGAACAAACATTGATCCAAGAGACCCAAGCTAAGCACCTCATACTATCACTGCCACTCCACAAGAACGCCCTTTGGATGCTAATAAGTGTTTTCAACACCCTCCTTGGGACCCTATAGAAGGAAAAAAATAAAGAGGGAGGCTAGATAGAACTGACTTAAGGAGGACTATCCTTCCTACTACCAAATAAAGGTGATTTCCCTTCCACCTAGCCAACCTCTTCCTCATAACATCCACCACCGGTTTCCAAGTAGCGGCTTTCTTTGGATTCGCCTCTATTGGTAGCCCAAGATAGAAAAAAGGTAAGACACCTTTCTTGCAACACAAGAAGTTGGCCCTGCCGAAAGAAGATCATCCTCCACATTCAAGGCAAAGAGACAACTCTTATGAAAGTTAATCTTTAGACCGGGACCACTTCAAAACTTCTAAGAACAGCCTTGAGAGCCCACAAATTGTCAAAAGTCGCTTTTCCAACCAATAAAGTGTCGTCCGCATATTGAAGTAACGACATACTACCTTTCGAGTCATATTCAAAACCAGAAAATCTACCTAGTTGCACTGCTCTCGCTTCATGAGACCACTAAGACCCTCAGCTACAATAAGGAATAGAAAATGAGCCAACGGATCCCCTTGTCTTAGACCTTTCTCCAGTTTAATTTCTTCCGTGGGACTGCCATTTACCAAGAAGACACATACCCTGAAAAGACACACGCCCTCATCCACTTCATCCATTTATCATCGAACCCCATCCTAATCATCATATATTTGAGGAATGCCCAACTAACTGAGTCATAAGCTTTTTCAAAATCCACTTTCAAAATAAGACTTCCCATCCTCTTCTTTCTATCCAAATCCACTATCTCATTAATAGCTACTACCCTGTCAAGTATTTGCCTATTTGAGACAAAGGCCGACTGACACACCGAAATTTGGGAGCCAATGTACCTCTTTAATCTAGCTGCTAACAGCTTTGAAATCAGTTTATGGATGCTGCCAATTAAAGAGATTGGTCTAAAATCTGAAAAAGTTTTGTGGATTTTCCCTCTTGGGAATCAATGTAACAAATGATGAGCAAATACCTTTTGGCAAAGTTGAGTTAGAGTGAAACTCATCCACTAAAGCTTTTACCTCATCACATATAGAAGGCCAAAATTTATTGAAGAAGGAGAAATTAAAACCATCCGGTCCTGGGCTCTTATCACCATCCCAATTCCACACCGCGTCCTTAACTTCATCCAAGGAGAACTCCTCCACCAAGGCCAATTTTTCAGCCTCCGAGAGACAATTAAACGGAAGACCATCAAGAACAGGGCGTTGCCAAGGTTGAGAAGCAAACAACCTACAAAAATATTTTTTCACTACATCCTTTATGCTGTCAACTCCTTCAACCCAAATGTTACCAGCCAAGAGAGCTAAGATGTTGTTTCTTCGCCTCCTAAACTTGACACAAGAGTGAAAGAAAGAGGAGTAGGAGTCGCCCTCCCTAAGCCACCTAACCCTTGATTTCTGAAAAACAAGGTTATCCTTCTGCCTTTGAACTCTCCAAAGATTTTCTGTAATTTTCCTCCTATTAGAGACCTCCTCCACATTTAAATTCCTGACACTTGCTACTTCATCAGAAATGTTCAAATATTCCACCAGAGACTTTATTTTGCAATCTAAGTTCCCATATACCTCGATATTGCAGATCTTAATCCTCTCCTTTAGCATTTTCAATTTCTCCTTGAATCTGAAAATTTCTCATCCACTCACCTGAATATCAGACTAGGACTCCTCCACAAAGGACTTAAAGATAGGGTGTTGTAGCCAGCAATTATTAAAACGAAACGGCTTTGGCCCCCAATTCAAACATTTCCCCTTGAGCATTATTGGACAATGATCTGAAACGTCTCTCCTTCCCACCCAGTGTGCAGCAGTACCCCACATATTTATCCAACCTTCCGATAGCAAGAACTTATCTAACCTACTCATTGATGACCCGTCATGCTTGAACCAAGTGAAATGATTCTCTAGCATGGGTAAATCAATAAGGTTTAGGTCATCAATGAACTCCTGAAAATCTGCACATTCAGAGCCATGTTGAGCCATACTAGCACCCCTTCTCTCTGATCTATTTTGTACTGCGTTGAAATCACCCACTATACACCATGCCTGACCACCAAAACCCCTCTTTGACATTAAAATGTCACTCCACATGGCCTTCTTAACAGAGGACTTAAACATTCACCACAGTACATACACTATCATTCTGGATCCAGCACCCACAAATTCCAAGGAAACCATTACCTGAAAAAGAAGTAACTGAGGGAGAATACTTTATTGTTCCACATACTTAGAATTCATCCCGAATTCCCTTATGTCGGAATAAACAGGCAATTTACTTCTTGCCCACCCCACCGTGCGTTAATCACTTGTACTCAACCACTTGATTATGGTATATATATATATATATATATATATATATATATATATATATATATATATATATATATATATATATATGTATGATTATAAGTCTTCTAATAATAATTAATATTGTAGCACTAAAGAAAACGAGGCATCGCATCCACGGCCGGAAGACGCATCCAAAGCCTAATTTTGGGAGGGCTTTCCGTGAGTTTCAAGCCAGAACTTATGCGAAGAATTATAGTGGTGAGGAGACAAAGAATTAATGCCCGTTAAAGTTTTAACCACTATATATATCAGTCAGTGTTTTAAAAACCGGAGTGAACCAGACGGTTCAATCATGAACCGACTAATTCGACAGTTTAGTTTGGTCAAGTCCTTTTGAACTATGGTCTGGTTAAACTGCTCGAGAATCGGTTGAACGAGGGTTGAATTACGTTGAATTGTCAATTGGAACGGGTTAAACCATTTTGAATGGATGTTTTATTTTAACTTTCTCCCTCAATTTTGTACTTTATTTATTTATTTATTAGTCATCTATTTCAACTATGGGTTGAACCAATTGACCCATGGCCCAGATGTCATGTCGGTTCGATCTGCAGTTTGATTTTTAAAACACTTATCCTACCATTAATTTTTTTTTAAACCACCTACTTGACTTGACTTTATTCTTCACTCCCCGGAAGTAATTTTGATTTTTGATTTTTTTTTAAATAATGATATTTCTACACCTTATTCTTTACTCTTTTAGAGAGTGACTCACTATTTTCTCTTCTCCATCTCTCTTTCCTTTTAAAAAAAAAAAGTGTAGGATACATGATGTACAAAATGAGGTGCATAAAAAACATTTTTAAAAAAAATATATTTTCTTAGCTGTTTAGACTTAGGTGTTTATGGAGTTACAATTTGGGGCAAAAAATCTATAAATGAGATTTATTTATAAAATTGTATTGAAAATTCACTTATAGTGTGTTTGGATGAGAGAGTTTAAGAGAGTAATGTATTTTTAAAAGACAATGAGAATTCATCAATATAAAAATATAATACATTTTACATTAATAGATTCTGATTACCCTCTAAAAATACATCACTCTCTTAAATTCTCTCATCCAAACAAATCATTATAGAATTTATTATTACCATCAGGATGCACCCATATCAAACTGACTTGAGTGGTTGATAACTGAAAAGTGATAATTGAGGTAGATAAATTAAAATCTTAAAACTTAATGAAACAAACACTCGGCGTTGATGAATTTTATTTTATCATTTCTTGAATCATCAAACAAGTTAAAGATTTTATGATGGATAGATCTCATAAAATTAATATATATGTAATTACAAGTCTTCTGACTAAAAATAAATAATATTGCAGATCCAAAGAACTACACGGATTATAGTGTAACAAGACATGGCAACATGGAGAGGCATGCAAGTCCTGAATATTGCAGGGCTTTCCGTGAGTTTCAAGCCAGAACTTATGGAAAGGTTGATTTTGGTGTCCCAGTACCGGAAGACTTTCGTGAGGAGACAAAGAATTAGTGCCCTTTAAAGTTTTATGAGCTATATAGCCATCATGTAGCTGGCAAATATTATATATGATCGGGTGCCTTACAACTTATGATGAACACCCTAAATAATACCATTATGCTGGTCTTATGTAGCTAATAATCGTGTACTTCTGCTATGTATTTCTTGTTTGTCTGGTTTGATTACTATATATATTGTAAGTTTTATATAACTTACATTTGAATTTGGAATATGAAATGAGCATGTGATTTAAAAGGATTTCCAGCTTAACTCGCTTACTTGTTTGTTGATTAAAAAGAGGGAGAGAGAGAAGTATTTTTATCAATTCGAGCAATATTGTACCATATATAGCCCAACCATGCTGAAGCGTTTCTGAATAAATTGCTAATTATCGGCCCCCCCGGGGGGGCAATATCATGCTTGCAGTAAAATACTTTGAAATCCTCCCTCAGAATTTAATTATAAGGGGGAAAAAAACTATATTTGGTGAATTCATATATATAAGTAAAGTTCAACCAATTCAATTCTGTTTAATGTTAGTGTTCCAAAAATATCATTGGTTTATTAATCTCCTTATACTTTTTCAAGAGCAATGTACACTCCCAAAAATTAAATGTGATGATTGTTATAAATAAGGATAGTTTATTAATTGTAACTCATTTTTTTTACATAAATCAAGATAATTAAACTAAATCAACTAACTTCCTTAATAAATATGAAATTAGTTAATTTTACTTATAATCGAGTATGTGGTATTAAAAAGTATCTCGAGAATAATAAAAAAAAAAAAAAAGTATCTCCTATTCAAAGTGTCCTTAAATAAATGAAGTAATGAATTGGATCCTTGGAGAAGCCTTAGCTACAGCTTTGTTTGTCTATCACTGCTATAGTGCTATATTCAATTAAGATCTTTCAACCCAAAGCTCCCACGTTTTTTTATTTTGGTCTAAATTTTGTTTCTCCATTGAACTAAAAAAATAATATCTCTAAAAAAAATATCATCTAACCCAAGTAATTTTCTTTTGATTTTCGAAAATTACGAGACAGATATTGATAAAATAATAAATAAATAAATAAAATAAATTTTAGGCAGGTAATGATATTGTGCAAGCGGTTCTAGGCGGTTTAAAAGCATGAAATTTATACGAATCAAGCCAATGTGAATCAAATGATTGAGTTATTTTATGGGTAGTAATTGGATCAGTTGCATTTGCATAGAGTAAATTACCAAATATAACAATTTATTAGATCAGTTATCTGAATTCACGTGTATTCTAGAGTTAGACAAAGAAGAAAATAATTGCACTAGTGTAATAAGTGTTTTTTATGTCATTTAAAATTGATTTTATATGTCAGAATATTGTCTGACGTAAATACAGCTGACGTTAAATATAAAACTATTAGCGTTAGTTCTTTAACACAACTGACGTTAATATTGTTCAAACTAACGTCAGTTGTGTTAAAGAACTGACGTTAAAGGTTTTATTTTTAACGTCGGTTTCCTAATACAACTGACGTTATTAGTGTACTGTATATTTTATAAAATACTATTAACGTTAGTTTTTTGATACAAATGACGTTAATAGATTTTTTTTTTAATTCAGTTTTAAAATATCACTCCCCTAAGCTATCCCTACATTCAGTAAATATCCCAGTAACACAGAATATCACACACATTATAGAATTGCAAACACTACCCTTAAATTTCAATATTAACAATAAGAAAAGAAATATACAAAGGAACAATGGGGGACTTAAAACCAAAACCCATCTATAGGAAAAACATAATTATCTACAAGTATATATATATATATATATATATATATATATATAAAAATTTTAGTCTCTAATGTCTAAAAACAAAACTATCAATCTAAGGATATATATATACATGTTATTAATTAGTTTCTAAAGTCTAACAAAAAAAACTATTCATCTAAGTATTGCGGAGGTATCTTGTCAATTCCTTTTTCAGCCGCATACTTGAAGAAGAATTCAGCTAAGCACATCCTCAAATCTCTGAAGTCATCTTCTTGAAGAGGCGATTGGTTGTTAAAAGCCTACACATGTTCAAATAATAACAATAACATTAACGCAAGTCATCTTCAAAACTATAATATATAATTTAACAAGTTGTTTAAATATTACCTTATTCCATCCATCCCTAATAGAAGCGGATATTATGTTCAGCATATGAAGCATCACATAATAGCCGCACGACCACCCGTCAGGTTGAAATCGAGACTACAAACAAAATTAATTTCAATGTCACTTGAATATACATATCAATTAGTAATTATAATATTAATTATTTGATAAATAAACTATCAAACCTTGAGGATAGTCCATTCAGGATTTGCTTTAGCCTTAGAACGGACATTAATTTTGTTAAAACTAACGTCAGTTGTTATAAAGAACTGACGTTAAAGGTCTTAATTTTAACGTCAGTTGTAATAAACAACTGACGTTAATAGTGTACTGTATATTTTATAAAATACTATTAACGTCAGTTGTTTGATACAACTGACGTTAATAGTATTTTTTTTTAAATTCAGTTTTAAAATATCACTCCCCTCAGCTATCCCTGCATTCAGTAAATATCCCAAAGAATACGAATATCACACACATTACAGAATTGCAAAAGAAAAATCGAACAATGATCCATATGTATGCCTGTTCAGAAACAATATATATTTATTAACATAGGTTATAACTCAAAATAAATACAGAAATATAAATAAAAATAAATGTATACTAAGTTTAAACTACCTATATCAATATCCCTTCGTGATGATCATCACGAGTGGCATGTACTTCGTCCACCTGTGTCTCCTCGATTATAGTAGGCATGTTTGTTGAAAAAGAAGGAGTCTCAGGAATATCAAGATTTGAATCTTCATTTTCATCACTACCATTATACATGTTTTTTCCTTGGAGAACCACGGACAACCTTTTGTTAGAAGGATCAGTGATGTAGAACAGTTGTTTTGCTTGGGAAGCCATTATGAAAGGCTCATTTATATGACCTAACTTGTTGAGGTCTACCAATGTGAACCCAATTCGTTGGTTTGTACACCACCGTTACTATCAACCCACTTACATTTAAATACCGGCACCGTAAGCTTAGTGTAATCGAGCATCCAAATATCTTCAATATATCCAAAGTAAGGTTTCGGTGCTTTAACGGGTTTTGTGTCCTTTGCACTAGAGAAGTGCATTGCTTCGGTCACGATCATAACCCCACTATTTTGCATGGTACTCTTGTTATCTTGTTCCTTTGTATAAAAGGAAAAGTTATTTATGTCGTATCCGCTCCAACATATGACGTTGAAGCTAGGCCCACGTGCTAGCCATCTTACGTCATCGAAGCGAGATAAACATCCTTCAAAGATTTCTTCCTTGAACCATGGTAAGAAAGTCTTGTTATGCTTGTTCAACAACCACCTTTCGCTCATTCGAGGGTTTTCTTGATTGACTTTTCTTTTATGTTCAAATAAGAAAGGCTGAACACATTCGATGTTGTTCAATACATACAAATGTGCTTGAAGCACTTCCTCCCGATCCTTCCTATTAATTCTTAAGTCATGTGTACCCTGACCTTGACATCTGATCTCATCATGCTGAAGCTTAGGAACCCCTATAGGATCCGTGTTATGAAGGTAGTCCGAACAAAACTCAATAGCTTCTTCTGCAACATACCTTTGAACAATAGATGCTTCCGGACGATGAGGATTCTTCACGTACCCTTTCAAGATCTTCATGTAGTGCTCAACTGGGTACATCCATCTCAGAAAAACCGGCCCACATAATCTAATCTCCATCACCAAATGAACAATTAAGTGAACCATTATGTCAAAAAAGGAAGGAGGAAAATACATCTCCAATTGGCACAAGATTGTAGCAGCCTCAACTTCCAAGTCATCCAACATACGGGGGTCAACGACTTTGCTACATATAGAATTGAAGAATGAGCACAACCGAGTAATGGCATGTCTCACATTTTTTGGAGCAATACCACGAATAGCAACGGGCAGAAGTTGTTGCATCAAGATGTGACAATCATGAGACTTTAAGCCAACCAATTTAAGATCACTGGAGACAAGCCTCTTCATATTTGAAGAGTAACTATGTGGAACTTTGATGCCCTGAAGACACCCGCAGAAACTTTCTCTCTCTTTTTTTGACAAAGTATGACATGCTGGGGGCAAATAAGTCCGCTTACCATCCTCAACAACTGGAGCTAACTGCTCTCGTATACCCATAGCAACGAGGTCGAGACGAGCATTGACACCATCCTTTGTCTTGCCCTGAATGTTGAGAAGTGTCCCGATCACACTATCACACACATTTTTCTCCACATGCATCACATCAATGCAGTGTCTGACATCAAGCTTGCACCAGTATGGAAGATCAAAGAATATCGACCTCTTCTTTCATATGTTTTTCTCAGCGGCTTTACCTTTCTTTTTGGACTTGTCGAATATAACATCGATGCCCTTTACCCTCTGATAAACCTGCTCTCCAATTAAGGCCGCCAGTGCTTCTTCTGTCTCTTGGCATCCATTAAAAGCTTTTTTCATCTTACGATATGGGTGATCACGTCTAAGAAATATTCGATGCCCAAGGTAAACCGTCTTCTTTCCATGATGCAACTAAGTGTAGCATGTGCCTTCTTCACATATAGGGCATGCTTTATGCCCCTTGACACTGTACCCGGACAAGTTACTGGTATCTTTGGAAAGTCGTTGATGGTGCAAAATAACATGGCACGAAGCTTGAAAGTCTCATGAGAATACCCATCGACTACATCGACACCTTCCACCCACTGCGTTTTCAAGTCTTCAATCAAGGGACCTAGGTAAACATCTAAGTCATTTCCCGGTTGCTTTGGGCCCAAAATCATCATAGACAACATCATGTATTTGCGCTTCATGCACAACCAAGGGGGCATGTTGTAAATTACCAACAGAACAGGCCATGAACTATGAATACTACTCATGTTATCATAAGGATTCATTCCATTCGTAGCAAGTCCAAGCCTTAGGTTTCTTGGCTCATCGGCGAAATCCGGAAACATAGTATCGATATTCTTCCATTGAATAGAATCAGCAGGATGACGAACCTTTCCATCACGTTTCCTCTCATCATTATGCCATCTAAGATTCTTCGCATCTTTCGCATTGGCAAACAATCACTTGAACCTTGGAATTATTGGAAGATACCACAACACCTTCGCAGGAGGACCCTTTTTTCTCACATCATCAAGATCATCATCATCATCACCACCCTTCACTTTGTATCGTGATAACCCACATTTGGGGCAATCGTGATTGTCTTCATGAACACCGGTGTACAATATGCAATCATTGGGGCATGCGTGTATCTTCTTATACTCCATACCCATAGGACACAATACCTTCTTGGCCTCATAGTTACGGTCAGGCAATGTGTTGTCCTCCGGAAGCAAGTCTTTCAAAACTTCAAGTAATTCCGTGAAGCTTTTATCGGTCCAACCATTTATCGCCTTCACACAAACCAATTTTTGCACCGCCGACAACCATGTATGAGTAGTACACCCTGGATATAAAGGCTTATCCGCATCACCGCACAACCTATCATACACATGAGCTCGATGGAAAGATTCTTGTCCAATATCACGGATCATGTCCTCTACTCGATCATCCTCCATATCTACGTCAACATCCTCACTTTGGGAGACACTTGCCGTACTACTCAACAACACATCACCATGCCATATCCATCTTGTATAACTCAAGCAAATCCCTTCACAAATCAAATGAGTACGTATATCCTTCACCGTACATTTCCTCGTATTCAAACACTTGACACAAGGACAACAGAACATTCCATTACTATTAGGAACATTCCTTTGAGCAAATTCTATAAATTCTCCCACCCCCTTCAAATACTCAACACTAGTGCGCTTACAAACCATCCAACTACGATCCATAACTAGATAGGTCCTATAGATATACAAAACATATATCCAATATAAGGACAATACGGGAGATTGAAAACTATAGTTTTTGAAGATTGCTAAGCACTGGTCATGGCCTGGCAGTGATGTCCATCACGGCCGTAACGTGCCAACTGAACCAGACCATCACAGGCAGAACTGATCACGGCCTAGCCGTGATGAGCATCACGGTCGTGACAGATCAACCAGTAGAGCAACTTGCACTCAAAACCAAATATAGAGACGTACATTCCAAACAACTCAAACTCACGGTTTCAAGTTTCAACTTCTGAGACTACAGTTTCAACATACACTCAAAACCAAAAATAAAAAAAATGTGCCCTAAAGACTCACCAGAAATAGGTGCTCGCGTGGTGGTGGGGAGGGGAGCTCGAGTGGTGGCCAACGTTCGATGTGGTTACTGAGTTCAGAGGGACAAGGAGAGTTAGTGCGCGGGAAGGGGAAAGAGAGATATCAAGTTATTGCAAAGAATGAATGGAAATACATAGTTAGGGTTAATAGTGTACCTCACGGTGGTGGCGAAGAAGCCCTCGCGGTGGTTGCGGTGGAGATGAGCTCGCGATTAGGGCAGAGTGAGAGTGAAGGTGAGGGTGAGGGTTGAGAGTGAGGGTTGAGCGTGATGAAAAGAGAAAAGAGACGTACAGAGCGAAGTACAGAAGGCGCGCGGGTGTAAACCAAAATAAAACAACATTTGACGTCGGTTGTTTGTAAAGACTGACGTTAAAGGTCGTATATTTAACGTCAGTTGTCTTAAGAAACTGACGTTTAAAGTGTATACCTTTATCCAAAAACATTAATTCCTTTGACTATTTATTTAATTGAAGTAAAAATAAAACTTTTAACATCAGTTGTATTAAACAACCGACGTTAAAAATAAATATTTTTTATTTTAAAAGCACTTTGAACGTCAGTTTTTGAAGACAACTGACGTTAAAAGTGTATATCTACAAAAAAAATCATTCCTTTGACTATTGTGCTAACCCATGCACCTTGAAACTTAATCCTCTTAATGAGCATTAAGTTTATAGATAAGTTTTCAAGAAAATCAGAGAGACTCTATTCTCTATATAAAGTGTCATTCTTCTATATCAGTCTGTAAATACACCCTCTTCTTTTCCTCTATATTTCGTGCGTTTTCTATTCCTTCACAATATGGTTCTATCACATTTGAGACTTTTGTTATTTCTTCCTATACCTATACTTAAAGGTCTCTGTCTTAATGGTCAAAAAACTTCTAAGGTTGAGTAAATCACATAATATGACTCCCTCACTTTATTCCTTCTCCTCCCCAAGTGACCGTGGATAAAGCACATGGAGCATCAAGGACGTCAAATGAGAAGGGAGGGGATCGATGCATCCATTGGAGTTTCTGAGGACAGAACTGAGAAGAAATTGATGTTGAAGCAGAAAATTTTTAATATTTTAGTATTATGTTGCAGAAATTTTTTATCTTTTAATCATGTAATTGTAACTTATGAATCTCTTCAATGAAATACGATTTGATTATACATATAACACTTTTATGTTAAGTGTTTATTTATTTTAATTTTCACAATAATATGTTTACTAATTCAAGCTAATTAATGAAGATTAAAAATAAACTTGTTTAATATTTACACAAGTTCTTTACACAACTGACGCAAATAGTGATTTAATATTTACAAATTGCCACCACCTCATTTTTAACGTCAACTTAATTTATGACTGCCAAGTTCCCGTATTACATTATTTCCAATATTCATTCTGCACGTTTATAATTTATAGGATTATTTACGTCAGCTATTTATTATACTAAAGTAAAAACCACACTTTAAACGTCAGTTGTATAAAAAACTGACGTTAAAAATAAATATTTTTTATTTTAAAAACACTTTTAACGTCAGTTGTATTAAACAACTGACGTTAAAGGTGTATAAGTTTCTGCAAGAATTCATTCCTTTGACTACTGTGCTACTTACCCATGCACCTTGTAACTTAATCCTCTTAATGAGCATTAAGATTATAGGTAAGTTTTCAAGAAAATCAGAATAGCTTAGTAACTTCATCCCCTGCTCCTATAAATAGCTTCCTTCCATCCTTTTAATTTTCTGCTTCACAATATGGCTCTGCCGTGGAGATTAACTTCATCACTCTTTCTTCCTATTCCTATAATCAAAGATCTTTGTCTTAATGGTCAAACAACTTCTGAGGTTGTGTAAATCACATAACATGGGTGATAAGGTTGTGTAAATCACATAGTGTGAGTTGCTCACCTTATCATCTTTCCGGAGAATTGGCGACTCTGAAGACTGCAACGTCAGCTTTGGAAGCAAATGACTGCTCCAAAACCATTGCTGAAACAGATCGGGTGCACTCTTGCTCAGCCGCTCTAGAAAACTCAGTCGCTCGACTCTCCTCTCTTGCTCACCCGTGAAGGGAACGAAGCCTCAACAAATGTTTAGGGTTTTAAACCCTTTCAATGTAACTTTTTATAGGATTTTAAACCCTATCAATGTAACTTTTTATAGGATTTTAAACCCTTTCAATGAATGAGATCCGGTTTGGGTTATTGATTCAACTTATACTTGGCATATATATTTTAGTTTTCAAAACAGAAACACAAAACATCAAAGCAATTGTGAAACTGAAACTTTGAGGAAGGCAATGCGGAAGGGTATACTAGATAAAAAAAAATTATTAAAATAACCTTTAACGTCTGTTGATGAAAGAACAAAAGTTAAAAGTGAAGTGACTCACTTTTAACGTCAGTTCAATGAAGAACTGACGTTAAATGGTTATCTTTTAACGTCAGTTGTTTATTGAACTGACGTTAAAAGTGAGTCACTTCACTTTTAACGTCAGTCCTTACAACAACTGACGTTAAAATTGAATTCATGAAGTCTGATATTTACAAAACTGCCACCGCCCCCTTTTTAACGTCTAGCTTTTGGTTAACTGACGTAAACATTTACCATCTAATGTATATTTTCCACTAGTGTACTTACCTATTTACAGCTTGCACCACCTCCTGTGGCGGCTGTTGGTGGAGAGAGCATAAGAATATGACAGTATGCCTAGACGGGTGAAGTACGAACAACTGCCAATCGTATTTCATACAGTAGGGAGCCAGATATAATTCTTTCTATTTGTCTCCCAACAAGTTCCCTATGTATTTACTAAATGCATCGCCAACAAAGAATTTGGGCACAAGGATTGACGGATCTAAGAAGCCGTAAACTGGTGCAACGCCCTTATCAAGCTGAAGACGACGGAGATACCTAAGATATGAAAAGGTGTGGATGTTAATTACATAATATATATAATGAAATTAAAATAAATTATTAAATGGAAAAATACCAAAAATAAATAAGTTATAAAATTAAAATTAACTTACGTGCACCAGAGACTCAAAACCGTGCTGGCCATCGAGACGTTATTTCTGCGCAGCGTGTGCGAGATCTTCACCACAGAAGGAAAATATCCTCTGTTGATTTGGGCGTGCCACCCATCCATCGTGCTCCAATGGACATTCAAAAATCTCATACGGATAATCCTCACCAAGTGAGAACAAACGAGTGACAGGTGACAGCGACACCGACGTCGACTTGGCCTTCAATTTAGGAAAAATAAAATAGATAAGTTGTTGATAATTAAAAAAAAACACAAGTAATTATTTGACTAATTTGGACATTAATAATGAATACATACCACTGTTAACATTTCAAGCTCACGTCGTTTGAAGTCCAACTCAAGCTCACGCCTTTTCATTTCCAACTCAAGCTTATGGCATTGGACTTCCAACTCCCGCTCCCTAGCTGCCAACTCATCGTCCTCCACATGTGCCCTACTATAACTCTTTTGTGCTCACATGTGAAGGGTTGGCATGCCCTGCGGTGTCCTGGGATGAACCGACGGAGGAAAGCTCTCTGGCAAGTGCCTGCTTGAATTATGGGTTGGATATTAAGCTTTGCATCAGATGTGTTGTAATAGCAGGGTTGGAGATGAGGTGTTGAGTAATGTCATCCAAAATTGATGCTTCATCGACCACCCGTTTTCGTGAAGCAGACTTGCCATAATATTCTTTGATGGTCACGTTCCCAGGAACACCGATAACTCGACCAGGATGGTCTTTCTTGCCTAGAGCAGTCATCAAGACGTCCCGCCGTCTAGAAGGGACGAATGATCCCTGGGAGGATTGTGCTTTAAGATCCACCTACAATGAAAAAATGAAAAAACGTGCAAGTGAAAAGTGTTAAAAATATCTATACAAATATCAATTGAAATCAAGTTAATTATTTACTTACAATCTTATTTGCCACTTCGCAAGTGGCATCAACTTTAAAAGATCCCGTCTTTGTCATGCGGTCGGCTAACCAGACATCCTCGCGGTCGATGTCCGACGGAGGACTTGATGGTGTGCCCTCAGGCACCTCTCCTCTTTCAATCCTAGCAGAGTGCTCTTCCTGCTTCACCCTCAGCCTATCCGCCATCATCTCCTTGATCCGAGTCTGGTACCCACCCTGAGACATGGTGTGGCGATGGATGTTCTTCGCCTGATTCTGCCGACCCTTATCTGCCTTAGCCTATTAAAACAAAAACACATAATTAAATACAGTTAAATGATCTATAAGAAGAATACAAAATTAACTTAATCAACTAACCTGAAATTCTCCATCATGTCGACTCCTAGCAAACATATCCCAAGTATCCTGATCAATCCAGGGATAATCCGAGAACAATTTATCAAGCCACTTCTTCCCAGATACATAGTACCTGGTAAGATCATGCTTGAACCCATTCCAATGCTTTGATGCCATTTTCATACATTTATGACGATGATCCTCGTCATTTGGCACAGTCCAAGCTACCTACACATTAAATACATAACAACTGGATGGATTATAACTTGGATAATTATCTAATAATGTAAATCAAACGAATGTAAAGGTAAAATACCATGATAGCCTCCCAAATCTGATCCTTAACGTTCTGTGGAACGTCATTCCAGTGGTTGTAGTTGATGCTTACGTGCTGCTTCGTTTGTAGAAACAGCCACTTATTAAATTATTTAGCACGGGGTCCCTGGGCATTTAGATTAGCATCGAAGGACACCTCAAGCTTCTGTCCGCTTTGCCTGTCCTTCTCTAGTTTCTTCAACGTCGTGGCTCCTCTACCCCGTTTCCTATGAGCCTTTGATGTTTGTATGGACAAAAAAAATGATAAAATAGAGGGTTGTAACATTATAAACTTACATTAAAAAAAAGGACTAAAGATAGTATATAACATGTAAACTTACACTAGAATCAGGCGTAGGCGCGATCGGGTCCTACATAGGCCCCACAGTGTCCTCCCGTGCATGTGGGCTATCCGACTGATCCATATGTATGCCTGTTCAGAAACAATATATATTTATTAACATATGTTATAACTCAAAATAAATACAGAAATAAAAATAAAAATAAATGTATACTAAGTTTAAACTACATATATCAATATCCCTTCGTGATGATCATCACGAGTGGCATGTACATCGTCCACCTGTGTCTCCTCGATTATAGTAGGCATGTTTGTTGAAAAAGAAGGAGTCTCAGGAATATCAAGATTTGAATCTTCATTTTCATCACTACCATTATACATGTTTTTTCCTTGGAGAACCACGGACAACCTTTTGTTAGAAGGATCAGTGATGTAGAACAGTTGTTTTGCTTGGGAAGCCATTATGAAATGCTCATTTATATGACCTAACTTGTTGAGGTCTACCAATGTGAACCCCAATTTGTCGGTTTGTACACCACCGTTACTATCAACCCACTTATATTTAAAAACTGGCACCGTAAGCTTAGTGTAATCGAGCACCCAAATATCTTCAATATATCCAAAGTAAGGTCTCGGTGCTTTAAGGGGTTTTGTGTCCTTTGCACTAGAGAAGTGCATTGCTTCGGCCACGATCATAACCCCACTATTTTGCATGGTACTCTTGTTATCTTGTTCCTTTGTATAAAAGGAAAAGTTATTTATGTCGTATCCGCTCCAACATATGACGTTGAAGCTAGGCCCACATGCTAGCCATCTTACGTCATGAGAAGCAGTACTACCATCCTTCATCATTTCTTCCTTGAACCATGGTAAGAAAGTCTTGTTATGCTTGTTCAACAACCACCTTTCGCTCATTTGAGGGTTTTCTTGATTGACTTTTCTTTGATGTTCAAATAAGAAAGGCTGAACACGTTCGATGTTGTTCAATACATACAAATGTGCTTTAAGCACTTCCTCCCGATCCTTCCTATTAATTCTTAAGCCATGTGTACCCTTACCTTGACATCTGATCTCATCATGCCGAAGCTTAGGAACCCCTATAGGATCCGTGTTATGAAGGTAGTCCGAACAAAACTCAATAGCTACTTCTGCAACATACCTTTGAACAATAGATGCTTCCGGACGATGAGGATTCTTCACGTACCCTTTCAAGATCTTCATGTAGCGCTCAACTGGGTACATCCATCTCAGAAAAACCGGCCCACATAATCTAATCTCCCTCACCAAATGAACAATTAAGTGAACCATTACGTCGAAAAAGGAAGGAGGAAAATACATCTCCAATTGGCACAAGATTGTAGCAGCCTCAACTTCCAAGTCATCCAACATACGGGGGTCAACGACTTTGCTACATATAGAATTGAAGAATGAGCACAACCGAGTAATGGCATGTCTCACATTTTTTGGAGCAATACCACGAATAGCAACGGGCAGAAGTTATTGCATCAAGATGTGACAATCATGAGATTTTAAGCCAACCAATTTAAGATCACTAGAGACAAGCCTCTTCATATTTGAAGAGTAACCATGTGGAACTTTGATGCCCTGAAGACACCCGCAGAAACTTTCTCTCTTTTTTTTTTTGACAAAGTATGACATGCTGGCAGCAAATAAGTCCGCTTACCATCCTCAACAACTGGAGCTAATTGCTCTCATATACCCATAGCAACGAGGTCGAGACGAGCATTGACACCATCCTTTGTCTTTCCCTGGATGTTGAGAAGCGTCCCGATCACACTATCACACACATTTTTCTCCACATGCATCACATCAATGCAGTGTCTGACATCAAGCTTGCGCCAGTATGGAAGATCAAAGAATATCAACCTTTTCTTCTATATGTTTTTCTTAGCAACTTTACCTTTCTTTTTGGACTTGCCGAATATAACATCGATGCCCTTTACCCTCCGATAAACCTGCTCTCCAATTAAGGCCGCGAGAGCTTCTTCTGTCTCTTGGCATCCATTAAAAGCTTTTTTCATCTTACGATATGGGTGATCACGTCTAAGAAATCTCTGATGCCCAAGGTAAACCGTTTTCTTTCCATGATGCAACTGAGTGTAGCATATGCCTTCTTCACATATAGGGCATGCTTTATGCCCCTTGACACTGTACCCGGACAAGTTACCGTATGCTGGAAAGTCGTTTATGGTGCAAAATAACATGGCACGAAGCTTGAAAGTCTCATGAGAATACCCGTCAACTACATCGACACCTTCTACCCACAGCGTTTTCAAGTCTTCAATCAAGGGACCTAGGTAAACATCTAAGTCATTTCCCGGTTGCTTTGGGCCCAAAATCATCATAGACAACATCATGTATTTGCGCTTCATGCACAACCAAAGGGGCATGTTGTAAATTACCAACAGAACAGGCCATGAACTATGAATACTACTCATGTTATCGTAAGGATTCATTCCATTCGTAGCAAGTCCAAGCCTTAGGTTTCTTGGCTCATCGACGAAATCCGGAAACATAGTATCGATATTCTTCCATTGAATAGAATCAGCAGGATGATGAACCTTTCCATCACGTTTCCTCTCATCATTATGCCATCTAAGATTCTTCGCATCTTTCGCATTGGCAAACAATCACTTGAACCTTGGAATTATTGGAAGATACCACAACACCTTCGCAGGAGGACCCTTTTTTCTCACATCATCAAGATCATCATCATCATCACCACCCTTCACTTTGTATCGTGATAACCCACATTTGGGGCAATCGTGATTGTCTTCATGAACACCGGTGTACAATATGCAATCATTGGGGCATGCGTGTATCTTCTTATGCTCCATACCCATAGGACACAATACCTTCTTGGCCTCATAGTTACGGTCAGGCAATGTGTTGTCCTCCGGAAGCAAGTCTTTCAAAACTTCAAGTAATTCCGTGAAGCTTTTATCGGTCCCACCATTTCTCGCCTTCACACAAACCAATTTTTGCACCGCCGACAACCATGTATGAGTAGTACACCCTGGATATAAAGGCTTATCCGCATCACCGCACAACCTATCATACACATGAGCTCGATGAAAAGATTCTTGTCCAATATCACGGATCATGTCCTCTACTCGATCATCCTCCATATCTACGTCAACATCCTCACTTTGGGAGACACTTGCCGTACTACTCAACAACACATCACCATGCCATATCCATCTTGTATAACTCAAGCAAATCCCTTCACAAATCAAATGAGTACGTATATCCTTCACCGTACATTTCCTCGTATTCAAACACTTGACACAAGGACAACAGAACATTCCATTACTATTAGGAACATTCCTTTGAGCAAATTCTATAAATTCTCCCACCCCCTTCAAATACTCAGCACTAGTGCGCTTACAAACCATCCAACTACGATCCATAACTAGATAGGTCCTATAGATATACAAAACATATATCCAAGGCGTTTAAAAATTATTTCAAATTTACACCATTTTCAGGTTTCTTAAGACAAAAGAAATAAGCAGATGAAAACAAATTAACAAAACAGAATTCCAATGAACAATATATTGTTGATGTCACATGCTACAAGCAACTCTAAATTTCTTCACATTTTGAAATAGGTCATGATAGCAGAAGAAAAACAAGAGAAAACACAAAACCCACGACCAGAAATAGAGACATTCCAAACAACTCAAACTCACAGTTTCAAGTTTCAACTACAGAGACTACAGTTGCAACATACACTCAAAACCAAACATAAAAAAATGTGCCCTAAAGACTCACCAGAAATAGGTGCTCGCGTGGTGGCTAACGTTCGATGTGGTTACTGAGAGCAGATGGATAAGGAGAGTTAGTATGCGGGAAAGGGAAAGAGAGATGTCAAGTTATTGCAAAGAATGAGCGGGAAAGACAGAGTTAGGGTTAAGAGTGTACCTCACGGTGGTGGGGAAGAAGCCCTCGCGGTGGTTGCGGTGTAGATGAGCTCGCGATTAGGGCAGGGTGAGAGTGAGAATGAGAGTGAGAGTTGAGAGTCAGAGTGAGAGTTGTGAGTGAGAGTGAGCGTGAAAGAGAAGAACAGAGACGTACAGAGCGAAGTGCAGAAGGCGCGTGGGTGTAAACGTTATAATCAAAAACCCAAAATAAAGCAACATTTTACGTCAGTTGTTTGTAGCACTGACGTTAAAGGTAATCTATTTAATGTCAGTTGTCTTAAGAAACTGACGTTAAAAGTCATTGTTTACGTTATAATCAAAAATCAAAAATAAAACAACATTTTACGTCAGTTATATTAAACAACTGACGTTAAAAATAAATATTTTTTATTTAAAAACACTTTTAAAGTCAGTTGATGAAGACAACTGACGTTAAAAGTGTATAAGTTTTTGCAAAAACATTAATTCCTTTAACTACTGTGCTACTTACCCATGAGGTTTATGTTTATAGATCAGTTTTCAAGAAAATCATCTAGTCTCTCTTCTCTATATAAAGTACCATTCTTCTGTATCAGTCTGTAATATAGCCTCTTCTTTTCCTCTATATTTCGTGCGTTTTCTATTCTTCACAAAATGGCTCTGAGACTTTTGTTATTTCTTCCTATACCTAGACTTAAAGGTTTGTCCTAATGGTCAAAAAACTTCTAAGGTTGAGTAAATCACGTAACATGGATGGTAAGGTTGTGTAAATCACGTAATGTGATTTACTCACTTTATTTCATCTCAGCCATCCCTTTCACTCTGCTTTGGCCCCAAGTGATTGTGGATTCAAGACGATGCATCAAGGAATTCCAGTGAAGGAGGTGATGCAAAGATCCCTTTCACTTTGCTTTCGCTGCTAGTGACTGTGGATTCACGATGCATCATGGAATTCAAGTGAGGGAGGAGATGCATCGATCCATCCATTGGAGTTTCTGAGGACAGGACTGAGAAGAAAATGATGTTGAAGCTGAAACTTTGCATCCATTGGAATTTCTGAGGACAGGATTGAGAAGAAAATGATGTTGAAGCAGAAACTTTTTTTATATTTTAGGGCTATGTTGCAGAGATTTTTTATCTTTTAATCATGTAATTGTAACTTATGAATCACTTCAATGAGATACGATTTGATTATACATATATAACTTGTTTTATGTTAAGTGTTTATTTATTTTAATTTGCACAAGAATTTGTTTACTAATTCAAGCTAATTAATTAAGATTAAAAATAAACTTGTTTTAAAAAAATTTAGAAATAAACTGCACTATATATATGGATTGACCTGTGTTAAGAGTGACAACAGGGAATTTCAGATAGGGATATAGGATTATTTACGTTAGCTATTTATTTAACTGAAGTAAAAATCACACTTTTAACGTGAGTTGTATAAAAAACTGACGTTAAAAATAAATATTTTTTATTTTAAAAACACTTTTAACGTCAGTTGTATTAAACAACTGACGTTAAAAGTGTGTAAGTTTCTGCAAAAACATTCATTCCTTTGACTACTTTGCTACTTACCCATGACTGCTGTGCTACTTACCCATACACATTGTAACTTATAATCCTCTTAATGAGCATTAAGTTTATAGACTAGTTTTCTAGAAAATCAGCTAGTCTCTCTTCTCTATATAAAGTACCATTCTTCTGTATCAGTCTGTAATACAGTCTCTTCTTTTCCTCTATATTTCGTGTGTTTTCTATTCCTTCACAAAATGGCTCTGAGACTTTTGTTATTTCTTCATATACCTAGACTTAAAGGTCTTTGTCTTAATGATAAAAAAAACTTCTGAGGTTGAGTAAATCACGTAACATGGATGGTAAGGTTGGGTGAATCACGTAATGTGATTCCCTCACCTTATTTCATCCCATCCCTTCACTCTGCTTTGGCTCCAAAGTGACAGTGGATTCAGATGGAGTATCAAGGAATTCAAGTAAGGGAGGAGATGCATCCATTGGAGTTTCTGATCGAGGACAGGACTAAAAAGAAAATGATGTTGAAGCAGAAACTTTTTTATATTTTAGTGCTATCTTGCAGAAATTTTTTATCTTTTAATCATGTAATTGTAACTTATGAATCGCTTCAATGAGATACGATTTGATTATACATATATAACTTGTTTTATGTTAAGTGTTTATTTATTTTAATTTGCACAAGAATTTGTTTACTAATTCAAGCTAATTAATTAACATTAAAAATAAACTTGTTTAAAAAAAATGTTTAGAAATAAACTGCACTATATGGAGTGATCTGCGTTAAGAGTGACAACAGGGAGATGACAACGAAAGAAATGAGTTTCATAATTATTTACGTCAATTATTTATTTAACTGCCGTAAAAATCACACATTTAACGTCAGTTCTTTACACAAATGACGCAAATAGTGATTTAATATTTACAAAACTACCACCGCCTCATTTTTAACGTCAAACATATGGTCAACTGACGTAAAATGTTCCCGTATATTACATTATTTCCACTAGTGCTGCTTGCATTGAGCAATTATTGAGCCAAATTCAGAATAATCCACAGAGTAATTGTTGAAGTTATCCACGACAATTTTGCAATCCATCTCAAAGATTATGTTGTCCAAAGCCAAGCTCTTGATTAATCCATTGAATCACATGAAGGAGAGCTAGAGCTTCGCCCTCTCTGACCTTCAGCATGGGCACCAACCAACCAGATGAAGCAGCGACAAAACCACCGTCATTATTCCTCAAGCAAGCACCAAAACTGGTAGAGTTGAGACCATCATCAAAGCCAGCATCCAGGTTACATTTTAGATAACCTATAGGAGGCTTCTTCCAAGCTTGAGGCACGCTAGGAAAGGACGAAGCAAAAGGAGAATCACCTAGAATACATGTTGCTTTCCAGTCATTCAACACCTGGGAAGCTCGACCAAGGATCATCTGCTCAGACTCTTCAAACACATCATCCCAGTACTTCACGTTTCGCCTCCTCCACAAGCTCCACAACATCATGCCAAAGAAGGGACGCTGGATAGGGGAGAGGCAATCAAAGACCTTGAAGAATAACTCTTGGAAGGAGGAAGCAGTCTCAACGAGTGGCTCAATATAATGCCAAAGATGAGCTGAACGCCAACAAGTCTCAGCTGCTGGACAAGAAACAAACAGGTGCCACCCATTCTCCCAACCATTAGTGCAGAAAACAATGCTCTTTGAACATCTAAATATGGGACAACTTATGGTTTCTTTTGTTTTTTTAAATGTATTTTGAAATACGTGTATACGAAAAAGATAAAAAAAGTAAGTTAGAGATAAAGATAAACATATATGATATCACATACGATGTCTAAAACTTGTTCAAATAACACAACTCATATTTTGTAGACAACAAAATGTTGTCCTGGTACCGTGTAAAGATACGAGACTGTGAAAGCATGTACCCAGCCTATTAACCAATGTGAGATAAAACAATATGGTGTCCCGTATTGTTGTCCAAAGTTGATTTAAAATATCAGCTCACATCTATAATTTATGTATTACCATTATACCGTATTTCTAAGAGTTTAATTTTGATTCCTTTTTACACTATCAATTAATCACAAATTATCTCATGTGTAACTTTTAAGATAGTTATGATAAAAATCAAATACAGATGATAATAATGTAATTTTTTACACTAGTTGTACATACCAATTAAATATTATTCTAAAGTGATTTAATAAATATAAATAAGAGTAAATTTGAATTAGGAATTTCTCTATTTAAGGTATGTCTAAATGACTAAATGACTTTGCCCATGGGCCATTAATTGATTTTGTTAATGGGTTCTATGGGCTACTATTATGCGACCCATGTAACAATCAAGCTTTTAAAATTAGATATTTAATTTTCATACCACATTTTATTCATCCTCCCACCCCTTTTAACTTTTTCTTCACTTTCCATAAATACCTCTACCACCCCACTTTATCCACTGACCCTAGGGATATGTAAAATCCTGCCCGGTCCTAGAACCCATCCCAACCAGTGATGTTCGGGTCGGGTCTGATCCTAACTCGCAGAAGAGAATGGACGAACCCGCGTTCCACTTTATAACCCGAAGCCGGGTTAGGGAAGGGTCCGGATTGACCTTCGGGTTACCCAACACGTCCCATATAATACAAATCTACTTTTACCCCTCCCTAGAATATGTTTCATGCACGATCACTAAGAAAGAAATATGAAGTAAATTACTAAACTTTTACTCTCACATCTCACGCCTCACACTAGCCCAATTGGTGACTTTTAGGAAGCATTTTGTGGCTTTTATGACATTGAAAGAATCTTGTTTGATGAGAGTATTTTGTTTTTAACAATGTTACTTTGGTAACATGAGCATCAATGAAGCATCTAGCAAAATGATTTATTTGTTGATATTTTGTAACATATAATTTTGGATCAATTGATGATTTTTAGGTAGCACATTTTGCTTATATTTTGCCTTATAAAAAATTAACATTTTCCCACTCATAGAAATTTTGTTTTCAAAGAATCTATTTAATTTTGGGTCAACCCGGTCTCGTCCATTTAGACCCGTGAATATTTCTAAGTCCGAAACACCAGAGAGAAAATTTTCAGCAGCTGATTACCAAAAGTACCTCCAGCTAAAGGCCGCCAAGGAATCTCAAACATTGTCTGCTATAGGTGCTCATAACTCTACTGCTTGTGTTTCTAGATCTGGTAATGATCAAAGTCCATGGATAATTGATTCAGGTGCCTCTGATCACATTGCTGGTAATGGTTATTTATTTTCATCCATTTCTCCTCCTGGAATTCCTCATTTCATTACTCTAGCTGATGGTTCTAGAGTTGCAGCAAAAGGAATTGGTCATGTATCACCCTCTTCTTCTTTGTCTTTAAAATCCGTTTTGTTCATACCAGGTTGTCCTTTCAATTTAATATCTCTTAGCCAACTTACTCGTTCTCATAATTGTTCAGTAACATTTGATGCTAACTCCTTTGTCATACAGGAACGTGGCACGGGTCGAACGATTGGCATAGGACATGAATCTCATGGTCTTTACTACCTTAAGCCTAATCCTTATTGGGTTTGCAGTGTTGCCACATCACCAAAACTCCTTCATGAACACTTGGGACACCCACATTTAGCTAAATTAAAAATAATGGTTCCAAGCCTTGAAAAAATAAAGACTTTCACCTGTGAGTCATGTCAGCTAGGAAAACATGTTCGTTCTTCTTTTGTTAGACATCTTGAAAGTCATGTTGATTCTCCTTTTTCAATTATTCATTATGATATATGGGGCCCTAGTCGTGTTTCTTCTATGGGTTATAGATATTTTGTTACCTTCATTGATGAGCTTTCTCGATGTACTTGGGTGTTCTTAATGAAATAACGTTCTGAAATTTTGTCCATTCTCACTTCTTTTGTTAATGAAATAAAAACTCAATTTGATAAGACAATTAAGATCTTTAGAAGTGATAATGCAAAAGAATATTTTTCTTCTGCTATTTCTTCTTTTTTGTCATCACAGGGCATTCTCCATCAATCCTCTTGTCCTCATACCCCTCAACAGAATGGCATTGCCGAAAGGAAGAACAGACATATTGTTGAGACTGCTCGGACATTATTACTTCATGCAAATACACCTGTCCGACATTGGGGTGATGCTGTTTTGACAGCCTGTTTTCTGATAAATCGGATGCCTTCTTCCTCTATTGAAAATAAAATTCCACATTCCATTTTGTTTCCTAAAGAACCACTATTTCATGTTGCGCCACGTATTTTTGGATGCACTTGTTTTGTTCATGATTTGTCTCCAGGTCTTGATAAGCTTGCTGCTAGAGCCATCAAATGTGTTTTCCTTGGATATTCCAGATTACAGAAAGGCTACCGCTGTTTCTCTCCAGTTCACAATCGTTATTATATCACTGCAGATGTAACCTTTTTTGAAGAAAAGTCATATTTCTCGCCCTCCATCGTTGAATCTAATACTCCTCATGAAGTTTTTCCTATTCCCTATCTTGGTCCATCACCTTTGCAGGAATCAGAGTCAACTATCGATTCTTCTGTAGATATTCCTGTTAATCCTCCACCTGAATAGACTCAAAGATCACCCATCCTATATCGGCGTCGTCCACAAATTCCCAATACAGAACTTGAAGGTACTGAAAGACCAGTTGAATCATGTCCTACTTCAGCGGACAACCCGACTACGGATCTACCTGAGGTTAATCATGACTTGCCCATTGCTCTTAGGAAAGGTACTCGGTCCACACGTAATCCCCATCCTATTTATAACTTCTTAAGTTATCATCGTCTCTCTCCTTTGTATCATTCTTTTGTGTCTTCTTTATCTTCCGTTACTCTTCCTAAAAATTTTTGTGAAGCACTTGATCATCCAGGATGGCGACAAGCCATGATTGATGAAATGCAGGCTTTGGAGCATAATGGTACATGGGAGTTAGTTCCTCTTCCTCCAGGCAAGAAACCTGTTTGTTGTCGGTGGGTTTATGCTATAAAAGTTGGGGCCGATGGACAGATTGATCGTCTTAAAGCTCGATTGGTAGCCAAAGGTTATACCCAGATTTATGGCCTTGATTATGGAGATACTTTCTCTCCTGTGGCTAAAATTACTTCTGTTCGACTATTTCTTGCCATAGCCGCCATCCGTCATTGGCCACTGTACCAGTTGGATATTAAAAATGCATTCCTGCATGGAGAATTAGAAGAGGAGATTTATATGGAGCAACCACCTGGATTTGTTGCTCAGGGGGAGTCTAGCTTGGTTTGCAAACTGCGACAGTCTCTTTATGGACTCAAACAATCCCCACGAGCTTGGTTTGGAAAATTCAGCTCAGTTGTTCAAGCTTTTGGGATGAAACGTAGTGAAGCTGACCATTCAATTTTTTACTGCCATACCTCTCCAGATAAATGTGTTTACTTGGCGGTCTATGTAGATGATATAGTCATCACGGGAAATGACCGGAAAAAAATTGTTGACCTAAAGCAACACCTATTTAGTCACTTTCAGACAAAAGATTTGGGAAAGCTAAAATACTTTCTTGGAATTGAAGTTGCTCAGTCAGAAGACGAGATTATCATCTCACAAAGGAAGTATGTGTTAGATATACTAAAAGAAACTGGTATGTTAGATTGTTGACCAGTTGATAGTCCTATGGATCCAAATCAAAAATTGCTACCTAACCAGGGGGAGCCTTACTCCGATCCAGAAAGATATCGGAGATTGGTTGGGAAGCTCATCTATCTCACTATTACAAGACCAGATATTTCCTTTGCTGTTGGAGTGGCGAGTCAATTCATGCAGTCTCCTCATAATGACCATTGGGATGCAGTAATTCGAATTCTGAGATACATTAAAAGGACACCAGGACAATGACTACTTTATGAAGACAAAGGAATCACTCAAGTAGTTGGTTTTTGCGATGCAGATTGGGCAGGATCACCCATTGATAGGCATTCCACTTCAGGGTATTGTGTGTCTATTGGAGGAAATCTTGTCTCGTGGAAGAGTAAGAAACAAAATGTTGTTGCAATGTCTAGTGCAGAGGCTGAATATAGAGCCATGGCGATTGCCACGTGTGAGCTCATTTGGATTAAACAACTTCTTCAGGAATTGAAGTTTGGAGATACTCAACAAATGAAGTTATGTTGTGATAACCAAGCAGCCCTCCATATAGCTTCCAATCCAGTATTTCATGAGATAACTAAAAATATCGAGATCGATTGTCATTTTGTCCGAGAGAAAGTCCTTTCTAAAGAAGTCGTCACCGAATTTGTTAGCTCTAATGATTAACTGGCAGACGTCTTTACAAAATCTCTAAGAGGACCAAGAATTCAAAATATTTGCTCCAAGCTTGGAGCATTTGATTTATATGCTCCAGCTTGAGGGGGACTGTTGATATTAGTTGGACGGTGTGGACGGTGAGGACGGTGCGAATGGTGTGGACGGTGTGAGACTATCTATGTTCCTAGGAATTAACTTAGCATTTATTTCCTTGTAAATGGTAAACTGTATTTAATATTCAGTGTATATATGTATCTTGTATGATGAATAAAATATTCATTCAAGTATTTCACAAATACTGTTGTCTATTTCAATACCAGTCTTAAACCAACCCTCGTATGACCGGTTCCTTCGGGTCTAGGAACGAATTCGATTGAAAGATTTGATCCTATCAATGTTTAGGCCCGGATTAGGGACAAGCATAAACGATCCCACACTCACCTTTATCTTACCCAATACCCCCTCCCCCTTTTCACTCCGGTCTCCACCCACGTCATCCTCATTCCTCCCACGCACGCACTACCCCTAATTTTTTTAACTTTGCTGTTTGAATTATATGCAAAATACGTGACACAAAGCAATAGCTCAAGATTTTCTGCAAAAGAAACTCGGAGTTTATTCACATTATACGATCTCAATCTTTGTTACCATATAGTAAGATTTGATATCTTCATCGTGCACATCTAGCAAAGAGAAGGACGCCATTTTCAATCAAGAAAACAAGAAACAGATTGGCAAATGAGGAGAGACTGATGCAAGGGAGAGAAAATGGAAAAAATGAAGCTGATAAGAAGAACGAGCGAACCAACACTGACGCATACATGTTTGTAGATGGAAGTGAAAGGAAACCAAGGAAATGAGTTTTGGTGCGTATTTTATTTCTTTCTTATATATTATGATGATAAAAATCAATGAACAGGGTGGTCCCATCTATTTGCATGCAAACTGAGTGCTAAAAACATGTAACACACAGGAAAGCAAGTTTATATGCGTGTTAAAAAAAATTATAACATATGGAAATTAAGTTTTTAAACTAAATTTCCCGTGTGTATTACATTTTTTTATAATACACCTAAACAAAGTTGTCCTGTGTGTTAAAAAAATTTATAATACATGAAAACTATAATTTTTGTGTGTATTTGAATGAACGTTTGATAAAAATGATTTTGAATATAATTCATTTTGTAAAATTGATTTGATTAAAATTGAGTTTGAAGTGAGGTGATTTATGTTTGGATGCTTTTATTTTAAAAACAAGATTGATGTAAAACTTAATATAAATTTTTTAACTCAACTCAAAAACTATTTTTTATACCTTCTAGTCATAATCACTTACGAAAGTAAAATCAATTTTACTCGATAGTAATCAAATATTTCATATTCCAATACGAAACCGAACACAAAATTCATGTTTTCATGAGTTTCCTTCGTTCTTCTACTTCAAGTCATGCCTTCTGTGCTCTGATATTTTCTCTGCCAGTTGGGATTTCTGGACGTTCGGGTCTCTACTGGAGAACGAACGTGACTGAAGAAGAGAGTACATTATGTACATAGGTTCGCATTCTACGGGGAAGGGAATGTGCACGGCAGGGTTATATGTAATGAGAGAAGAAGAAAGGGAGGTGGGAGGGTGTAGTCACTGTAGTGAGAAGAAAGAAGGAGAAATGATATTATCCTTAAAAAAAAAAAAGAAGAAGATATTTGGACATAAAAATTATGTCCAATACCATATGACTCATTTATTTATTTATTTTCATTATGTATTTTATTACTCTCAAAACATCCATTGATATTTATATTTATAAGATGTCTAAATTGTGTATCCAAATATTATTACTCGTATTTTTTTGGTAACCATGATATAAATACGAATTATGCACCATCGTTAACGGTCATTAATTTTCATTGGGAAACCTGTTGGGCATGAATTCTCCCCTCCAATCAGGTTTTCTCGATACGTAAGCAACTAGGATTCGAGCCCTGATAACTTATTTATTTAAGGTATCCAAGACAATAATAATAATAAAAAAAGGTAATTGGACAAATACAATAAAGTAAAGAAGCCGACGATAGAAGAAAAGTAAAATATTCGCTTGTTCAGAACTTGGCAGCGGCGATCTACTCTGCCTCCGCTCCACGATCAACATCAACCCTAACTTTCGATCTCTGCGTTTTGCTCTCAGGTAAGGTTCAATCCCTTTCCATCCATCACACCTTTCGTTTTTCTGTTGGGTTTCTCAGAAAATCGCGTTTCTATTCTTTTACAGCAAAATTTCTCAAATCATAGACCTTTTAAATCTGCATCTAGAGCAGCTGAAATAGGATTGTACATAACAATCTACGTATTATTGTTATTGTTATTAGAATAATTGTTTTGGAGCCAAATGGATCGAAGACGTAATCTCTGCGTGCATCTTATGTAGTTATGTTCACACTGACTTGACTTGTGTTATTTGTCAAAATTAGGGTTTTAATTAGAAAGAAGAACAAGAGATACCTGACAGCATAATCATGTTTGGTGTCATAAGGCGAAGGGTTGCTTCTGGCAGTCCATCTTTGGTGAGAACTCTGTCTTACTTATCTTTTATGATGATATTTCAATTTGAATGTGTGCGTGAATCTATTGATTGAAGTTGAACTGTTGAAGTTTAAGTGAAACCTGATACCTGTTCTGCATTTCTTTCAGCTTCTGGGCCAGTCGGTGCAGAAAATCCGGTCTGGCCCATCACTTCCTACAAGAGTTTCTTCTGTTGTGGAAAAAGAGGTATTTTTCTTAATTGTTTCTGTTTATGACTGGTTCTCTTCTGTTTTGTTTGAGTTTGTTCAAAATGTGATTGGATTCAGTGAGGATTGTTCAATTCCAACTTGATAATTGATATCTAGCTTTATCATTGAACTGCCTGCTTTTTATTATCAATTTTATTTACTTGTACTCTCTTATCTTCAATCTATTGAATTCTTAATCTAATAAAGTATTTCTTCGAACTATTAACATACATGCTTATATAATTTATCTTGCCTTGATAAAGTGTATCCCTTGTACGCTTTTTACCTTGAGGGGATATCACCTCCTTTTCTTGCATCATCACCTGAGCTTCTTGTTTAGACGTTTAGGGTTACATGTTAGTCATTTCCTTGGAATGTTCTTACTACTATTTTTTATTATGTTTCCCAGATTGCATTTCAATCAGGAGGACGTGGAAATGTCCGGAGCTTCTGTCATATAACACCTGGTAATTTTGGGTACACACACACATTAGCCAGTATTGACTCACTTTTGACCAAGTGAATTAGGGCTGAGTTATGTGTCTTGACATTTGACGGACCACACAAGATAATTTATATAATAGGATCAGCATTCACAAGGATATACAATTCTAATAAGAATAATTCCTAAGATTGCTCCTGATTGATTCTATCATACATAAACCATATTAGTACCATGATATACATAATATTCTAACAAACTTAAATGATTTCTGCAATTTATGTCATCAATTTTATTGTTGTTGCAGGATGCTGGATTAATTTAAAGCCTATGAGGTTAGTAACATAATTTATTAGTCTTAGGCTTCAACTATTGCTTTCAGATTCTATTTAATTGATGCAAAAAATGGTTGGCACTTGGCTCAGAACCCGAAAAATGAGTCAGCAAGAGTGCAAACTGCAAACATGTTTGTTGTAGACTTGTGGTTATATAAATATTTAAAATTAGCTGAAATCTGGAAACATAAGATCAACCTCTCCAACCAGGGCTTTAAATGTTGTAATTAGGTTTGGAGTTCCACAATATTCTTATGGTCTAAATAAATAGCTATATGAAAATAAAATAATCTGGAAACATTTTCTGTTTCCTAACCAAGCAGATTTTTTGGATAAAAACAAAACGAAAAGAAAATGGTAATAAAAAGTTCTTGCAAGAAAATGGAAGTATGGAATTATTTCAAAGCTGAGTACACCCTAAATTTTCCCAGCGATAAATTTAGTTTTAGCATAACTTCCTTACCTTCTTTCGGTTTTAGTTTACTTGCAAATTTAACACTTGTTTGTGTATGTTGATAATGCTAGCTTATGGACATTAACATGCATATCAAGTATTCATCTTCATATTAAAACCAAGTATTTAATTTAGTGGTGTTATAAAGGGAATTGGATGTCCTAGAGACACAAGTCTAAATGGCATTTTTGTAAAAAAAAACCAGAAAACTTACATGCATTTTTTTTTTGTAATCTATAGTTTCATCTGTATTCAATCAAATAAAGTTACTGAACTTTTTACATGAAGTTTGGGGGTGCTAAAATAGCAGATCTACTTTCTTATTTCCTGCTGCCTACCTTCTATGTGTGTGCAAATATAATAATTATTGAATTTAAAATGAAGGATTTTTACTGATTATTTTATTCCAATAATTTATTAGTGAGTGAATAGAGTGGAAGAGTTGTTACTGTCTCTTATGGTCACTGGTACTGTTTTGGTTACCTTATTGCTATTTAGGGAGGTTTTTCGTCAAGAGGCTACCATGCAAACATGGAGGCGTCCATTTTCTTCAGAAAGTGGTGAGATTTTGATGTGTTCTCAGTTTTCTATCATTTAAGTTATTTCTATAGTTTGAGTTTCTTTTAGGTTTAATTATTTAGTTGGTCCCCAGACTACCTGGGAATTTTCAAATAGTCCCTGAACTAAAAAATTTCTAATTGGGTCTTGAACTTGTATCAAATTTTCAATTGGGTCCCTAAAGTATATTTCCGTCAAGTGGCCGTCAACCTTGTTGATGTGAAATGCGACCTGAATTTATTTTCCCCCCAAATTTGTATCTAAGGTTTCAGGAGACCCAAATGGTGAACGAGATTGCCAAAACGTGATGGGTGGCTGCCTCTCCTCCATCTTGGGCTGCTACTGCCTTCCTTCTCCAATCTCTGTTTCACGAAATAGCACACCCCTTCCCCAAAATAGCTTCGTCTGAAATAGTTCCCCCACCTGCAGCTTTCTGCATCTCACTTTATCTTGCTGCACAACAACTATCGTGACAATGTCTCAATGTTCATCCTCCACCCAATCAACCAGTAGAAGGAGATAACTTGCAATGCTGTATTTGCATGTGAAGAATGTGCAAGTCAGTATAGATTAGTGCAAGTCGATGCAGATCAGTGCACAACCTAGGATGCTATCAGTAATACTGTCCAATATTTAACAGTTTACTAATGAATTTTCTACTTTGGGGACCTAATTGAAAATTTGATATAAGTTTAGGGGCCTAATTAGAAACTTTTTAGTTTAGGGACTTACTTGAAAATTTACAAAAGTTCAGGAACCAACTGAAAAATTAAAGCTTTCTTTTATTTATGAAGGATAACAGATAAGTGCATGCTTTCATGCTTATTGTTAGTCTATTAGAGGAGTAGCTTTTGAAAGAGGAATATTTCACAAAATCCATGGTTATAAAAGACTGTTGCATGTGTATGATTTATGAATTTTCAGATACCGTATAGCTGATTTATTATAATAGAATATATTGTTTGTACTATTTGTTTGAAAAGATAGAGCCTCCTGTAAGATTTAGTATGGTATAGAGTGAGTGGCAATCCTTGGATCATTGGTCTGGTCTTGGTTTTGTTGTGTCATGTACAGACTATGTGACTACATATTAAATTTCAGAAGTTCTTTCTATTTTCTATGTATTTTGTCGTTGGGGCTTATTTGTAGGAATTTGGTGAATGTTCTAAAATGCAGTTTCATTTTAGTACTTAGATGGAGTTAGTACTTAATTTGTCCATCTGTGAAGGTTAGGATTTGATTTATGCAGCTTTTCATGCACCTGGCATTTACTTTGTTTAACCTGTTTAATTTTGGCTTTTGTTTGCTAATATTTTTAAGATATCAAATGTTACTTATATTTTATATCTGTGACAAAAAGGAGATACGGTCGATGTTGTGGTCCCTCCATTGGCTGAATCTATTTCTGATGGAACTCTGGCGAAATTTTTGAAGAGTATGTTAACTACTTGTATATGTTTTAGCTTTCGTCTACATGAATTGTTATTTTCAATGATTCTTGGTGATTGACTGCCACATGTTATGTTTTGGTGCATGGGAGCAGGGCCTGGTGACAGGGTTAATATTGATGAACCAATTGCTCAGATTGAAACAGATAAGGTGCTATGTTGAACAAACACAGAAATCTTTGTGAAGGATTTTGATGGGTTTAAGTAGATCGAACTTTCTCAATTCCTAATTAATTAATGCTGTATTTTTTTTTTCTTATTCCTTTATTAGGTTACAATTGATGTTTCTAGTCCTGAGTCAGGTGTGATTCTGAAGGTACTGTTTAAGAGGTTTAAAATGTTTCTACTCCCCCCACATCACCCTAAAAAATGACGGAAATTATTATTTATTCCTTTTTTTTTTAAGCTCTGCTTGTGTGGTCTATTTATTTGATTTGCAGCTTCTAGCCAATGAAGGAGATACTGTTGAGCCAGGTAATAAGATAGCAATCATTTCAAGGTCTGCTGACGCTACAACTCACGTTGCCCCATCTGAGACTACACCTGAGAAAGCCGCTCCTAAGCCAACCGAAAAGATTAGTGAAGAAAAGAAAGCACCTAAAGCTGAAACTGCTCCTGTTACAGAGAAGTCCAGGACACCTCCTCCACAGAGCTCTCCCTCTGAGCCCCAGCTTCCCCCTAAGGAAAGAGAAAGACGAGTGAGTCATTGTGGTTTTATGATTATTGTACTTACCTGAATTCTGTTTAGCATTCATGAAAGTTGTCTTGATGTCTTTCTTCATTATCAAAGGTTCCTATGACAAGGCTTCGGAAACGAGTTGGTGGACGGTTGAAAGATTCCCAAAACACATATGCTATGCTGACAACGATTAATGAAGTTGATATGTAAGTTTTATTGATTGGCAAATTGCAACAAAAGCTTTGAATATTTCTCAGCTGTAGGGTTTTTTCCTTTGTGTATAAGTAGTCCCTATATCATGTTATTTGGTGATGCCTTCCTTTGAATTATATCTTGGGTATTTTAGGCATGGTCCACTTGGAACACTAATCTAAATCTAAGTATCTAACGAAGTCCTTAACCAATGGTCTGTGTACTATACTATGATGCATTGGAAAGTCATGGCATTTATGTTAATGTTTCTAGTTGATTTGTCAGATCAACAAAATCTGATACATACTCTCCCTGATCCTGAGTCCTATTAGACGTGCCTTTCTTATTTTTTGTTGTTTAGATGAGGGGGGAGCATTGGCACTCCCTTCGTTTTCTACATTTATACTTATCTTTTAACCTCATGGTATTTTACATTGACTGGCCACCTTGCAAGTGTATATGTGATAGCACCAGTATCATGGTAATGCCTTCACGATAGCACCAGATGCATTAACTGGCCATTGATTAAATTTGTGAAAACGAGGAAGGAAAATCAATTCTTATGTAGACTTGAATAATTGAAAAAGTTGACATGATTTGTTTAATTACCAATTATTAATGCTGTGTTTCTTGTCATGGCCCTATACAGTGGATTACCATTGTCATTCTCTCCTTGATTGTTCTGCCCTTAATGATAGGACTAATTTGATGAAGCTCCGTGCTGATTACAAGGATGCTTTTGTTGAAAAGCATGGAGTCAAATTGGGACTTATGTCCGGATTCATCAAAGTACGTTTTCAAACTACTGAAGTATAGAGTAAAATATATGGGTTTCTTATTTTTATTTCCTCATGAACTTGTATGGTCTATGTTAGGCTGCTGTCAGTGCACTCCAACATCAAGAGATTGTAAATGCAGTCATTGATGGGGATGATATTATATACAGAGATTACATAGATATCAGCATAGCTGTTGGTACTCCAAAGGTTTTTACCAGTCACCTTAACCTTATTTTCTTTGTTTTATAATGTGGACAAATCTGTGGGACTTGTTATACTTTCGGTGAAACTTGACCATTTCTGGTCGACCTTAGTCAATTGATGTTGTCATGACTGGTCATCAGAACTGGTATTTTGATGATTGGATAGTGGAGCCATCTTTAATTTTTTTATAAATAAAAATCGTGCAGCTAATTAACAAGTATATATGGTTATCTTCCATGTATGATAGGCAAGAATATTCAATTACCTTAGTTCACAGTAGAATGACATGGATACACTAATAATATAAAATGTGCAACAAGGCACAACCATTGGAAATATGGATCCCGGCATTCAGTTTGTGCTTGGAATGGGTGTTTAATTTCCTAATAATAGGCCTGCTATTTATTCAATATCCATATCTCATTGAGTTCCTAATACTGAATTTGTCTTTTTATTTTTGCTTGGCTGTAAAAATTATCATCAAGCCTTTTGTGTTGGAACTACAATGAATGTTACTCTTTCGTTGCCTTCCCAGGGCCTCGTGGTGCCAGTTATCCGTGATGCTGATACCATGAACTTTGCGGATATAGAAAAGCAGATCAATGTTTTTGCAAAGAAGGCAAATAATGGAACTTTATCAATTGATGAGATGGCTGGTGGCACTTTTACAATATCCAATGGTGGTGTTTACGGGAGCCTTTTGAGTACCCCTATCATCAACCCCCCTCAGGTTTGGAAGTTCTACTAAGATAACACCTGTTATAAAAAAAAATATAAAACATTCTCTGTGTGTGTGTGTGTGTATATATGGAGATTTTTTTATCTTTCTAAATATGATGATACTTAGGTAGTGTTTAGCTCGACCTTTTTTTTTTTTTTGACTTCTCCTTGAAAGTAGAAGATGGGCCAAATACTTCTTTTTGAAAGCTCTTAAAAACAAAAGGAGCTTTTTTTTAAGAACAGAAGTTAAAGATTAGGAGCTTCTAAAAATAGCTAATCAAAGGAGCTTGTACGGAGCTTTAATCATTGATAGGTTTCCCTAGTCGACAGATCCCTGTGGACTATGTTTGATGACAGGAAGTGGGAACAAACAAGGGCTTCTCTAGTTTACTTCTATCTTTCATGTGTTGTGTCAAATCATTAAAACGGACACTTTTTTTTATCACCAGTAACTCTCCAAGATGCAATTTGCCTTCACAGTGGGGTCACCATAATTCAAAATATCAAGCCAATTATTCTGATCTATTCCTTGTCGGTTATTAGAAAGAGAGAAGAGATAGAAAGTTTGTAAGAATTGTAAACTGATCTGAATTCATTGAATCTAGAATGATTACAGTAGGGGTTTATATAGGTGATCCTATGCTAACTGATTCTGTTAGAATCAGCACTGTTGAGTCAGCAGTGGTTACAACTACCTAACTGATTCTCTGTTGAGCCTTTCTATATTTACTAACATACCTTTCTATATTCACTAACATACCCCCTTAGAAACATAAGGTGGGGTTGCATAAGTACTAACACTAACATACTTCCTTAGAAACATAGGGTGGGGTTGCATAAGTACACCTGTCTACAATGCCAAGATTGTTCCTGAGGGCTTCAAATCTGGTCTGTGACAATGGCTTGGTGAGGGGAGCAGCTACTTGATCTTGCCCTGGAAGGTGCAGAACTGACACAGACTTAGCTAGGACCTTTTCACGCACAAAAAATAGATCCAATTCCATATGTTTTGTCCTAGAGTGTAGCACTGGATTGTGGGAAAGTGCTACCGTGCCGAGATTATCACAGTAGATAACTGGTGCCATTATAGGAATTTGCAGCTCCTGCAACAGAGACTTCAGCCATAGAACTTCAGCAGTGGTGGCTGCTAGGCTCCTGTACTCAGCTTCTGTACTTGACCTAGCCACCAATGTTTGCTTTCTGGACCACCAAGAGACCAGATTTGGCCCAAAGAACACACAGGAGCCTGAAACAGACCTCCTATCATCAGTGTCTGCAGCCCAGTCTGCATCACTGAAGGCCTGCAAGCTGAAAGCCCCACCTGTGGTTGCTGGTTTTAGTAACAAGCCATGTGTGAGAGTACCTCTAAGGTACCTGAGGATGCGTTCACAGCCTTCCAATGCTCTTCCAGAGGCTGAGAAAGAAACTGACAGGTCTTACTAACACTGTAGCACAGCTCAGGCCTAGTAATAGTCACATATTGGAGGGCCCCAACTATGGACCTGTACTGAGTAGGATCCTGTAAGTGGTTGCCACCCTGTTTTGTAAGCTTACAATTACTGGTCATAGGTGTTGGAAGTGGTTTAGCTTTTGCCATGTTAGCCTTGGCTAGTAAATCTCTGATATACTTGGTCTGTGACAGTAGTAGTGCACCATTCCTCAGCTTTTTGACTTCAACACCAAGGAAATAATCTAAGTCACCCAATTCTTTAAGCGCAAATTCAGCCTTGAGCTTGTTGATCAGCTGAGATATGCGGGTTGAGGCTGATCCTGTGACTATAATGTCATCTACATAAATGAGCACATAAGTACTGTGACCACCAGAGGAGTGAACTAGGAGAGAATGTCATCTACATAAATGAGCACATAAGTACTGTGACCACCAGAGGAGTGAACTAGGAGAGAAGGGTCACATTTGCTGGACTTAAATCCAAACTGAATGAGTGCTTGAGTGAGTCTTTCAAACCAAGCCCGAGGGGCTTGCTTAAGGCCATAGATGGCTTTATTTAATTTGCACACCTGTGCAGGATTTGAGCTAATAAATCCAATTGGCTGCTGCATGTACACCTCTTGACAAGCAATCCATTGAGGAATGCATTATTAACATCTAACTGCTTGATATCCCACTGATGAGCGATAGCTAGGGTGAGGATAACTCTAACTGTAACTGGTTTCACAACAGGGGAGAATGTTTCTGTGTAATCAAACCCCTGTTTTTGGTGAAACCCCTTTGCCACTAACCGAGCCTTGAATTTATTAACCGAGCCATCAGGGTTCTCTTTGACATGGAAAACCCATTTGCATCCTATGGCTTGCCTATGAGGAGGCAAATCCACCAAGGTACAAGTGTTGTTCTTAACCAAAGCATCAAACTCATGTTGCATAGCCTCCTTCCATTGTGGCAAATTTAGTGCCTCTTTTGGTGAATTAGGTTCTACATGTGCAACTAGAACATGTGACACCCTAGACTTTGATCTAGTGACCATGGGATGACCATTCCATACCAAGGTTTTCAAAACCGGCCCGGCCGGTCCGACCGAGTTAACCGGGAACCGTGACCTTGGCCGGTCCGGTTCTGACAGGAAAACCGTCCTGTCTTGAATCAACCTGGAAAAACCGGAGAACCGGTTCAAAACCGGTAAAACCGGTCATAACCGGTAGTGGACCGGCCTGAACCGGTTTCCTTAAAAAAAAAAAGTATAAAGGATTTGGGTCATCCTAGCCAAAATCCAATTCTTTTGTTTTCTAACATATGTGGGCTGGTTGTAGATTTTGGGTTGGTTTTCCCTATGAAGATGATTTTAACATATATCTTTATATTTATTTAGTTTAATTTCAAAATAAAAAAAATTGTGCTTAATAATTTTAGTTGTTATGTTGTTTTTTTGTTTAATATTGTTACAAATATTATATTAAAAATTAAAATAATATTATTTAATTATAACCGGTTCAACCTCGGTTGGACCATTGAACCTCGAACCACTGCCTTCACCGGTTCGATGGTTGGTCCGGTTTTGTAAACCTTGTTCCATACTTGTGGTGGAGTAGGGAACCGGAACCTGAAGACTGATGGTCAGAATTAGATGATGCAGGGTATTGAGGTGTCAGACCTGAATGCAAAGAGGGAAGAGCAGAAGAACTTGAGGTGTGAGACAGTGAATTTGAGGAGGTTGGAGGAGATAGATGTTGAAAAGGTGAAACATTAGAGGGATTAGGGGACTGTTGAGGAGATAGATGTTGAAAAGGTGAAACATTACCGCTGTCCAATGTGAGTCTAAAGGTTGTGCCATGAATTGGCAGACCTTATTAACAGAGTAAGATATCTCAGGCCTCATGATGGTGGCATATTGAAGAGCCCCCACGATAGACCTGTATAGGGAAGCATCCGAGAAGTAATCTGCACCTTCTTTGGACAGTTTGCAGTCACCAACCATGGGGGAAGAGATGGTTTTTGCATCAGCCATTTTGGCTCTATTAAGAAGGTCTCTCAAGTACTTTGTTTGTGTAAGAAGAAGGGAACCATTATGTGTTCTTTTGACCTGAATTCCAAGAAAGTAATCAAGGTCACCTAGCTGCTTCGGTGCAAAGTTGGAGTGCAGCTAAGTAATAATATGCTGAATAAGAGGAGAGTTGCCCGTGATGATGATATCATCCACGTAGATGAGCATGTATAAGATGTGAGATGCTTTGCGGTAGATGAATCAAGAAGGGTCACATTTGCTGTTAGTGAACCCAAGGGTTAGGAGAGCACCTTTTAGTTTGTCAAACCACGCCCGCGGGGCATGTTTGTGGCCATAGAGGGCCTTGTGCAGCCTGCACACTAAACCAGAATCTTGAGAAAGAAAGCTCGGGGGTTGGTCCATGTATACGTCTTCGTCCAAGTCCCCATTCAAAAAGGCATTATTCACGTCCAACTGTTGAAGAGATGAGCCATTTGTTAGAGCAAGTGTAAGGATGATTCTAATAGTGGTGGGCTTCACAATGGGAGAGAATGTTTCAGTATAGTCAAACCCGGGTTGGTGAAACTCTTTGGCAACAAGGCGGACTTTGTACTTGTTGATAGAGCCATCCGAATTTTCTTTTATACTAAACACCCACTTGCAGCCAATGGCCTGTCGGTGAGGTGGAAGTGGGACTAGTGACCAAGTACCATTCAATATCAGTGCATCATATTCGGCCTTCATAGCAGAGAACCAGTTTGGATCAGCAATAGCAGATTTCACATTGGTAGGTTCAGAATATGTGAGAAGGACAATAGGTTGAAGTCTTGGTTTCACAATCCCATTCTTGGCTCTAGTGGTCATGGGATGGGTGTTTATGGGACCAGCAACTGAGGTAGTATGGTGCTAGGAATGGCTAATGGTAGGGAAGGAGGGTTCGGATTAGGAGTGGCAGAGGCAGAGGGTATAGGTGAGCTGATGTTGGGTGATAGATCAGGTTGGGTGAGGGAATGGTGATGTTAGATGCTGGTATAGGATGGGTTGGTGGGGGAATTAGGGGAATAGAAGGCAAGGGAAGGGAAGATGGTATGGGAGGGGATGGTTTAGGTTCAAACAGTTCTTGGTATGGGAACCTTAGCTCATTAAAAACCACATCCTTGGAGATAAAGATTCGACCCGATGGTGAGAGGCACTTGTAACCTTTGTGGGAATTAGAATATCCTAAGAAGATACACTCGTGAGACGTAAACTCAAGTTTGTGTGTATTGTAAGGTCTAAGGAGAGGGAAACATGCGCAACCAAAGACCTTAACAGTCCCATCCGGATTTTCTTTCACACGAAAAACCCATTTGCACCCAATAGCCTTCCTATTCGAAGGAAGAGGAACTAAGGACCAGGTCTCATTTTTGAGAAGGGCACTATGCTCTGCTTGCATAGCCTCAAGCCAAGGAGGGCTGGACAGGGCCTGTTTAACTGATGCAGGCTCTGCATAGGCGATACAACTTAGGTGGCAAGCAGCCAGTTCTAGATCGTGTTAACATAGGATGAGCAGGCTGGGTTGGTGAGGGGATCGACTGTTGGTCGGTATATGACAGGAGAAGAAGGTGAAGGACTCGGTTGAGGAAAGGAGGGAGACACATCTGACTGCGCAAAAGTTATAGAATCTGAGGAGGAGTCATTGCTAGCTACATTTGTGGGAGACACAGGAGAAGAGGGAGAAACAATATGAATAGGACCAGGAGTAGGCAAGGGTGAGGCAGAAAAAAGGGGAGGAAACTGATTTAAAGGTACAGGATTTCAAGGAGGAAGAAGAGGAGTGGGAATTGTTGAAGGAAAGGTGGAATCTTTTGAACTTGACCTTGTAGAGGAGGAAGGAAAAAGAGAGGAATAAGGAAATCTAAGTTCGTTAAATAAAACATCCTTTGAGACATAAACTCTACCCGAAGGATATTGGCACTTGTGACCTTTATGTTGGGGAGAAATACCAAGGTAAGCACACTCTGTTGACCTGAACTACAGCTTGTGCTGATTCTATGGACGCAAGAGAGGAAAACAAGCACATCCAAAGGTTCTAAGAAGAGAGTAGTCAGGAATGGACCCTTGGAGAGCATGATGGGGAGAAGAAAAGGAAGTAAGAGCTGCTGTGGGAAGTCTGTTTATTAAATGGACAGCCATAGTGAAACTATGATCCCAAAAGGTCAATGGCATAGAGGCATGGGAAAGTAAAGTCAATCCCATTTCAACAATATGTCTGTGTTTACGTTCCACGGTCCCATTTTGATGGGATGTGTGAGGACAAGTCAACCTGTGCATAATACCCAAGTCAGTCAAGTGGTTGGTAAAAGGTCTAAACTCACCCCCCCAATCAGTTTGAATGGCCTTGACAGAGACTGAGTATTGAGTTTTGATAAGAGAATGAAATTGTTTAAATGCTGCTAGAGCATCAGACTTTCTTTTAAGAAAGTAAATCCATGTAAATCGAGTAAAGGCATCAACAAAGGCTATGTAGTAGGTGTAGCCATTTGATGAAGCAAAGGGTGCTGGGCCCCAAAGGTCAGAATGAATAAGTTCAAAAGCTTTAGTGTGAATAGTAGGGGAGGGTGGAGCATACAATCTATGAGACTTTCCAAGACAGCAGGCACTGCAAAAATCATTTGCCATTTTATTTGTAAAGGGAATATTACAAAGCTGTAAAACAGTCTTTACAACACTAGGATGGGCATGACCCAATCTACTATGCCAAGTAACAAAGGAATTAGAAACAACATTAGTGTTAACACTCGCTGGAATACTAACAGCAGATTTATTACAAGTAGGACTAGACAAGGAGGACAGAAAATTTATTGGAGATGAAGGCTCCTTTAAAATATTGATGTGCTTGAAGCAATATAGCCCATCATTTCCTAGAGAGCCTTCAAGAAGAACTTTGTTAGATCCCTGTGATTTAACAAAACAAGAGTGAGGACGAAACTCGAAATAAACATTATTATCTTGGGCAAATTTAGACACAAACAAGGTTTTTAGTTATAGTGGGAACAAGGAGCAGATTATTGAGGGAAAGGACAGTGTGTGGGTGAGTTGGAGTAGTAATTTTGGAAAAACCAATAGAAGTTATGGGAAGACCTTGCCCATTGCCCATGAGGACTTGATCTTGTCCTCCAAAAGGTGAACTATGGTTGAAGTTCTGAGAATCAGCTGTAAGATGGTGTGAAGCTCCAGAGTCAGGGTACCACATATAAGAAGTTGTAAATTCCTAAGTGTATGACCCATTCTGAGGAGTATCAAACTGAGATTGATACTGAGGTTGCTGAGAAGTTAAGAAAGCTGAAGGCTGATTCTGAGTAGTTAAGAAGTCAGAGGATGGGACCGAAAACTGAGCCATTTGTACTGAAGATGGTCGAGGAGGTAAAGCCAAGGGAAACTGAGTCTGAACATGAACTCGACCTTGATACGGAAAGTGATTAGCTACTTGAGCAGTAGGAGCAGGACGACTAGGGGCAAAGTCATGTTCAAAGCGATGCCAACAATTGAACGCATCGTGACCATACTTGTGGCACAGTTGACAAGTAGGTCTATCACCACTGCGGTTGTCACCATTGCGACCTCCACGACCGCGACCACCACGTCCTCTATTACCATGGCCTCGACCTCTATTGGTACCCTGAAAACCACCATGATCTGAAGCATATTCTATGTTGTTTGGATGATCGGAAGGATATGCAGTCAAAGAGGTGTGAGCTAGGTTGAGAGATGCAGAAGACGAGGGAAACTCTTGTCCGAACTTCTCCAATTACGCATCTTGAACCATCAGAAGCGATTCAATATCCTCAACAGAAATTGGATCAACCCTAGCGAAAATCATCATTACGAACGAATTATACTCTTCAGGAAAACCTTCCAAAATCGTGTCAATGTGATCTTGATCACTCACAATCTCCAATCGCATGAAATGAGTCCACCAAAGCACGAATGCGCACCAAAAATTCCAGCATCGTGCGCGTTCCTTTTCGAGTGTTCTTCAGCTCAGAGCGAAACTGACGAACCTTTGCGCGTAGATGAGAATGGAAAAATTTATGCACCTTGTCCCAAATCTGATACGAATGTTTACAACTGAGGAATCGAGGAAGCACTGATGGCGAGATCGAGCTCAACAACCATGAAACAACATCTGATCTTGAACTAACCATAGCTGATACGCATCTGACGCAATATCCTGAGGTCGATCTGCTTCCGAATTGTAGATCGGAGGAATGTTAGGGTTCACAACCTAGCGACGAAGCTTATGAGCAATGATAACAGCTTCAACTTGCTGTTTCCACAATAGAAAATTTTGATCATTGAGTTTTACTGAAAGAGGAGGATTGAAATTGGACGAAGAAGAGGAAGATGCATTTCCAGCATCGTTCTCCGTGAAAGGATTTCCAATGGACGCCATGAACGATTAGGCCCAGAGAAGAGAAGCTCTAGATATCATAATAGAGTTGGAACTAGGATAGAGAAAGAGAGAGTGAGAGAGAAAGAATCTGTAAGTTGTATTATGAATCTCAAAGTTTTAGTGAAATAGAGAGCAAGCCTTATATAGGCTTCGCGAGGGCAGTTATAGAATTAATTGCTGTAACTAACTTTAACAGAATGTGCTGACTCAGCACTTACAAGCTGATAGAATTGAGAGTAGAGAGAGAGAAATAAGCTCATAGGGAGAAGGGAGAACAGAAACTGAAAAACTGAATTATGAATTTCATTTCTTGAAATCATACAGTGTACAATGCTTTATATAACTGTACTTAGCTTGCACTGCTAAGAGCTTTAACTGCACTGCAACTAACTCTCAACTGAATGCTGACTCGGCAATTCGGTTGATTACAACAGTCCTAAAGCTAAGCTAAAGCAAAGCTTCTACTCTAACATTCCCCGTGCAATCTCAAGGTGGTTGAGAAGGAGCAGCAACCACATTGAGATTGGTTGAGTGCACTGAATCTAGATGAAGAGAGAGGCTTGGTGAAGGAATCAGCTAGCTGATCTGCTGCAGGGACATGATGGATTGAAAGTGTATTGGACAACATCTTTTCCCGAACAAAGTGAACGTCCAATTCGATGTGTTTGGTTCGGGCATGCAACACTGGATTATGTGCAATGGAGACTGCACTTAGGTTGTCACAAAGGAGCCAAGGAGTGAGGAAGGGCACCTTTAACTGAGTAAGCAATGACATAATCCATAAAACTTTAGTTGTGGTATTAGCCATGCTCCGTGTTCTCGCTTGATCTTGGACTTTGCCACCATTCTTCGCTTGCTAGAACACCAAGAGATGAGATTAGGACCCAAGTAGATGCATGACCCAGAAGTAGATCTTCTATCATCTGTGTCACTGGCCCAATCAGCATCACAATAGGCTTTGATGGAGAGAGGAGCGGTTGGAGAAGCTGGTCTGAGAAATAACCCATGATTCAGAGATCCCTTTAGATACCTTAATATTCTTTTTACTGCTAGCCAGTGTGTTTCCAAGGGGTTTGACATAAACTGACAAACCTTGTTGACACTGAAGGCAATTTTTGGCCTGGTGAGGGTTGCATATTGCAATGCCCCCACAATGGATCTGTACATACTCGGATCTGCCATAGTGTCAGTCCCAAACTTGCTTATTTTGCGATTCTTGACCATGGGGAAGAGATTCCCTTTGCTTCCAAAGATGTTAGCCTTGGACGAAAGGTCCCCGACATATTTGGATCGAGTGAGAAGCGGTGCCCCCACTGGGAAGATGCTTCACTTCCACACCAAGGAAGTAGTCCAAGTTGCCAAGCTCCTTAAGAGCAAAGGTGGCTTTAAGCTTCCTGATTAATTCTGAAATGAGTGAGGGTGAGGAGCCAGTGAGGATGATATCATCCACATACACCAAGACATACAGACAGGTTGCTCCTTTGTTGTAGACAAAGAGAGAGGGGTCACATCTACTGATCACAAATCCAAACTGTGAAAGTGCTTGGTTAACTTTTCATACCATGCCCTCGGGGCCTGTTTAATGCCATAAAGAGCCTTGTGCAGCTTGCACACTAGGGACCTATCTTCAGATTCAAATCCAGGAGGTTGTGTCATGTACACTTCCTCAGTCAATAAGCCATTCAAGAAGGCATTATTGACATCAATCTGTTGTATCACCCACTTGGAGGTGAGAGCTATGGTGAGAATGACCCGAATGGTAATTGGCTTGATAACAGGTGAGAAGGTTTCATGGTAGTCAAAGCCAAGCTGCTGATGAAACCCTTTGACAACTAATCTTGCCTTATACTTGTTAATGCTGCCATCCGGATTCTCCTTAATTGGAATACCCATTTGCACCCAATGGCTCTTCTGCTAGCAGGGAGAGGAACCAATGACCAAGTCTGATTTCTTAGTAGAGCAGCATGCTCATATTTCATGGCACTTAGCCATTCAGGGCTAGATAGGGCTTGCTTTACAGAGTGAGGTTCCACATGAGTGAGATAGAGCCTCAGGGGAAGGCACCCTGTTTTGGACCTAGTTAACATTGGGTGCAGGGGACCAGGAATTGGTTGTGGGTGAAGGGCTCAAGGAGGATGCAGGGGAGCTCGAGGCAACCTCCTGTAGGGAGTGAGAGTGTGAGGTAGTGCCATTAGAGTGCTGATTGGGTGACTGAGACTGAACAGGTGTGCCAACAGCGGAAGTAGAGGTAGTGGAACCAGAGGACTGAACAAAGGATTGAGAGGGGATATGGCCTAGGGAAGGTGAGGCTGCAGGTGTGAGATTGTGACCCGGGGACTCTAGATGATCACTGGATGTTGGAGATGGGGGAGGGAATTGAGTGAGAGGCACAGGATTCAAGAGAGGAGTTTGAAGAATAGGAATAACAGATGGATAGGTGGACTCAGTTGACTGATACCTAGATAGACACATTCACTGGATCTGTATTGTAATTTGTGTTTGTTGTAAGGCCTTAAGAAAGGGAAACAGGCACAACCAAAAGTTTTTAGGACAGTGTAGTCAGGGATAGTGCCATGTAAGGCATGATAAGGAGAAGTGAACTTAGAAAGAGCTGTAGTAGGTAGTCTGTTTATCAGGTGAACAGCCATAGTGAAACTGTGGTCCCAATAGGACATGGGCAGAGAGGCATGAGAGAGAAGGGTGAGTCCCATCTCAACAATCTGCTGATGTTTTCTCTCAACAGTCCCATTTTGATGGGATGTATGTGGGCAAGTGAGTCTGTGAACAATGCCCAATTCAGCAAGGTGGTTGGTGAATGGTCTAAATTCACCTCCCCAATCAGATTGGAGAGCCTTAATATTTGCTGAAAACTTAGTTTTCACTAGGGCATGGAACTATTTGAGGCAGCAAGAGAATCAGACTTCTTTTTGAGGAAATAAATCCAAGAGTGTCTGGTATATGCATCCACAAAGGCTATGTAGTAGGAATAGCCATTAGAAGATGTAATGGGTGCAAGGCCCCATAGGTCTGAATGGATTAGTTCAAAAGGTGTAGTGTGAACAGTAAGAGATGGAGGGGCAAAAAGTCTCTGAGACTTACCCAAACAACATGCAGGGCAAATTTCAGTAGCCACTTTATTTGAACAAGGTATATTACACAATTGCATAATGGTCTTTACAGCATTAGGGTGAGCATGGCCTATCCATTGTGCCATGTCACATAGGAATTTGAAACAGTGTTCGTATACACATTAGCAGAAAAAGAAGAGTCACCGACTTTATTAGAATTACAGTATGAACTAGTAGTAAGGGGTAGGGAACTTATGATTGAGGAAGAGGGTTCCTTGAGAATATTGATGTGCTTGAAACAATACAGCCCATCACTGCCTAGAGAACCTTCAAGGAGGACTTGGTTAGATCCCTGTGATTTGACAAAATATGAGTGAGGATGGAATTCAAAGAAGACATTTTTGTCTTTAGCAAATTTAGACACAGACCAGGTTTTTGGTTATATTAGGTACAAGCAGAAGTTTATTTAAAGATAAAGTTGTGGGTGGGTGACTAGGTGAAATAAACTTAGAGTGACCTATGGAAGAAATAGGGACACCTTTCCCGTTGCCCATCAGAACTTGGTCATGACCTCCAAAGGTAGTGCTCTGACTCAGGTTTTGAGGATCAGCGGTGATGTGATGAGAGGCTCCTGAATCTGGATACCACATTTGAGAAGCTGAGAATTCCTGAGTAGGAGTTGGAACAAAATTGTTCTGAGTAGGTGCGCACTGATATGATTGAGGAACCATAGGTGTGCACTAATATGACTGAGGAACCAAGTTTTGAGTAGGCCGACATCTTGATAAGTCTGGCGCAGCTATGTATGCAGAGGGCTGATTTTGCTGTATTACCGGTGGTCTTGGAGGGAGTGATTGAGGAAATTGAGTTTGAGGCCCAACAACATGGTTGTATGCTGGTTGACTTGGAACAAAGTCATGCTCAAACCTGTGCCAGCAGTTGTATGCATCGTGGCCATACTTATGGCATAGCCGACACGTTGGCCTTTCACCACCACTATCTCGACCTCCACGACCGCGACCACGATTGCGGCCACTGCGTCCTCGGCCCCGATTGGAGTTCTGATAGTTATCACGACTCGGAGCCAACTCAGCATCCAAGCGTGAAACAGAAGAAGAGGACTGGTTAGTGGATTCTTTGTGAGCAAGATTGAGGGAAACTGAAGAGGAAGAGAGATCTTGTTTGTATCTCTCAAATTGAGCGTCCTGAATTTGCAACAGAGCTTCAATGTCATCGACCGGAACCGGTTCAACTCGCGCGTAAATCATCATGATAAACGAGTTGAATTCCTCTGGTAATCCTTCAAGGATTGTGTCGATGTGATCCTGCTCTGTAACAGGATCCCCTATCGCCTGAAGCGAATCAACTAAAGCTCAAATGCGCATTAGGTATTCAACAATTGAATGCGAAAACTTGTGCACTTTATCCCAAACTTCCCAAGACTGCTTACAATTGATGAATCACGGAAGAACTGATGGTGAAATTGAGCTGAGTAGCCACGTAAAGAGCATCTGATCTTGCACCAACCAGAGCTGATACGCTTCCGATTGAAGACCTAGGGCTCGATCTTGCTCAGAATTGAACATCGGTGGAATGATAGGGCTTACAACATAGCGATGAAGCTTGTGCGCTATGATCACAGCTTCCACTTGTTGCTTCCACAGAAGAAAATTTTGATCGTCGAGTTTTACAGAAAGAGGTGGATTGAAATTCATCGAGGATGAAGACGAAGCTCCGGTGGTGGTTCCGTTTGCCTGAGGAGGATCGAAGGAATTTTCGGTTTCTGCCATGAATCAGACTTCGGCGCCAGAAGAGAGGCTCTGATACCATGATAGAATTGAGAGAGTAGAGAGAGAGAGAAAAGCTCATAGGGAGAAGGGAGAACAGAAACTAAAAAATTGAATTATGAATTTCATTTCTTGAAATCATACAGTGTACAAGGCTTTGTATCACTGTATCTAGCTTGCACTGCTAGGAGCTTTAATTGCTCTGTAACTAACTCTTAACTAATGCTGACTCAGCAATTCAGTTGAGTTACAACAGTCCTAACTAACTCTCAACTGAATGCTGACTCAGCAATTCGGTTGAGTTACAACACTCCTAAAGCTAAAGCTAAGCTTATACTCTAACACAAGCTATCACTAAGCTAGACTAACACAGTCTATCATATACTCTAATAGTATCTTTGTTTGGATGGCCTAAACGTAAGTGCCAAGTGTTAAGTGGTACATGTGCTGTATTTACAGTGCGAAGAGAAGGAACATTACATGAAGAAAAGGCTACATTATTTGAAGACAAAGCACTAGAAGACAGACTTTGCTTAGGAAGAAGATGAAGATCGGTGAACTTGTATAGTCCATCCGTTCCAACATCTCCTCGAAGTAGGACTTCATGGGAACCTTGAGATTTGACAAAACACACATCAGAATGGAATTCAAAGAAGACATTGTTGTCTTTTGCAAATTTGCTTACACCAAGTAAATTTTTAGTTATGTGTGGAACATGTAAAAGATTTTTAAAGACTAAACTAATGTTGGAATTAAAGGGAGAATGAAAGGATGATGAACCGGCATAGAGATAGGTAAACCTTGACCGTTACCAACAAGAATGTGATCTGAGCCTCCGTAGGGGATAGTCTGTTGGATGTTTTGCATGTTTGGTGTGACATGGTGAGAGGCACCCGAGTCAAGGTACCATTGGTTGGAGAAGGAATTGGTGTCGGAGGCAGCTAGCAATGCCTGAGGGGAGGTTGAGGGAAAGTTGGTTGTTGCTGTCAGGGTGGGTTGTTCTGATGTGGTGGTTGCTGGAAATAGTTGGGATTGGGGGTTTGTTGAGGTTGCTGAGGTTGAGTGTATTGCTAATCAAACCGATACCAACAAGCAAACGCGTCATGACCAAATTTTCTGCACAATTGACATTGAATGGAACTTCGGCCACCACGCCCCCTTCCGCGACCACTTCGATCTCGGCCACGGCCACCGCGTTAGTACTACGATGAAGAGGCTGAGTACAACTGTTGATTCTGAGCAAGATTCGCTTGCGGTGGCGACCGCCACGTTTGCAGCACTCACCGTGGCGGCATTCCGAGAGGCACTCTGCTTGTAGCGATCGAGACGCACTTCCTGAGCAAGAAGCAACACCTCCAACTCATCAAGATCAGGGGAATCATAGCGAGTGCTCACCAAGTTGATCAACGAGTCATGCTCCTCGGGTAGACCTTCCAAGATGACGTCCATTTGTTCTTGAAGTGACACAGGATCCCCAATCGAGTACAACGCATCGACGAGTGCCTTCACATGAAGCACAAACTCAAATCGAAAGATCGTCCTTTTTGGTGTTACGAAGCTCTGTTCGGAGCATTCTTGCTCGAGCACGAGTCTTCTATTGGAAATGGTTGTGCGGCTTCTCCCAAAGATGCCAAGAATGGTCGCAACCAATGAGACGAGTGAGGATCGGCGTTGTTACAGAAGATTGGAGCCATGATAGAAGTAGAAAATCCCGAAGTTCCCAACGAGTGTAGTCCGGATTTAGGGTTCCGGCGAGTCTATTAGACTCGGAGTGACACTGAATCGGAATTTACGGGGAAACTAAGAACCGATGAAGCTGGTGTGCCTTGATGAGAGGTTCGATCTGCTGCTTCCACAACAAAAAGCTGTCTTCAGTGAGTTTCTCCGAGATCGATAAGGAGAAAGCAGGGGGAGGAAAAGTAGAGATTGGCACCGGAGGAGGAGTCGGCAGTGGAGGGGGAGGAGGAGAAGAATCGGTGGAAGCCATTGAAGCTTCTTCACCTAGCTCTGTGATACCATGTTAAAAAACTAAACTGAGAGTAAAGGATAGAGAGAGAGAACTGAATTCTTGTTTATTCATTTCTTAATCTGAGTATTACACTGATGTAGCTATATATGCAATATGCTGGAATGCACATGGCAGTAACTGATCAACAGAATCAGTTATGCCTTTCTACCTAGGGAATGCTACAGTGTGCAACACTGCACCTCCTTACTATCTACTCTAACAGAATTCATTGAATCTAGAATGATTACAGTAGGGGTTTATATAGGTGGTCCTATGCTAACTGATTCTGTTAGAATCAGCACTGCTGAGTCGGCGGTGGTTACAACTACCTAACTGATTCTCGGCTTTGAGCCTTTCTATGTTTACTACATACCTTTCTATATTCACTAACATCGATAGTTAAATTTGGATAATGGGTTTCTTTTTTATAATGCCTAATAATTATGAGCAATTTGTGGTAAAATATAAAACTGATTATTCGAAAGAAATTGATAGAACTGGCTACCGAATCAGTGAACTACTGTTCACTATCGTGTATATTGCAGAAATGTCCGAGGGAAATATGCCCTAAACCAGAGAAAGAATCGAGAGGGAGGGAGAGTAATAATTATGAGTAATTTGGAAAGAAATTGATAGAAGAGGGAGAGAGTAATAATTTTGGGTGGGTGGGTGGGTGGGTGGGTGGGTGGGGGGGGGGGGGGGGAGTAATAATTATGAGCAATTTGGAAAGAAATTGATAGAAGAGGGAGGGAGGATTTGGAAAGAAATTGATAGGGGAGGGAGGGTTTGGAAAGAAATTGATAGGGGAGGGAGGGAGTAATAATTATGAGCAATTTGGAAAGAAATTGATGGAACTGGCTACTGAATCAGTAAACTACTGTTCACTATAGTGTATAACCTCCCTTTTCTTTATTTATACTATACAGCTAGGAGTTTGAGAGCCTAGTCTCTCCCAACCAACAAATAGAAGAGAGAGAGACCTTCCTTTTCTTTATTTATACTATACAGCTAGGAGTTTGAGAGCCTAGTCTCTCACAACCAATTTCCCAACCAACTAACAGAATACCTAACTTCCCTCCTTTTTCTTTATTACTATACAGTAATTGACTAACTAATACATTGTTTCAGCTAGCTAGTTATTAGTCACAGGCCCAGTGGCTTTGGTTTGTTTCTTCTTTCTGATATAAGTCGACGTATATAGGAGGTATTGAGCTAACAGAAATCTCATCCAGATATTGTTTTTTTGGCAGTCGGCAATATTGGGTATGCATTCCATAGTGTCTCGTCCGATGGTTGTTGGAGGAAATGTTGTCCCAAGGCCAATGATGTACGTTGCTCTAACATATGATCATAGATTAATTGATGGAAGAGAAGCGGTGTTCTTTTTGCGACGCATCAAAGATATTGTTGAGGATCCTCGCAGGCTTCTGCTAGACATATGAAGTTTAGCTCTTGTTGGTTGGAGTAAATTAAACATCTTAAAATTCAAATACCTTAATGGGTACCCTTCTGTTTGGGTGTTAAATGGCGGCTGGTCATGGTTTATAATTTATAATGAGCAAACTCTAGGATCATATCCTAATTTCTGTCTGATGTTAATTCTCAGCATGTTTGTGTTTTTTCTTCTCTCTATTCCTCTCATTTAATATGAAGAGGGTCACAGTTTTTGGCTCAGAAATTGTATGAAACGACTATGAACTATGCTGCAGGGATTTCCATAAAGTAATAATGTGATTCGTTTCATCATAGTGACTACTTGATATTTGTTTTTAGGTTAAACTAATACTTTGGTCCCTATACATGATACGAATTCTCGACTTGGTCCATATACATAAAAAAATATTAAAATGGTCCTTATACGTACAAAAAGTCTCCACTTGGTCCCTCTCCGTATAAAATTTTAGGGACTGATTTAATAATTTTTTGCTTGTATAGGGACCAAACGAGTAATGTATAGGGATCAAATTGAGACTCTTTGTATGTGTAGGGATCATATTAATAATTTTTTATGTATAGGGACCAAATCAAAAATTCATGTTACGTATAGGGACCAAAGTATTATTTTAACGATGTTTGTACTTTTCACTTGATGAAAAATCTGTTACAGCCCTTAATTTTATATCCTTATTATTCGGTTCAAGTTTAGCTGTTATCTATAGCGTCTTCATGCTTCTAAAATAATGCAATGAACTTAAGGATTGAAGTTCCAGAAATAAATACAGAATCATCGAATGAGGGTTTAGTGGGTAAAGTTCTAGTAAAAATATTGCCTCATGTTTAATCTATATATCGTGCATAATGTATTCCCGATAAAATTCTAAAATTATTAGTTATTTTCAAAATCAGCCAGGGGACATGAAATGCTGAGACTTATTGAGACAATTATTGATCGGAGATGCATAATCAAACAAAATTTTTGATACCCACGACATTCTTTTTTGGGTCTTTGATAAAGTATTTTCATAGATAAAGGTGTGAAGCTAATCTTCGTGGTGGTGATAGTTAAGTAAAGTCTTGTCCAAAATGTCGATTTCAAGATTTGAACCCATAATCTTATAAGTTTATTTGAGGTTATAATTCACTTCTACTACGATCAATCACTTTTAGATCGATACCCACAACATTCAATGGGTTTATTTTGAATATCTCAATTTTCAAACTAACAGTGGAAGGTACCACGATAGATCCTTATCAACTTGTATTAACTTGGATAACTTCATGTTATGAGAAGTAAGATCACTATACCATAATGGAAGGATATCAAAAAGCCCTAGGCCTCCTGTTTCAGGTTCAGGAGTCTGGTTTAAATAGATTCTAATGAAGTTCACAGTCTTGTTAAATTTTATAAATTATCTGTAATGGTCAGGCAATGTAAAATTTTATGTAAGAGGCAAAATAACTTTATTTTGCACATTCATCAAACAAACAAAATTCTTAATCAAGTTAAATCAGAGATGTCGTAATATTGTGTGTTTGAATGAGCGTTTGATAAAAGTGATTTTGAATGTAATTGATTTTGGGAAATTAATTCTGTTAGAATTGAGTTTGAAGTGAAGTGATTTATGTTTGAATGTTTTTATTTTGAAAACAAATTTAATGTAAAACTTAGTGTAAATTTTTCAACTCAACTCAAAAGCTACTTTTTCTAGCTTCTGGTCAGAATTGTTTCTGGAGGCAAAATCAATTTTACCTGTCAGTAATCCAATATTTTATTTTTACTAAAATCACGTTTGACAGAGGTCAAAATCAATTCTGTAGATTTCCAACGTGAAATCAAACACACACTTAATAACTTCGTGAGATCAAAATAACAAAATCCATGTTGGTAACAACCATGACTTTGGGAAAAAGCTGAAATCCTATACGATTTTTAAAGGGGAATTGATTTACTAATCACACCGCTTTCAACTTGAAGATACCACTCATCATAACTCCACAAGCTACACACATATGCATATACACTAACACAAGTAAGTTTTTACATTTATCCTAACATATAATTTTACTATGCAATATATTTTTTTTATCCTAACAAAACACAACTTATCTCTTACTTTTTTACACTACCAAAACACAATTTAACCCCTAAAACACACTTAAAACTCATCATTTAGAAAAAAAAAAATGCAAACGGGAAGTGCCAATGTCCAAGCCGACTACCCTTAAACATTAAAAAGAAAAGAGTAAAACAAAGTGGGACTCAGCTTCCCTTGATGGAAACTAAAACATGAATACTATGTGGGTAAATAGATCCCACGGATGAGCAGCCATGAACATGTCTTTTTTTTTTTAATTTTTTTTTTAAATTTTCATATGCATACATTTGCCTCAGAATTTAGTTTACTATTATTATTATTATTATTATTATTATTATGAGGAGAATGCTAAGTAGTGGTTTTAGGATACTAATTAAGAAATAAAAGAAAATTTTTATTGGAAAGTGATGTATTCAAAAGTTTGAGAATTGTTATCTTTAGTTTTTCAATGAAAATTGTTTTTATTGAATTCCTTAATCAATATCCTTATGACACTAGTTAGCAAAATACTTATCATTATTAGACGACGAATGTCTCAAAAACGTTATTTAAATAATCACCTTATTTAGATTCTTTAAACAATGTGCTAAGCCATTCGGTAGCGATACTCGTTATCACTCCTAAAAAAAATAAAATACTTGTGCGTATATATTTTTTTTGGTTACACAACTTACATTTTATAAGTAACAATAATTTGAAAGACAATGACAAGAAAGCCTTTGACGGTATCTTGGAACTCGTACAAAATGGGGCCTGTTTGGTTTTGTACGGTTTTCTGTAAGAATAGTTACCATACAAATGATTATAAAATCATTAAATTATTTTTATTTATTTCTTGTTTTCAAAGTATACAGGAAACTTTGAAAATAAATTTTTATTTATTTTCACTATTTTTTATATAAATCTTTAAAAATAAAAAATAAAATAAAAACAATGTAATAATTTTATAATCATTTATATTATAATTATTCTTAAAAATTATGAAAAAATAAAAATAAAAATAAAGCATGCCCTTATTTCAAGGTGCCACTCTTTTCAAAATCTCTCTCTCTCTGCTCTGCATTGTCTATATATAGAGTACACAACGTACTTCTGTTCTGAGGTGAGTAGCTTCTTTGGCACACCTTTTTCATTTCTCCTTGGTCATTCAGTTTCCTCTGTCCATCCAAACAAAAAATGGCAACAGAGGAAGAACCAAAAAGCTTCTGCATATTTGAGTCTCGAAATGCAACAATGGTTTGTTCAGAGAAGGATGAAAAACCCAAACTAAGAATAGCCAGGTTCCTGAAACCATGTGCTAGAAGCATTAACCAAGCTTCCAGGTTCCCACTTGTTTCTGATCAAACTCAATCTCAGAAAGACCAAAAGGGGCATTCTAATCCCAAGGTTCTCTTCAAAGGGTGGAAAAAACCACAGAGAATATGGGGCGATTGGTTTGAGAGTTTAACTGGAAAGCATGCTTTCACATGGCACAAAGCAGGTATCTGTGATGCCCTTTTGAGTTCTCTCTATGAGATTCGACGAAACCAAAGTTTGATTCTTGAGTTGGTGAAATACTTGTGTCCACAGACTAATACCTTTGTTTTTCCATGGGTTGAAGCCACAATCACACTTGAAGATGTCATGATTCTTGGTGGGTTTTCAGTGCTTGGTGAGCCTGTGACTCTTCCTCTCTCAAAAGACTTGCTTGCAATGGAAGCAAAACTAATGGAACTTCAAAGGAAGATGTGGACTCACTCTCAAGGGTGTTGGATAAAGTTCTTCATGGAAGAGGGAGAAAGCCATGAACTTGAGCATGTGGGGTTTCTTTCCCTGTGGTTATCAAGGTTTGCTTTTCCTTCTCTTTCTGATTCCAACATTGGGAGAGATGTCTTCCCTATTGCAATTCACTTGTCTCAAGGGACAACAGTGGCTCTGGCCCCTGCTGTTCTTGCTAGCCTCTATGAGAGCTTGAGGTTGCTTAAACAACAAGTTGTCTCTTCTGTGGTGGAATCAGTCACAGTGCTTGGTCCATTTCAAATTGTGCACCAATGGGCAATTGAAAGGTTTCCTATTCTTGGACCAAAGTTTCCCAAAGAACTTAAGCCAGGTGAGCCTAGAGCTGCTAGGTGGCACAAGTTAAACTCAGATGCTAGTGTCTCACTAATTTCATCCACTTTGAAATCAGCATGTAATTTTAAGTGGCGGCCTTTTGTTGCTGATTTGAAAAATTGGTGCTTTGTGTCCCATTACAAAGACAATGAACAATTGGTTGTTGACAGTTCATATTCAGCAGAGGAGTTAAGGTTCTTTGGATTATGTTTGTGTGCAGATGAGCTTGTGGGGTTGCATTGTATTGAGAAGTATATGCCGTATCGGGTTGCGATGCAATTCGGAATGGACCAACATTTGCCTGGAGAGTTTGTTGCTATGCAGCCAAGATGCAGGGGAAATTTTAGCTTTTATGTTCCTTCAAAATGTTACAAGCCTTGTGTGTCATTGAAGTACTTCAATTGGTGGCAGGAGTCAAAGGTGATTCAAGAAAAAAAGATTCTGAAGAAGCCAGAAAGCAAGGCTTATGATTCTAATTTGTCATGTCCAAACCAGAATGCCACTGCATTAATGGACAAAACCTGCATGGTAGACATATTGAAGATTGCAAAGTATTACTGTGAAGAAGAGAGTCATGCATCCACCGAAGCTTCTGAAAATAATTCAGAAAGAAAATTACCAACCAAAGAAGCAATCAAGCAGGTGGAGAATAATAGTCCTATAGTTGATGAGGCCAAGGGAAGTGCCTTGAAGGATGATCCATCATATTTTTATAGAGTCAACAATGAAATTGGACATTGTAAAGAACTCCTTAGTAAAGAAGGGAAACAACAACATGCTGCAGGGACTTCAAACAACCCTTTGGATGTTGAAGACTATGCATGGACTACTTTAGGGACTTCATCTCACCCTATGAATGTTGATTAATAATTTACTATTTATAAAGGGCTGTTCGTTTTTGTAGTATTTTTGAGGCAACTGCATGATATCAGAGCGCCACAAGTGGCTCCAGAGGTCCCCATTCTGATATTAGTCATTGTAACTTTTGTTGTGTTGAATAGAATACAGCCTTTTTAGCATGAACAGAAAGGAAGTGTTGCAAGAATGCATAAGTAGCTTTATGAAGATATTAATGTCAAATTGTCAATTGTCAAGCATGCCTTTGGAAAAAAAAAAGTTCTACCAATAGAAGACTTGCCACTTCCCTCACTCGGAGCATTAGTTAACGGATTTGGACCATCTCCTTTTATTCTATCATGTTTTCTCTCATTTTATGTGTAGGGTCCATTAAAATTTACTTTTGTCTCTTTCTCATAACATGAGAAGAAATATGAGAAAACAAAAGGAGTAGATCCAAATCCAAAATCAATCTCATACCTCTTTCTTGTGAGAAAATGGATTCTCTCCAGCCAATCTGTCTTCATCCTCTCTCCATCCACAATCACAGTCATACATTATGCATCCAAGATCATGTATAGATCATGTGACCTCATGGACGTATAGAAACTACATCATGTAAACTTGTGAGTTATTTTTGCAGTTTTTAGCATAAAAAAAAAATACTTATTAGAAATTTTAAAAATAAGTGCTGTCAATTTATCAAACCTTCATCTGCTACATTTATTTATTTCTTTTACTATATATACTTAAGGGCTTCATATTTCGCAGAAAAACTATGCATATATACGCACCACATAGCACATATGGTAATCACGAAGCAGGGCGTTACATATTCTAAAGGCAAAACTGAAAAGAGAGATGTAATTGAAGTAGAAAGGCAAAGAAAGAAAGCTTGCAGGTCATATTCAATTTTATTCTGATCAAGCGTGTTGCCATTGAATCCTCATGTTTAAAGTTATTCTGTGCCTCCAGGGGTCATGGAAAGCACGGAATAATTCTTTGCCTAATCTCTCAAGTTTCCAAAATCAGCTGACACATTTATAAACAAACATATGGTACTAAAATGTTAAAAGAAGAGCTAGTTTTTGGTCTAGGCTCTCATCTTACATTCACCACTCAAATCAAAATTCAAGCAGTTCAGCAAACATGATACAACTTTTATTTATACTTGTGGTGATCCAAATGGCATTCATCCTGATATTATCTTTTGCAAATCCAATAAGGAAATTGGTGATCAAGGGGCTAGACCTTTTGAAGCAAGGGAGGGTCCCATTAGTCACAAAAACTGTAGCAGCAACCATGATTGTGGTCTTTGCCTCCACTGTATATACTATAACCAAAATCCAAAAGCGTTCAAAGGATGCTGGCATGGTTAATCCAACTGATGAGGTTCTTATGGCACATCGTCTATTGGAAGCCTTTCTCATGGGTAATTACTCAAAATAGTTCCTTATTTGCTTCTAATACCTTGCATAGTAAAAATATAATTTAACAAGTTAATACAACAATACACTTTAAATTAAATTAAGAGTAGATATATCTTGTTCACTTTGCATACACCCCAACTTTAAAGTACCCTGCATGTATATGTATGCATATGTTACTAACTAAAGTTTATCTTTGTCATTAGTCATTCTTGGTTAATTCATTTAACTAATTGAAACCAGTCTACCAAATGAATTCTATCAATGAATATAGATTTCAGGTTTAGCACTTCTCCTGAGTCCAGACATATTATTTGCAAAACATAACATGAATTTCAAACATTATAAATGGGGATTACTTGCCAGGATTCTCTCTATTCCTTGGATTGGTGATAGACAGACAACACTACTATATGAGAGAGATTGTTTCACTCAGGAAGAACTTGGAAACAGCAAAGAAACTGAACCACAATCATGAACAACTAACGAAAAGAAGGGGAGAGGAAACTGAGATGACAAAGGTTAAGTAAATGGAATGGGAAACAAAATTAACACAGCCAATGCTGCAGCGCTGAAAATAAAAAATCATGAGGAGGCCATCAACTGTACTCTTAAAGCTTGAAGATGTAACATGTCTTTCTATGAATGTACAATGTTCAAAATTGAACTAAAAATATGTGTATAATTATCCAAATAGTGTTTGTAGTTCATATAAATGATTTATTTTATTTCCAAATAAAAATTATTACTGAACATAAAGAACTTCAAAATTTGCAGATGAGTTTTAGTCCAACTTTTTTTTTTTTTTTATATTTCATTGCATACCATGACTTTTTTTTTTTGGTTAATTACCATGTGTTGTCTTTTTCCCCCTTAGTATGATTGGTATTAGATAGTATAGCTCTTTATTATTTTATATAAAATACTATCCAAAGATATCCTCGGTCAAACTCTTCAGTAATGTAATTTGAAAATATGAATGTTTAAAAAGTGGTTAGTGACGTGTTGAAGTTGGTTGATAAGTACATTAAGTTGAATAACTTATTAACGGTTTATTGAGCTTCGTTTACCAAAAATTTATATATATCATCAACCAAGTTATCGGTTAACGAGTTACTCATTTATAACAAGTGTATGCATTAGCCAAGTTAAATATATCATTAGTAATAGTGATATTGAAAATCATAAATTAGGTGCCGTATTTTCAGATATTCAAATTAATATTATTACTATTGTTTTCGAGTTGTTTTTGAGAGACCATTGTGTCCTACAACTTCCTACATGGCTTGTGTGAGGTGAGATTTGATATCCTCTCAAGATTCCTACATTATTCCTACACTACAACACATTTTTCTGTATGGAACTTAATACTTAGTGTATTTAGTTTCTAAATAAAAAGTTATTTTTTTATTTCTAAACTTGTTAATTTATTATCCAGCAAGACCTCCCCTCAATCATGTGGTTTTTCCAGTTCTATCATCTCCTCTTGGTAGAAGACGTATTTGCACTGTATCGGTGGTTTTAAATTCCAATCGGAGGACATCTCAAAATTAAAACTCAAAGTTGTATTTGTTTATTTCTTGCAAATAATTGTGAATTTAAAAAAGGTTAAAAATATATTTTAATCCTCTAAGTTATTATTTGATTTTAATTTAATCCTTTAATTTATATACATTTCATTTTAGTCCTGAAACATGGTCCTTCCTATCATGTCTGAATCTCGTCGGAATTTCACCCTCTTTCGTCGGGATAACCATGCACCGCTACTGGGGCGGGCTTGAGGGTTCAGAGGAAGCCCCGAACTCTATGATTGCAACCTAATCCAAGGGTTGAGGTTGCACAGAAGAGATCAGACGTCGTTTGGGATGGAATATCTGGTGAGGATCAAGTCATCTAACTCGATTGCAGTTGTAGACACAAATTGAAATCGAGTGGTTCCGGTGTTGTTAAATTCCCCAGAAAGGATTGCATTCATATGTAAGAAGAATCTGTCATTTTTATACCAGAAATATGAATAATCGCTCTAACTTCTTTGAAAATTTTTAATCTAAACTACTAAGACTAATGCAACCATTATCTGCTAACAATAACCAGGAGATTACGAAGTCTTGTTCTATCTCACGTAAATTTTATATAACATAAACGACTTTTATATTAATATTAGAAACCATCAAACAACATACAATATCAAATGTGACACCAACTTCCAATATTCTTAACCAAGACTATATATCATATGATTCATACCAACGTATTTTAAAAACTTTAACAGACTGTCGAACATGAAAATTTGAAAACCATATAAAACAAATGTACAAGCTCAATAGGCTAGGGATTTTGAAATTTTCTCAACTCTTGGATTCAACAAATATACATAAGATAGAGTTGGATTTAAGTGTCATAAGATAACTTTGAATCAAAAATTCATCCAACACCCAAAGTTAGGGTTTCGGCCCTTTTGAATAAAATAGGCTAGGGTTTGATTTTTGGTCTTCTAATTACGTACATACAATAACCATCATGGTATTAAGAGATTAAATGATGAATCATGACTTAAAGTTGAAACAAAATCCAAGAACATCTGGTTCGGCCTAGCTTAGAAAAATAGGGAAGAAATTTATTTTGATCACATGCTTCTAGATTATGAATATAGAGATGATTATGAGATTATAGAAATTAGTTTCAAGTCAAAAGGATTTTTCTACAAATTGTTATGAATATTTGAAGAAAGCTTCATGAACTTTGAACAAAATGAATAACTTGATGATTAATGGCATAAACTCAACGTGAAGGGAAAGACTTAGAAAGGCAAGATTAAGAGAGGTTACCTCTTGGAATCCAAAGAAATGAATGAGTTTAGTGATGTTCTTCACAAAATCAAGCTTAGGTGTTCTTGAGTTCTTAAGGCAAAATATGAACTTTTGAGGAAGATGACATGAATGAATGGAGAATTTGCCTAAGTCATGGTTAAGTGAAGGGGGGCCGTGGGTTTTGGGGCATTTTTGTCCAAAAATTATAATGGCAAGGCTTGTAAAAATCATGTGAAGCTAGGGGTAAAATAGTCTTTTCCTTACAAAAATATCTAATGTCATAAATGCGCATTAAGGTCATTATGACTCGGATAAGATCGTCATAAATGCTCGTCACATCAGTCATATCAGTTATCTCAGCTCCGTTGCTGACCCCTTGATTCATCTGACTCAGGTTTTCTTAGAGATATCTCGACGTTTTCGCCCGCAGCAAATATAATATTATGTTTTTACGCTAAAATTTTCAAAACTTCCAGTATTGTAGCAAATACGATAAAAACATTATTCATTTCGTTTACGAATTAAAATTAGGTTTTATGAGCAGTAAACTTTTACTGTCAGTGAAAACACAGACCGAGTTCTGTCTGAATTTTCGACCCAAATTTTAATCGTAACTCTATGATATAAAGCATGACATAGAAATGACAGTGGTTTACCCAAAATCAGTTTGTAAGTCTCGGATAAAAATATAAACATTTATATATTTATTACCAATTTTTGAAAGCAGCGAAAAATCGGGGTGTTACAGAAAAACATTGGAAAAATCATTTATTTCAAGGAAACTGGTCTAAAAAAAGATAGAGATTTGAGTTCGGGAGTCTGTTACAAATAGGAAAGGTGTTAGCACCCTACATCACCCAATTAAAAAACGGTACCTCAAGTTATTTGTACAAAATAATTTTAATAACCTTTGAAAATATTTATTTTACCCCACCTTTTAAATAATAAAAAAATGATAAACACAACAAAAGGAAAAATTAAATTTTGGCCTGACAGAATGATTGATTCTGCTCCTACGTATTCCCGGGTGCGATGTGAAACTCAAAGCCACGTAGTTCTTGTAGAAAATGTTTGATTGATTGGTTGATTTTAATTTAAAAAAAAGGATTTTTTATTTTATTTTTGCAAATGATTTTGAAAATGGATTTTATTTCAAAATAAATTCACTCATGCACAGGATCCAAGATAGCAGTGCTATACGATAAACCCTTACAATTCATATGCCACTTGAGGATGAAAATTCATACATCAACGTCATAGATTGTTGCGTGAACTCAAGAGATTTTTGCCTAAAAAGAATTTTATTTTGCTTTATATTTTTTGGAAAGAAACATTTTATGTGGGCTGATCATCTAGCCCATACACACTCATGACCAAAGGGACCCAATAGCCTCCTCTCTTTTAAAAAAAAAAAATCAGAACAAAACTTAAGTTAAATGAGTAAAATTTATTTCAGAAAAAATGAACAAAGAACGGAGAAGGAGAATAGGATAAACCAAAGAATGGAGGAGCAGCTTAGTGACCCTCGTCGGGGCAGAACGATGCAGCGGTGGTGGCCGACCGTGGAGGTAGCGTGATGAACGGTGGAGCGATGTGGAGTTGCGGCGGTTCTGGACTGCGTGGAGGTGGCCTCAACAGATCTGGTGTCAACAATGGCGGCGGGACAATGAGGCACGATGCAGTAGCGATGAGCTTGGTACCGTGGTGACGATGGCGGCCTGCGGTGGACTGAGACGAGGCGGCGGTGAGACACGATTGCGGTGGAGGAATAAGGTTCTGATTTGTTACGCGATGTGGAAGGAACATGAGATGATGGCGGAGGTGCCGGGGTTGCGTGACGGGTGGCTTCGAGCGAAGTAGACGATGGCAGAGGTGATTGGCAAGATGACGACAGATTTGTGGTGGTGGCCAAGGAGGAGGATATGTTTTTTTTTCCTGGTATTTTAATTTTATATTTTTTTGGGTTTTCTGGTTATTTGAGAAGATGAACCGGTAGAAGAAGAAGAAATAGTTAGAATGAAGAAGAAGAGGTATTGTTTCTGGAGGATATCTGATTTTTGTTTTTCTTTTTCTGTATGCTCTCCCTTTTCTCCTTTGTGCTTTTCTGTTTGGCATTTAAATAGAAGAAGACGAATCCTCTGCTGTGTGCACTCACCTTGGGATCATGTAAATTTGAGTGTTGAAGAGGGTAAAGTCTGCTTCAATCTTTTTCAATGTTCATTTTTGTGTTTCATTCCTTTCCTCTGATCTAGCCAAAATACTCTTCCTAATCTCTGAAGAATACCCAAAATGGAAGCCTATGCTTGAGCCTTGTGCATTGAAAGCTGCTACGATGGAGAGACCACACTGGGCACAATATTTCACATTCAAAACATTATTTCTTTTTTTCTTTTTGTAATTTTATTATTTTATATATATATATATATATATATATATATATATATATTTACTCGGGCTTGGACTCAAAACAACTTGTAACAAAAACAAATTGGGCCAATAACATAAACCCAATTTTTTTTCTTCTGTATTTTCCATTTTTTATTTTGTAAATATTAACTAAAAGAATAAAATACCCGGACAAAATTAGGTGTTCACAGCTGCCCCTCTTTACTTGTTTCTTATTAGATAATTGGTGTAACTGTAGTTAACCTATTATCGTTATAAGAAATGAGTAAAGACATGAACTCCAATTTTGTTCGGGATACACTGACAAGCAAAAGGACCTGTGACTACAACGCAATTTCTTGTAAAGAACCCGCGGGTTGGATTGTCCACTGAGTTACACATAAAAAGCTTGCATGGTGGATTGCCTGTTGAGCTTAAAATCAAAGATAAAGAGCTTACGGGGTGGATTGCCCGTCAGAAGCTCGAACATAAAGATAAAAGAGCTTATGGGGTGGTTTGCCCGTCAGAAGCGTCAAACAAAAAGATAAAAGAGCTTACGGGGTGGATTGCCCGTCAAAATCTCGAACAGAAGATAAATGAGCTTATGTGGTGGATTTCCCGTCAGAAGCTCGAACAAAAAGATAAAAGAGCTTACAGGATGGATTGCCCGTCAAAAGCTCGAACAGAAAGATAAATAGCTTACGGGGTGGGTTACCCGTCAGAAGCTTGAACAGAAAGATAAAAGAGCTTATGGGGTGGGTTGCCCGTCAGAAGCTGGATTGCCCGTCAGAAGCTCGAACAGAAAGATAAATGAGCTTACGGGGTGGATTACCCGTCAGAAGTTAGAACATAAAGATAATGAGCTTACGGGGTGGAATCCCCGTTAGAACATAAAGATAAAGAGCTTACGGGGTGGATTGCCTGTTAGAAGCTCGAACATAAAGAAAAAGGAGTTTACGGGGTGGATTGCCACTCAGAAGCTCGAAAAGAAAGATAAAAGAGCTTACAGGGTGGATTGCCCGTCAGAAGCTCGAACAGAAAGATAAAGGAGCTTACGGGGTAGATTGCCCGTCAAAACTTGAAAACAAAAAGAGCATACGGGGTCTGGTACCCGCCGAAGCTTGAAAACAAAAAGAGCTTACGGGGCCTGGTACCCGTCGAAGCTTGAAAAGAAAGATAAAAAGCTTTTGAGGCCCTATGCCTACTAAAGCTAACCAAAGACAACAGCTTATGGGTCCTGTGCCCGTTAAAGCTAAACGAAAACAAGCACGAAGCTTGTGAGGTCCTATGCCTGCTAAAGCTAATAAAGACGTAACTTATGGGCCATGTGCTCGTCAAAGCTGAGCAAAAACGAAGCTTACGATGCCCTATGCCTGCTAAAGCTAACAAAGGTAACAGCTTATGGGCCCTGTGCTCGTTAAAGCTTAACAGAAACAAAACGAAGCTTATGAGACCCTATGCCTGCAAAAGCTAACAAAGACGACAGCTTATGGGCCCTATGCCCGTCAAAGATGAACGAAAACAAAACGAAGCTTACGAGGCCCTATGCATGCTAAAGCTAACAAAGACATGACTTTTGGGGCCTTGTGCCCGCTAAAGCCAAACAAATGTAATGCAAAGATGTTTACTTTGTCGATGCATGAAGTGAGATGCTCTTTTGTGATGGATGAAAACTTTGACTATTATTTTTTGCTTTTTAATGCATGATGCATGCGATGATTTTTATGATTGATGAAAATAATGATGATTTGTTATGCATGAAGCAAGAGATGCTTTTTATGATAACCTGGATTGATTTTTTTTTTTCAAGATCGTTGCTTGATCCTTGACTTCCCAAAGTGTTGATCACAGCCAAGCTTAAGGATGAGGTAGAGTGAGATCGCTTGCTTGCTCAAAGGATGTTTTGCTTCTTGGTTGAGATATGCTTCTTTGTAATGATTACACAATGGATAAGATTGTCTGATCAACTTTCAAGGTTATGACTTGCCCCAGTCTCATCATTGGGAGCTTATAATGACTTGTCCTCTAAAGCTGACCCAGTTTGTCAATTTGAGGAGACCTTCTATTCACCTTGACCATAACTTTGCATATATTGCTCTGTGCGAGTTTTCAACCTACTGGGTCGCTCTAACTTTTGCCAAGACTGCCTTTTCAGGTTTTTAGTCTAGCGAGCCATTTTTCTCACTTTTTCTCCCTTACTTTTTTTTTTGCTTTTGATTTTTAATTTTTTTCTTTTTTTTTGGGTGAGTGGACAATTTTTTTGCCATTCTTATTTGTGAGGATCGATGCTCTTGCTTGAATTGCCAATTGAGGATGCCACTTTCCTCCTTGTATTCAGAATTCTTCTGACCAGAGTTGTTCATCAAAGAATTACCATTAGATGGTTAAATTGTACTTGAATTCATAATTACCTTACCTGAAGCATCATGTAACAAACATGCCTGGATTCAAAAGTATGACATGAAAGGACATTATTGCTTGAACAAATTCTTGATTGGTGTCGTAAGTTGGACGACTCAAATGGTATTGATAGCAAGGCACACAAGAGGTGCTATGGAGGTCAAAAGGATATCGTCCCATCAATCACGTGAAAATGAAATGGGCTTGATGTATGCCGCTTAAGAACAAAACTGCCCCATAGTAGTTTCCTTAAGGATGGAGTGCCCCAATGTAGGGTTCCCAGAATGAAACCGCTCCAGTGTAGGGCACTTGATAAGGAAAACTAGAGAATGATGTTGCCCCGGTGTTGGGTCCAAATAATGAAACTGCCCCAGTGTAGGGCACTTAACAAGGAAAACTTGACAATGGAGCTGCCCCAGTGTAGGGCATCCAATAATGGAAATGCTATAGAATAACACCCTTGAAAGTAAAGTGTTTCCCTATGAAGATCTTGCCCTAATTTTTGCTTAGACTGCCTTTAAGGGTTTTCAACCTAACGAGTTATTTTTTTTCATTCTTTTCTTTCTCTTTTTTTTAAGAGGAGCAATCAATTAAAAACTAGAAGAGCACAAACTTTTTTTCTCAAAATTAAAGTTGATCGAAATAACAATGATTCATTGATCAGAATGGACTTTTTGCAGTTTGTAACGTGACCAATGGTTGAGGTTCTTGAAAGGAAGGATATAAGGCTCAAACAAATGTGTTAAGGTTGAATAAAATCAAGGATCCATACTCTTTCCAGATTTTTGAGAACATTTGTTTTCTCCTAACTTTCCTTTTTATTCTTCCTTTTTGCATGAAGTTCTTTGTCCTCCTTATTTCTCCTCTTTCTTTCTCTCCTTTTCATTTTTAAATTTTTTTTTTTTTTACTTTTTCACTTTGTGCTTCATAATCACCATTTCTTTTATACTTACCCCTTGGTTAGGGATGATCCTTGTCCAAGGTTCTTTGAAGAAAAGTTTCAAGCTCAAAAGGGGTAACAATGGATAATGATGATATTTTGCTAAGGATAGAGAAAGACGACCAATCTTCATTTCAAATCACGATTGCTTATTTTTTAAAACTTTATTTTAGAGACAAAGATGGTGCTCACCAAGTTTTTATTTATTTGCTCCTATTTTATTTTATTTTATTTTATTTTATTTTATTTTTCTTTTTTCTTTTTTTCTTTTTCTTTTTTGAAAAGGCATGGGCACATGTGGGCTTCATTAAAATCCACAAAGAATTTCCAAGAAAGCGGGACTTATTAACCAAACCAAAGAAGGTACTAAGGCAAGAAACATGGAAGATGGGATACGAGAATGGTGAGCGAAACATTACGATGTCGATGGAGATGGATGAGACAAGGTATACATGCAGATTCAATACATTAATGCTTCAAGAAAGTAAGCATAGCTCAAGTATCACATTATAGAATACAACGTAACCATCATTTCATGGTAAAATGCTGATAAACAAAACTAGCCTCAGGTACATTGAAATTTCCAAGACGGACATCAACAAGTGTTGACTCTCTCAACCGCAAGAATGTGAATCTCTGATAACATTCTCACGGAGGTTTCAAATTTGACTTACACCACTTAACCTTCGAGAAACAACTTTGAAAGACTCTCAACTTCATTGACATCTGAACCTCCACGATTAGGTACAAGATTGTGACCCGTACTTTTCGATCACCTGAGCAAGTCTAGTTTCCAGCTCCACCTCATGACTCAAGGCTTAATTGGCATTCTTTTCATTGAAAGCGCGGTGGTTCCATTTTCTCCAAGGAGCACAACGCAAGAAATGCATGGAATAAATTTTTTTATTTATTTTTAAATAAACTTTCAATTTAAAAAGAAATGAGCATATGAAATGCATCAAAGAAATTTTTTTTTGACCCAAAAGGTATTAATGCATGAGATGTATGAAAAATAATTGACTAAATTTTTTTTAATCCATGTCATGCATGAAGGCACTTTTTTTTCTTCCCCAAAATGACAATGCATGAAATGAGCTTCTTATTTTTGAAATGAATCTTTTTTTTTATGAATGAATGCTTGAGATGAATGATTTTTCGTAATGAATGTATGAGTTGAATGTTTTTTTTTTTGTGTGATGAGATTGACATAAAAAGTAAGTAATGCATGAAAATGTTTTTTTTTATTTTTTATTGACCCAAAAAAAAATTAATGCATGAGATGCATGAAAAAAATGAGTGATCTTTTTTATTATTATTATTATTCTTCTACAAAGAATATGAATGAGTTACAGAAAAATAATTTACACAAGTCCCATTTTTATTATTTACGAAAAAGCATAAGATACAAAATATGAAAATGATTTTTTTTTGTTACAAGTAAAAGGACTTGCGTAAATAATTTTTTCTTTCACAAAAAACTAAAAAATGTGAATCTTTTCTTTGACAAAAAAATGAACATGAGCGGAAAAAAAAAGCTCCATTTGTGTCCTAAGACGAGTAAGACTTATGTTTGCACACACCTAAGGTCATGACTCTAACCGGTTGCTCACTAAGTTTGCTCTATGAGTGAATTACAGGACGGATCTCGAATCCTAAAAATCCTGGCCCCCAGATTGCCCTCATCTAAAAGATAAAGACTAGGATCCATGAACTTCACCACAGGGACAAATGAGTCACAATATGGCAGTCCACGGTACCAGTAACAATCTGAGCGGGAGAATCGGTGACGGCCAGGGATGCAAAAGCATCACAATAACACCACCGAAACCCCTTCTAATCCTATAGCATTTCAAGACTCGGGTATAGAGCCCAAAAGTGTGTGAAGTATGAAGATCTTCTATCCCACTTTCCTGTCACATTTCCTGTCCCCCACCAATTAGAACCTATCACTTAATAAAATAAAATCTTAACTCATTAATATTCATGCACATTCTCAATTTTTGATTGGTTGAGGACACCGAGACACCATTTTTTGGGATAGCAGATTTGTATCTGTGATGGTGATGTGTGTGTGGGGAGCATTGAAAGCACAAAACCTATTAAAACAAAAACTACATCACACTTGCAAAAAGAACAAACAACAACACAATAGTTCTCTACCCTAGGGTTACAACAATATACAAAGGCATTTATTAAAGCATATAAAACTATTTACAAAATGAATAAAACAAAGAGGGGTAAAACTAATATTTTCAAAGCTATTAAAAGAAGTTCCAAACCAACTATGATAGGCCTGACTCTCAAAAATCCCTAGTGGAGTCGCCAAATGTCGTGACGGTCCCGTCCGGACACCGCGAAAAGAAGGTAAAAACAGAGGAGTCGCCACCAATATTTTATTTGGAAAAAACATTGGAAAAACCATTTATTTCAAGGAAATTGGTCTAAAAAAAAGATAGAGATTTGAGTCCGGGAGTCGGTTACGAGTAGGGAATGTGTTAGCACCCTACATCACCCGTTTAAAAAACGGTACCTCAAGTTATTTGAGCAAAATAATTTTAATAACCTTTGAAAATATTTAATTTACCCCACCTTTTAAATAATAAAAAAAAGATAAACACAACAAAAGGGAAAATTAAATTTGGCTTGACAGAATGATTGATTATGCTCCTACGTATTCCCGGGTGCGACGGGAAAATCAAAGCCACGTAGTTCTTGAAGAAAATGTTTGATTGATTGGTTGATTTTAATTTTAAAAAAAGGGATTTTTTTTATTTTTTCAAATGATTTTGAAATTGGATATTATTTCAAAATAAATTCACTCATGCACAGGGTTCAAGATAGCAGTGTTATAAGATAAACCCTTACAATTCATACGTCGCTTGAGGATGAAAATTCATATATCAACGTCGCAGATTGTTGCGTGAACTCAAGCGATTTTTGCCTAAAAATATTTTTATTTTGCTTTATATTTTTTGGAAAGAAACATTTTAGTTGAGGGAGCTCGAGGATATATACTCTTATTCTCTGCTAAGATAGAGGCTAACAGTGATGTGATGGCTATACCTGTGGTGTGTGAGTTCCAGGATGTTTTCCCTAAGGATGTCTCTAGCTTGCCTCCGAATAGGGAAGTTGAGTTTAACAAAGATCTAGTGCCAGGCAGTGGACCAGTATCGGTAGCGCCTTATAGAATGACACCTTTAGAGTTGAGCAAGCTTAAGAAGCAGTTAGAGGAGATGCCAAGGAAGGGGTTTATTAGGTCTAGTGTGTCACCTTGGGGAGCACCTGTCCTACTGGTGAAAAATAAGGATGGGAGCATGAGGCTATGTGTTGACTATAGGCAGTTGAACAAAGTGACCATCAAGAATAAATACCCTTTGCCTAGGATAGATGACCTCTTTGACCAATTGAGGGGAGCGTCGGTGTTTTTCAAAATAGATCTAAGATCGGGATACCATCAAATTAGAGTCAAGAATGAGGACATTCCTAAGACAACCTTTAGGACAAGGTATGGGCACTATGAGTATGTAGTGATGCACTTTGGTGTGACCAATGCTCCAGCCGTTTTTATGGACTACATGAATCGGATCTTTAGGCCATTCTTGGATAGCTTTGTGGTGGTGTTCATAGATGATATTTTGATATACTCTAGGACACCAGAGGATCATGAGGAGCATTTGAGGTTAGTGTTGCAGATTCCGAGGGAAGAGCAACTGTATGCAAAGCCAGAAACGTGTGAATTTTGGCTTGATGAGGTGAAGTTTTTAGGACATACCATATTTAGGAGTGGTGTAGTGGCCGACTCTAGTAAGGTTGTTGCAGTGCTTGACTTGGAGCAATTCTGGGATGGGTGACCTCCTGGGAAGTTTTCCCAGGAAGCGTGTGAGTGAGGACAAAAGCACACTGAAAAGACCCGTGTTGGTCTGTGGGGACGGTAGTCAATCCATAGAGGAGCCAGGGATGTTACAGGTGGCCTCAACAGATCCGGTGTCAATAATGGTGGCAGGACAACGAGGCGCGATGCAGTAGCGATGAGCTTGGTACCGTGGTGGCGTGACGGTCTGTGGTGGATGAGTGGTTGTGGTGGACTGAGACGCGGCGACGACGAGACACGACTGCGGCGGAGGAATAAGGTTTTGATCTGTTATGCTATGCGAAAGGAACAGGAGATGATGGCGGAGGTGCCAGGGTTGCGTGACGGGTGGCTTCGGGCGAAGGAGATGATGGTAGAGGTGATTGGCAAGATGACGACAAATTTGTGGTGGTGGCCAAGGAGGAGGATATGTTATTTTTTTCTGCTATTTTAATTTTACTTTTTTTTTGGGTTTTCTGGTTTTATTTGAGAAGATGAACTGGTAAAAGAAGAAAAAATGGTTAGAATGAAGAAGAAGAGGTATTGTTTCTTGAGGATATCTGATTTTCGTTTTTCTTTTTCTGTATGCTCTCCTTTTCTCCTTTGTGCTTTTTTGTTTGGCATTTAAACAGAAGAAGATGAATCCTCTGCTGTGTGCTCTCACCTTGGGACCATGTAAATTGGAGTGCTGAAGAGGGTAAAGTGTGCTTCAATCTTTTTCAATGTCCATTTTTGTGTTTCATTCCTTTCCTCTGATCTAGACAAAATACTCTTCCCAAAATATGAAGAATACCCAAAATGGAAGCCTATGCTCGAGCCTTGTGCATTGAAAGCTGCTATAATGGAAAGAACACACTTGACTCAAAACAACTTGTAACAAAAACAAATTGGGCCAATAACATAAACAAATTATTTTATTTTTTTCTGTATTTTTCATTTTTATTTTGTAAATATTAATTAAAAGGTCAAATTACCCGAATAAAATTAGGTGTTCACAATAACAATACTACAAACTTAAGCAAGTGCAACCATAACATAATACATTAATTTATTTTTTTTCATTACTGCAAAATCACTATGAATTTGTCTATCAGAGCCTTTTTACCGTAGAACAACGGCTTTTTTCCCAAAGTGACACACTTTTAGAAATTATATACCAAAATAAGATCCTTTTGAAACAATTTACCAAACTAACCTACTTTTGGATAAAAAAATTTTTTTTTAGTGGCGGCAGTTTGACTGGCGCCATTGACTTGTTGACCTGCCATGTGGAAGGTCATGATTGGTCAGAAAAAGTTTGCAAAAAAAAATTTACATTTTCTTTTTTTTGGCAAAAAAAAAAGTAAGTGCCACGTGATGCACTCTGGTGGAGTGGCACCAGTTTGACCTGCCACGCGGCAGCAAAAAATTTTAAAAAAAGTTTTTCCGGTTAAAAAAATTTTAAAAAAATAAATTAGATTATTAATTGATTAATATAATTATATTATTAAATTTATCATGATTTAATTATACTAATAATATAATTAATAATTAATTAATAACAATTAAATTTTATCATTATATAATTATACTAATTAATAATAATATACTAATTTTAAAATACAATTATACCAACTAATCGGTTTTTGGGTTTAAAAAAAAAAAGAAAAGAAAATTAGATTATTAATTAATTAATATAATGCTATTAATAAATTTTATCATTATATAATTATACTAATTAATAATACTAATAATATAATTAATAATTAATTAATAACAATTAAATTTTATCATTATATAATTATACTAATTAATAATAATATACTAGTTTTAAAATACAATTATACCAATTAAAAGGTTTTCTGGTTAACACAAATTAAAATAAAGAAAAGAAAATTAGATTATTAATTAATTAAAATAATTCTATTAATACATAATTGTCATTATATAATTATAATAATTAATACTACTAATAATATAATTAATAATTAATTTATACCAATTAAATTTTATCATTATATAATTATACTAATTAATAATAATATACTAATTTTAAAATACAATTATACCAATTAAAAGGTTTTCTAGTTAAAAAATTATACCAATTTAATGATAGAATTATATTAATTAATTAATAATCTAATTTTCTTTTCTTTATTTTAATTTTTTAACCAAAAACCGTTTAATTGGTATAATTGTATTTTAAAATTAATATATTATTATTAATTAGTGTAATTATATAATGATAAAATTTAATTTTTATTAATTAATTATTAATTAGATATTAATTGTATTATTAGTATTATTAATTAGCATATGCTTGTATGGCTTGTGTTCCATTCCGAGGCCATTATTGCCACCAATATTCTCTTCTCGGTCACCAGAGCCAAAGCCACCACAATCACAACCCTACTAACCTCAATACACTAAAAAGCCACCTGTAATGGAGTAAATTATAAAATATTGTGGATGATGTTCTATTTGTAGTTATCTATGGTTTCAAGTTTGTGAGTCTGTTTTATATGGTTTTCAATTTTTCATGTTCGACAGTCTGTTCAAGTTTTAAAAATATGTTGGTATGAATCATATGATATAGAGTCTTGGTTAAGTAAATGTGAAGTTGGTGCTATATTTGATATTGCATGTTGTTTGATGGTTTCTAATATTAATATAAAAGTTGGGTTATGTTATATAAAATTTATGTGAGATAGAACAAGACTTGGTAATCTCTTGATTATTGTTAGCAGATAATGGTTGCATTAGTCTTAGTAGTTCAGGTTAAAACTTTTCAAAGAAGTTAGAGCGATTATTCACATTTCTAGTATAAAAATGACAGATTCTTCTTACATACGAATGCAATCCTTTCTAGGGAATTTAACAACATCGGAATCACTCGATTGGTATAATTTAACAACACCGGAATAATTCTATTATTAAATTGGTATAATTTTTTTAACTAGAAAACCTTTTAATTGGTATAATTGTATTTTAAAATTAGTATAATTATATAATGATAAAATTTAATCGGTATTAATTAATTATTAATTATACTATTAGTAGTATTAATTATTATAATTGTATAATAATAATTATGTATTAATAGAATTATATTATTTAATTAATAATCTAATTTTATTTTCTTTATTTTAATTTTTTTAACCCGAAAAAATATTAATTGGTATAATTGTATATTAAAATTAGTATATTATTATTAATTAGTATAATTATATAATGATAAAATTCGATTGACATTAATTAATTATTAATTGTATTATTAGTATTACTAATTAGTATAATTATATAATGATAAAATTTATTAATAGTATTATTTTATAATTATTTAATTATAATAATATAGTTAGATTATTAATCGGTTTTTATGTTAAAAAAAAATAAATACAGAAAATAAAATTAGATCATTAATTAATTAATATAATACTATTAATAAATTTTATCATTATATAATTATACTAATTAGTAATACTAATAATACAATTAATCATTAATTAATACCAATCAAATTTTATCATTATATAATTATACTAATTAATAATAATATACTAATTTTAAAATACAATTATACCAATTAAAAGTTTTTCTGGTTAAAAAAATTAAAATAAAGAAAATAAAATTAGATTATTAATTAATTAATATAATTCTATTAATACATAATTATCATTATACAATTATAATAATTAATACTACTAATAGTATAATTAATTAATACCAATTAAATTTTATCATTATATAATTATACTAATTTTAAAATACAATTATACCAATTAAAAGGTTTTCTAGTTAAAAAAATTATACCAATTTAATAATAGAATTATTCCGGTGTTGTTAAATTATACCAATCGAGTGATTCCGGTGTTGTTAAATTCCCCATAAAGGATTGCATTCATTTGTAAGAAGAATCTGTCATTTTTATACTAGAAATGTGAATAATCGCTCTAACTTCTTTGAAAAGTTTTAAACTAAACTACTAAGACTAATGCAACCATTATCTGCTAACAATAATCAGGAGATTACCAAGTCTTGTTCTATCTCACATAAATTTTATATAACATAACCCGACTTTTATATTAGTATTAGAAACCATCAAACAACATACAATATCAAATATAGCACCAACTTCACATTTACTTAACCAAGACTCTATATCATATGATTCATACCAACATATTTTTAAAACTTGAACAGATCATTTAACATGAAAAATTGAAAACCATATAAAACAGACTCACAAACTTGAAACCATAGATAACTACAAATAGAACATCATCCACAATATTTTATAATTTACTCCATTGCAGGTGGCATTTTAGTGTATTGAGGTTGGTAGGGTTGTGATTGTGGTGGCTTTGGCTCTGGTGACCCAGAAGAGAATATTGGTGGCAATAATGGCCTCGGAATGGAACACAAGCCATACGAGCATATGCTCCCAATGGGGCATACATTTCCACACCTACCACAGTTGAAAGGGCTAAAGTTTATGTCTCTGCAAAAACGATTGCAGCATTGCCAATTAAACGGGCACCTTATCCCACATAACCCACAGTTGTCTACATCCGAAGTCACGTCCACACAACGGCCTATACAGCATAGAAACCTTAGTGGAAATTCTCCTCGACTACACATCCATGATACGTACCCGCATTCATAGGGTAATTGGTTCACATCTTCATTCAGCTTTGGCAGTGATGATTTTAAGGAGACATTAGTGACATTTTTGTACACTACTTCTGATTTTGGGTTTGCATCTATTGCAATCACCAACAGTAGCACTTTAGTTCCGAAGTTTTTAACGAGATTATGAGGTCAAAGAAAAAGTCGGATGAATGGAGGGGAAGCACTTTAGTTCCGATTTATAAGAACAAGGGAGATATACAAAATTGCGCAAATTATAGGGGGATTAAGCTTATGAGTCATACTATGAAGCTATGGGAAAGGGTGCTTGAACAGAGACTAAGAAAATAAACCAAAATCACCGACAACCAATTTGGTTTTATGCTCGGGAGGTCGACCATGGAAGCAATTTACTTGCTACGACGAGTGATGGAACAATATCGAAGGGGTCAAAAAGATTTACACATGGTCTTCATTGATTTGGAGAAAGCGTATGATAGGGTGCCAAGAGAGGTTTTGTGGAAAGTCCTAGATAAGAAAGGTGTTCGGGTTGCCTATATTCGAGCTATCAAGGATATGTATGAGGGGGCCACGACTAGTGTGAGAACGCATGGTGGAGCCATAGAAGATTTCCCAATAACCATAGGTCTGCACCAAGGGTCAGCTTTAAGCCCCTATCTTTTTACCTTGGTCTTGGATGTACTTACGGAGCACATTCAAGAGCCAGCACCGCGATGCATGCTTTTCGCAGATGATATAGTTCTAGTTGGAGAGTCGAGAGATGATATAAATGGAAGGTTGGAGACTTGGAGACAAGCTTTAGAAGCACATGACTTCCGTTTGAGTAGAAGCAAGACGGAGTATATGGAATGCAAGTTTATCAAAAGGCGAAACACCTCTAGCTTAGAGGTGAAAGTTGGAGACCACAAGTCACACGGTTTAAATATCTTGGGTCTATTATACAAAATGACGAAGAAATTGAGGGAGATGTAAACCATCGGATTCAATCCGGATGGTCGAAATGGAGGATGGCTTCGGGTTTTTGTGTGATAAAAGGTACCTCTTAAGCTAAAGGGAAAATTTTACCGTACAACTATTAGACCGACGATATTGTATGGGACGGAGTGTTGGGCGGTAAAAAATCAACACGAGAGTAAAATCAATGTAGCAGAGATGAGAGTATTACGCTGGATGAGCGGAAAAACTAGACGTGATAAGATTAAGAATGATAGCATTAGAGAGAGTTGGGATAGCAACTATTGTAGAAAAGATGGTTGAATCTCAACTTAGGTGGTTTGGGCATGTAGTGGATCAGGTGGAGGGCAATCCAATAGCCAGAGGTAGAGGTAGGCCAAGAAAAACTATAGAAGAAACTATTAAGAAAGATTTGAAGGCTAGTGATTTAACTATTAACATGATTCATGATAGAATATTATGGTGCCGTATGATCCATGTAGCCGACCCCACCTAGTGAGATAAGGCTTGGTTGTTGTTGTTTAACATCCATGTCTTTGTCTTCATATGTATGATAATTATTATTATTGATTTTTTTTTGCAAATAGATTGCCCCACAGACTCCTGTATGATAATTAGTTTAAGAATTTGACACAATTCTTTTGTTTACTTTGAGTCGAGGAACGTGAGACTTGTTATCCAAGTTCTCACGCATAGTGTTGTTGATTTAGTTGAGCATAGACACTAGGAAGTGTTATTTCTATCCTAATTTATTTCAAGCATCCCAGTTGTTTTTTTTTTTTTTTGACATAACGAGCTTCCTAGTTGTTAGAAACTTAGAATAGGATACTAACATGTATGTCTAGTCCAATAAGTTAGCAAATAGTTTATTTGACTAGATTATAAATTTATTTAACTAAAATATAGATATTTGATAAATAATTTTATTTTATTAGCATATAGTTTTTTTAATAAGCTATTTTATTTAATATAACTTATACCTCCACTTTATCCGACCCATACATAATAAAATAAAATTTATATAAAAATGATATTAACATGTCATTTTATTTATATTATTTAATTAATTAATAAATAAAAATATTGAAAAATAAGTATAAAAATTAAAATTAATATTCTAATTATAAAGCTTCAACTAGAATTTAAATGAATTTATATAAATTTTTTTTATTTTATGTCATTTTATATTTATAAGTTAGTTTTCAATCAATTGGAATCTATCAAACACTTCAAACCCAATCAAATAGCTTTTCAAATATCAATTAAAAATTAGTTTATCATTTATAAGTTAGCTTATCAACTATTTTTGTCAAATATATTATTTAGTTTTTTTATTAAAAAAGAAAATCCAAACTAAAATATTTAACATCTATTTATCTCGTACCCAAGAAGAAAGAGTTGAGAGTGAGACCGACAAATGTAAATAAACCCAAACAAAATCTAATCTACTAAAAAAAAAATGAATGGAAGAAAATATAAAACGGGACCTCGGTACTGCATTACAACACAGTACACAAAAAAAGAAGAGGTACAAAGCGATCTGTGATGGAAACGTAACATTAGGCGATCACCGCTACGACGCACATAGGTCGTTTGACATCCATCGACGGAAGAGATAGTCATGAAAACCTAGAGATCGTAGCATTCAAAGGTATATTCTCCCACTGCCTCTGCATAAAAGGATATAATCCCATTTTTTTTTTATTTTTTTAGAATAAAGCGTATGATCATTGGGTATTGACGAGTATTTCAATTTAGATGTTCATTCCTTATTGCCTTAATTGTTTATCTTTTTATAATTTTTACTTCACACCATTGACTTATTTTTAAAGTTAACGGGACCTCGGTACTGCATCACAACACAGTACACGAAAACAGAAGAGGGACAAAGCGATCTATGGTGGAGACGTAACATTAGGCGATCACTACGACATGTATAAGTCGTTTGGCACCCGTCGACGGACGAGATAATCATGAAAAACTAGAGATCGTAGCATTCAAAGGTATATTCTGCCTCCGCCTCTGCATAAAAGGATATAATCACATTTTTAATTTTGTTTTTTTTTAGAGTAAAGCACATGATAATTGGGTATTGATGAGTATTTCAATTTAGATGTTAATTTCTTATTGCCCTAATTACTTTTCTTTTTACAAATTGTACTTAAGGTCATTAATCTCCTCTTGTAGGCAGATGGTGCGGGGATTGTTTATATTAGGGAATAGTTGCCTTAATGGAACTAGATCTTTCTTTTAATGTTATAACTTTTTAGTTTTCTTTTGATGGTTTCCTTTTCGATGTCTTTTGGTCTTTATTTTATCCTTTATACATAAGAACTTCCTTTTCAAGTTCAACTATTGTAGTTTTATTTTTATTAAACTTACAGTAAGATAAAATTAGGATTTGGTCGTGTGAGGTGATATAATGCATAAATGGGCTATCATGAGGGTTTTTTAAGCCAGGACGTTCATATGGAATTTACGGCGACAATTACTATCTTTTAAAGGCATTACCCTTTTCATGTGAATTACTATCCAATAAACATGTTCATGCCTTGGAGATTCATGATGTGCATGATGCCAAGTAAATCAGGCCGAAATTGTGCTACCTTTAGAAAGCATTGTCATTTTCATGTGAATTTCTAATGTGTCCATGCCTTGGAGATTCACGATGAGCATGAGGCCAAGTAAACCAAGGCTTAAATTGGGATAACTTTTAAAGGCATTGCCATTTTCATGTGAATTACTATCCAACTAGCATGTTCATGCTTTAGAGATTCATGATGTGCATGATGCCAAGTAAATCAGGGCCTAAATTGTGCTACCTTTAGAAAGCATTGCCATTTTCATGTGAATTGCTAATGTGTCCATGCCTTGGAGATTCACGATGAGCATGAGGCCAAGTAAATCAGGTCCTAAATTGTGATAACTTTTAAAGGCATTGCCATTTTCATGTGAATTACTATCCAACTAACATGTTCATGCTTTAGAGATTCATGATGTGCCTGATGCCAAGTAAATCAGGGCCTAAATTGTGCTACCTTTAAAAGGCATTTCCATTTTCATGTGAATTTCTATCCAACTAATGTGTCAATGCCTTGGAGATTCATGATGAGCATAAGGCCAAGTAAATCAAGGCCTAAATTGTGCTAACTTTTAAAAAGCATTGCCATTTTCATGTGAATTACTATCCAACTAATGTGTTCATGCTTTGGATATTCATGATGACCATGAAGCCAAGCAAATCAAGACCTAAATTGTGGTACCTTAATTCAAGGATTGGTTAACAAAAAGTTTTAAGCTATTACTAAACAATGTTCCTCGCCCATAGCATTAGCACGCGGTTTTGGGTTCCATCCATGTAAGAATATCATGTCCTTTTAGGTTGTTAGAAAAGCAAGTTATCTTTACAATATATACATTTCTTTTTTGCATAGCGAGGGTAGAGGTCCATGTATATATATAGATTTCAAGGCCTAGCCTTCTTACCAGTTATCCAAGATGACACTCAAAGCACAATCTTTGGCATTTGTTGCATTGTTGCTACTGTTGGTGATTGCAATAGATAAACCTTAATTCAAAGATGCTACTGTTGCCATGATCCCGGTTCCCGGTCGGACCGGCCGGTCCGGTCCGGTTTTCAAAACCTTGCTCCCAATGGGGCATACATTTCCACACCTACCACAGTTGAAAGGGCTAAAGTTTATGTCTCTGCAAAAATGATTGCAGCATTGCCAATTAAACGGGCACCTTATCCCACATAACCCACAGTTGTCTACATCCGAAGTCACGTCCACACAACGGCCTATACAGCATAGAAACCTTAGTGGAAATTCTCCTCGGCTACACATCCATGGTATGTACCCGCATTCATAGGGTAATTGGTTCACATCTTCATTCAGCTTTGGAAGTGATGATTTTAAGGAGACATTAGTGACATTTTTGTACACTACTTATGATTTTGGGTTTGCATCTAGTGCAATCACCAACAGTAGCAACAATGCAACAAATGCCAAAGATTGTGCTTTGAGTGTCATCTTGGATAACTAGTAAGAAGGCTAGGCCTTGAAAGCTATATATATACATGGACCTCTACCCTCGTTATGCAAAAAAGAAATGTATATATTGTAAAGATAACTTGCTTTTCTAACAACCTAAAAGGACATGATATTCTTACATAGATGGCACCCAAAACCGCGTGCTAATGCTATGGGCGAGGAACATTGTTTAGTAATAGCTTAAAACTTTTTGTTAACCAATCCTTGAATTAAGGTACCACAATTTAGGTCTTGATTTGCTTGGCTTCATGGTCATCATGAATATCCAAAGCATGAACACATTAGTTGGATAGTAATTCACATGAAAATGGCAATGCTTTTTAAAAGTTAGCACAATTTAGGCCTTGATTTACTTGGCCTCATGCTCATCATGAATCTCCAAGGCATTGACACATTAGTTGGATAGCAATTCACATGAAAATGGAAATGCCTTTTAAAGGTAGCACAATTTAGGCCCTGATTTACTTGGCATCAGGCACATCATGAATCTCTAAAGCATGAACATGTTAGTTGGATAGTAATTCACATGAAAATGGCAATGCCTTTAAAAGTTATCACAATTTAGGCCCTGATTTACTTGGCCTCATGCTCATCGTGAATCTCCAAGGCATGGACACATTAGCAATTCACATGAAAATGGCAATGCTTTCTAAAGGTAGCACAATTTAGGCCCTGATTTACTTGGCATCATGCACATCATGAATCTCTAAAGCATGAACATGCTAGTTGGATAGTAATTCACATGAAAATGGCAATGCCTTTAAAAGTTATCACAATTTAAGCCCTGGTTTACTTGGCCTCATGCTCATCGTGAATCTCCAAGGCATGGACACATTAGAAATTCACATGAAAATGACAATGCTTTCTAAAGGTAGCACAATTTCGGCCTGATTTACTTGGCATCATGCACATCATGAATCTCCAAGGCATGAACATGTTTATTGGATAGTAATTCACATGAAAAGGGTAATGCCTTTAAAAGATAGTAATTGTCGCCGTAAATTCCATATGAACGTCCTGGCTTAAAAAACCCCATGATAGCCCATTTGTGCATTATATCACCTCACACGACCAAATCCAAATTTTATCTTACTGTAAGTTTAATAAAAAATAAAACTACAATAGTTGAGCTTGAAAAGGAAGTTCTTCTGTATAAAGGATAAAAGAAAGACCAAAAGACATCGAAAAGGAAACCATCAAAAGAAAACTAAAAAGTTATAACATTAAAAGAAAGATCTAGTTCCATTAAGGCAACTATTCCCTAATATAAACAATTCCCGCACCATCTGCCTACAAGAGGAGATTAATGACCTTAAGTAAAATTTGTAAAAAGAAAAGTAATTAGGGTAATAAGAAATTAACATCTAAATTGAAATACTCATCAATACCCAATTATCATGTGCTTTACTCTAAAAAAACAAAATTAAAAATGTGATTATATCCTTTTATGCGGAGGCGGAGGCGAGAATATACCTTTGAATGCTACGATCTCTAGTTTTTCATGATTATCTCGTTCGTCGACGGGTGCCAAACGACTTATACATGTCATAGCGGTGATCGCCTAATGTTACGTCTCCACCATAGATCGCTTTGTCCTCTTTCTTTTTCGTGTCTTTGTGTTGTAATGCGATCGAGGTCCCGTTAACTTTAAAAAGAAGTCAATGGTGTGAAGTAAGAATTATAAAAAGATAAACAATTAAGGCAATAAGGAATGAACATCTAAATTGAAATACTCGTCAATACCCAATGATCATACGCTTTATTCTAAAAAAATAAAAAAAATGGGATTATATCCTTTTATGTAGAGGCGGTAGGAGAATATACCTTTGAATGCTACGATCTCTAGGTTTTCATGACTATCTCTTCCGTCGATGGGTGTCAAACGACCTATGTGCGTCATAGCGGTGATCGCCTAATGTTACGTTTCCATCACAGATCGCTTTTTTCCTCTTCTTTTTTAGTGTAATGTGTTTTAATGCAGTACCGAGGTCCCGTTTTATATTTTCTTCCATTCATTTTTTTTTTTTTGTAGATTAGATTTTGTTTGGGTTTATTTACATTTGTCGGTCTCACTCTCAACTCTTTCTCCTTGGGCACGAGATAAATGTATGTTAAATATTTTAGTTTGGATTTTCTTTTTTAATAAAAAAACTAAATAATATATTTGACAAAAATAGTTGATAAGCTAACTTATAAATGATAAACTTATTTTTAATTGATATTTGAAAAGCTAGTTGATTGAGTTTGAAGTGTTTGATAGATTCCAATTGATTGAAAACTAACTTATAATATAAAATGACATAAAATAAAATAAAAATTATATAAATTCATTTAAATTCTAGTTGAAGCTTTATAATTAGAATATTAATTTTTATTTTTATACTTATTTTTTAATATTTTTATTTATTAATTAATTAAATAATATAAATAAAATGACATGTTATTATCATTTTTATATAAATTTTATTTTATGATGTATGGGTCGGATAAAGTGGAGGTATAAGTTATATTAAATAAAATAGATTATTAAAAAAGCTATATGCTAATAAAATAAACTTATTTATCAAATATCTATATTTTAGTTAAATAAATTTATAATCTAGTCAAATAAACTATTTACTAACTTATTGGACTAGACATACATGTTAGTATCCTATTCTAAGTTTCTAACAACTAGGAAGCTTGTTATGTCAAAAAAAAAAAAAAACTGGGAAGCTAGAAATGAATTAGGATAGAAATAATACTTCCTAGTGTCTATGCTCAACTAAATCAACAACACTATGCGTGAGAACTTGGATAATAAGTCTCACGTTCCTCGACTCAAAGTAAACAAAAGAATTGCGTCAAATTCTTAAACTAATTATCATACAGGAGTCTATGGGGCAATCTATTTACAAAAAAAAAAATCAATAATAATAATTATCATACATATGAAGACAAAGACATGGATGTTAAACAACAACAACCAAGCCTTATCTCACTAGGTGGGGTCGATTACATGGATCATACGACACCATAATATTCTATCATGAATCATGTTAATAGTTAAATCATTGACCTCCAAATCTTTCTTAATAGTTTCTCCTATAGTTTTTCTTGGCCTACCTCTATCTCTGGCTATTGGATTGCCCTCCACCTGATCCACTACATGCCCAAACCACCTAAGTTGAGATTCAACCATCTTTTCTACAATAGTTGTTATCCCAACTCTCTCTAATGCTATCATTCCTAATCCTATCACGTCTAGTTTTTCCGCTCATCCAGCGTAACATTCTCATCTCTGCTACATTGATTTTACTCTTGTGTTGATTTTTTACCGCCCAACACTCCGTCCCATACAATATCGCCGGTCTAATAGCTGTACGATAAAATTTTCCCTTTAGCTTAAGAGGTACCTTTTATCACACAAAAACCCGAAGTCATCCTCCATTTCAACCATCCTGATTGAATCCGATGGTTTACATCTCCCTCAATTTCTCCGTCATTTTGTATAATAGACCCAAGATATTTAAACCGTCTGACTTGTGGTCTCCAACTTTCACCTCTAAGCTAGAGGTGTTTCGCCTTTTGCTAAACTTACATTCCATATACTCCGTCTTGCTTCTACTCAAACGGAAGCCATGTGCTTCTAAAGCTTGTCTCCAAGTCTCCAACCTTCCATTTATATCATCTCTCGACTCTCCAACTAGAACTATATCATCTGCGAAAAGCATGCATCGCGGTGCTGGCTCTTGAATGTGCTCCGTAAGTACATCCAAGACCAAGGTAAAAAGATAGGGGCTTAAAGCTGACCCTTGGTGCAGACCTATGGTTATTGGGAAATCTTCAGTGGCTCCACCCTGCGTTCTCACACTAGTCGTGGCCCCTTCATACATATCCTTGATAGCTCGAATATAGGCAATCCGAACACCTTTCTTATCTAGGGCTTTCCACAAAACCTCTCTTGGCACCCTATCATACGCTTTCTCCAAATCAATGAAGGCCATGTGTAAATCTTTTTGACCCCTTCGATATTGTTCCATCACTCGTCGTAGCAAGTAAATTGCTTCCATGGTCGACCTCCCGGGCATAAAACCAAATTGGTTGTCGGTGATTTTGGTTTATTTTCTTAGTTTCTGTTCAAGCACCCTTTCCCATAGCTTCATAGTATGACTCATAAGCTTAATCCCCCTATAATTTGCGCAATTTTGTATATCTCCCTTGTTCTTATAAATCAGAACTAAAGTGCTTCCCCTCCATTCATCCGACTTTTTCTTTGACCTCATAATCTCGTTAAAAAACTTCGTGAGCCAACTAATGCCTCTATTTCCTAGACTTTTCCATACCTCCCCAGGTATTTTGTCCGGTTGCCATTATGCATCCTTCTCAAAGCTTCTTTTACCTCATGCTCTTGGATACTACGATAAAAAGTGTAATTTTGGTCCTCCTCTCCGATGTCAAGCACCCGTGAGCATGATAAAACTTCAAATCCTTCATTAAATAACTTGTGGAAATAATTCTTCCATCTATCTTTAATATCTTGTTCCTTAACCAAAACTCTACCTTCTTCATCCTTAATACACTTCACTTGGTCCAAGTCTCTTGTCTTTCTTTCCCTATTTTTAGCAAGCCTATAAATAGATTTCTCACCATCTTTGGTGCCTAAGGATTGATACAACCTGTCAAAAACTTTAGTTCTAGCTTCGCTCACTGCCTTCTTGGTCTCTATTTTGGCCACCTTATAATTTTCCCAATTTTCAGCATTTTTACATAAAGATCAAGCTTTAAAACATTCCCTTTTAACCCGAACCTAAGCTTGCACACTTTCATCCCACCACCAGGATTCTTTACTCCTAGGACCGAATCCTCTTGATTCACCAAGTGTCTCTATAGCTACCTTCCTAATCCCCTTGGCCATCTTATCCCACATATCATTTGCACTTCCGTTTGCCTCCCAAAACCCTCCCTCCAAAACCTTGTGTTGGAATATCCTTTGTTTTTCACCCTTCAGTTGTCACCACTTGATCCTTGAAACCTTTTCGTGGCCTCTTCTCTTCACACTCCTCTTAACTCTTACATCCATGACCAAGACTCTATGTTGGGTAGTCAAGCTCTCTCCAGGTATGACTTTACAGTCCAAGCAAATCTTTCTATCCAATCTCCTAATAAGAAAGAAATCTATTTGAGAGCTTGTCATCCCACTTTTATACATGATAAGATGCTCCTCACGTTTCCTAAAACATGTATTGGCTATAGTAAGATCGAAAGCAGATGAAAAGTCCAAAATAGACTTACCCTCACCATTTACCTCCCCTAGGCCATATCCCCCATACAAACCGTCGTAACCTCTAGGTGCCTTCCTTACATGCCCATTTAGATCCCTTCCTAAGAAAATCTTTTCACCTAACGATATTTCCTGAATTAAGCCTTCTAAATCCTCCCAAAATTTTACCTTGAAGTATTCTTCTAACCCTACCTGAGGTGCATAAGCACTAATCATATTAAAGATGTCTTGTTCCACTACAAATTTTAGGGCAACGATCCTATCTCCAACCCTTTTTACATCCACAATATCATTCTTTCAATATTTATCCACAATTGTGCCCAACATGGATGTTAAAATCATAAAATTTAAATATATATAATCAAATAAATTATATAACTCATAATTGTCCTCCATGTAATTTCATGTTCGAAATGAAAGAAAGAAGAGTAACGTCGTCAACACACTCTTTCAATACTCTTCAATAAAATTTTTTGTTATTGGATGAATTTCATGTGGAGCTATGAATTTTATGTGGGACTTGCTCTATTTAGTAGGACCCACATGAAATTCATGCAATGACAAATAGTAGTGTTAAAAAGAGTGTGTTGTTATTGTTTTAAACAAAGAAGGGTGAAGTGTTTTTGTGTAAGAAAGAAGATAATGACATTGGTGCAAATATATGAACCGGAGCAAAATAAAAGAATATATGCATCCCTAATTTCTCATAAGGTAGAGACTAGAGAGACAGTAATGTTAGGTCAAGCATCATCATACCCAAAATCACAAAAACTAACTAGACAACAAGCTCTACTGAGCAGTTATTACATTATACTTTCACATAGACCATGAAGCATTACAATGCATCATAAAGCCACATAGAAGTAAATACGTCCTTTCCTCCTCAAGGCAGGACATAATAATACTACAAACTTAAGCAAGTGCAACAATAGAAGGTACTGATTTCAAGTTTCAACCATAACATTATACACCAATTTATTTTTTTTCATTACTGCAAAATCACTATGAATTTGTCCATCAGAGCCTTTTTACTGTAGAACAACACATTCTTGTGAACCAGCCATCTTAGCAGGGTCGGAGTGAGAACCTGAGGTAAGCGCATCAACTTCCTCGAGACGTTGTGTATCGATATCTATCTCACCAGATGCAATGGCTTCAAAAATAAGAGAATTGACTTCTTCAAACCTCTCTTCAGAGAGGGAAACCTCTGCAAGAAGCCTCCAAGCATTGGCTTCGGATGCTTCGTCAAAATCCTTCTTCCTCTTCAAAACCATGTGGCCACTGATTTCCCACACAGCAGGATTCACTTGGGTTTCCAAAAGCTCAGCATTCACTTCTCCAAGAGCTTGTTTCTCAGCATAACACTGTTCATTTATTTGAATAAATAGTCCAAAACATTATCCATGTAGCTAATGAAAGTATATTAAGCAAATTAAATTAGCTCCGAAATTATTTTACCTGTGGCAACAGAAAGACTTGTCTTCCACAATCAGAAATAAGAACATTGTAAGGTATGTTGCTGTTTTGAAGGCAAATACAAGCATCTGAAACAATGTTTGATAAATCTTCCAGCGTATCACCACCCTCAAAGACAAGACCTCTGACCGGGTAGTTTAACAATTTAGATGTCTTCACACCGCCACTTAGAGTAGCAATTTTCTTGGAGGGAGCCTTCTCAATAGGAAAGGGCACAGCCAAGTAATAAGCCTGAATATGTCAAATTACCATATTGCAATTTGATTACTGATAGGAAGTAGTTCAGATTACAAAGAAAATACAACGAATTCCCAAGTATTCCAGAGACTTGGACTCTCCATTGCCCAAAGGCCCCAACTATTCCCAAAACACAAGATATCTTTTCTCTGACTCTCCTCTTATTTATAGGTAACAAGCCTTATTACTCCCTACTCCCCTACTAACTAACTAACTAATTACTAACTAGTGTTATCTATCAATTACAGACAGAGCAAATGATAACATGACCAATAAGGTGGTAATGTCAAGTTGTTCAGTATCCAGTACCTGGAAGTGAAGATGGTTAATAGTTGCAAAAGCACCCAAGCTGTTGTAACCCAATCGGAAATATGGATTTCCAGCTTCTGCAGCCATGTGAAGTGCGAGTAAGAAGCTCTCGCGATCAATCCTTTGGGGCAAACACTCAAAAATCCGGGGAATCAGTAGCACATGCCCATATTCAATAGGACTGACCTGTTTCAATGAACAAACAGCATCCTATATTAAAGGCCTACAACATCATACATATATACTTATAGTCTAATGAAACCTCAAGGACAAAATTATGAACAAAAACTAAGAAGTAACCATACATTGATGGCAACAATACTAGGAGAATTGTCAACATCAATTGGGGCATTGGGAATGAACTGGACTTCACCATCTTCGCTGGCTTCAAATTGAAAAAGGACCTCTTCTTGCCCAACTTTAGTGAAGTTGAACTTGTTTTCTTCAAAGGGCTGGAGCACCTTATCCACTCTGAACTCAGTTGGTCTTTTCTTGAGGTGACGACCCTCGTTCAGCTGGGCAATGAAACCATACTCACCAGGAATCACCTATACCAACATTACCACACAAAAACACATGAAAACAAGCACATATACTATAATACCATATCCATGCAAACAAAAAAAAACAAATAACACAACACAACTACAAAGAGACACAAAAAAGAAATTATAGACCTTGGTTTCACAGGCAGTAACGTCATAGCGGAAAAGCCCTCTCTGCATGCGATCTTCCCACTGCCATGAAATTGGAAACAACCTTAACACATCAGAGAAACGATTCTTAATCATCAAAATAGGACACGAAATGGTGTCCCCTTTGTTTTTTTTTTATATATATTTTTGGAATGTGTGTATATAAAGAAGATAAAAAAATGAATGAGATAGGGATAAACACATACAATATCATATAAGGTGTCCAAGATTTGATGTTTAAATGACAGAACTCAACACATATTAACATGATAATACAACTATATAATAATAATAATAATAATAATAATAATAATAATAATTAAATAAATAAATAAAACTTGTTAAACCCTCCCTCTCCATCATCAAAATTACAGTTACCTCCCCAAGAAGAAGCGAGTCTAGAAAGGCTACAGGGGGCTCCCCGCATTCATGGATGGGCAAGTCCTCCTTTCCAGTAACCTTGTTAACCCTTTTAAAAGCATACAAAGGTAGCTTTGCCACTGTTTAAAAAATAAACAAATGAAATCAGAAATGAGGTATATCTAATAATTGATTGATGCATGCTAAACAGAAAATTAATCAGGAATCAGAAATATAAATACAAATGAGTTTGATGAAATACCTTGAAGGCAACAATTTTTGAGGCAATTTCGACCGCAACCCCCGACTCCAGATTCCTCTTTTTGATAATTAGATACCACAGTGGGAACCCTCTTAATTCTCAACATCTTTTTTGTTTTGTTACCGAATACTAAAGACTCAAACCCAACAACTACGTACAATAACAAACTGCTTCAAAGAGATCTTAACAAAAAAATATCTTTTACCTTAAACTAAGAACTAATTAGCATACTACAAAAGAAGAGGAAGAAGAAGAACCGCCACCAGCGAGGAAGAGGAGGTCGGAGGGGCTACCACCTTCAGAAGGCAAAGCACCACGCCCACCGTGCGGCGAAGGGTTGGTCTCAATCACGCAACCCTTACGTCGTGCAGTTCGGGCATGACATACACACCGTGATACTCTGAGAATAGCCGTGATGTCTACAATGACGCTAACACCGGGTTTCAACCCCCTCCCAATTCTCTCTCCTCTTCTTCTCAAAAACCCAAATCCAGATGCAACCCAACATGCAAATACAAAGAAAGTTCCCAACTTGGATCTTGCAAGAGCTTCATTTGATACCAAGAGAGGAGGAGATGGGTTCGTTTTATAGATAAGAGAATACACAATTTGGGTGTGGCTGGCTCAGCGGCTGTGAACGTATTACGAGGGGGTTTCTTGTACTAATGAATTATTTCCTGTGTTTTTCACATAATTTTGTCCATTATTATTATCAAATAAATTCTATAAATTTTTATTTAATTTATTTCAGAAAATAATGTTAAAAACCCATTACGAGGTTAACTAGGTTTATTGGTTCAAGTGTAAAGAACACGATTTTCTTGGAAGATTTTATGTTATGTTCTAGTCTTTCCCGTCGGATGTTTTCAATTTGACTCGAATTAGTTAAAATTACACGTGATTTTTGGATAATAATTAACTAGTGTCTAAACAAACTACCTAACATAGTGACTCGAGAGATTGGTCTCTACAATTACGTATACAGAATATCTTCTGAAACAAAAAAAAACTACCTAACATAGTGGCCTCAATGCAAAAAAAAAAAAGAGTATAAAATATAAAATTTGTTTGTTTTAGATTTTGATAGAATTTATTTTGATTGTGTTTGATAATGATATTTTAAATATAAATTTAGAAGAATTAGCTTTGTTTGAATGACAAAACAAAATCATATTTTGAGATATAAATATAACGAATACTGTGGGTTTCATTCTTAAGATCAATTCTACCCAACTATATAAAAAAAAGGAAAATACTAACGAGTTAGGGGACTCGTTAAGAAACCAAAAAAAGCTAAAAAAAAATATCAATTCTACCCAATGAAAAAATTATGAATTTTATTTCTTTTAAAATTAATTCTAACCAACCCAAAATTAAATTTTTTGAACGTTAAATTTGGAATAAACAGGTTTGGAGTCCTAAATTTACTTTTACCGAAAACAAACATAATTTTCAATTTTGCAAGATATAAACCAAACATACACACAATAATTAAAGGAGAATACTAACAAATGTCTTTAAAACACTCTTTAAAGAATAAAAAAAAAATTGATGAAAAATTAATGTATTTAATATTCAAAAAATATGAAATAATTAATTTTTCAATAAAAATTTATTTATCTTAATTTCTTAAATAATACTCTAAAAACACTCTACAGTATTATCCATAATTAAAAGATTGATGGTCCTTTCAAATGGATGGGTTATTTTTGGTTTGACCGTAGACAGTAGAGAGCAAGTGGATCTCGCCGGGAACATGGACCACTATGGGCTTAACAAATACTTTCTCCGTTCTCTTTTTTTTAATTTTTTTTATACATAAATCAAAAAATCATTAATTTATGTATATGTATATTTATATCAAAATACTCTTATTTTCATCATTAATTATTTACGAGTTTTAATGGTATTTACTAATATAAATAAATACTTTATTCTATTAGGTCATTCATAAAAGATTTTGTGTACTTTTAAAACAAATCAATTTACTTTTATATAAGAATATACATGAAAATAAGTTATCAATTATATTTTAGGTTTATAAAACACGATTGTTTTAGAACAAAAATAAATAGTTGAAAATACCAAAAAGAGAAAAGAATTGAGGGAGTTGGACACAATATTAGGTGTATTTCAGTGGTCACAACCTTAAAAGGAGAAGAAGACTCTACTTCTTACTGCCAAACTTTTCGAGTCTAATTAACCATCCCAATTAGTTGGGAAGGCAAGATTTGGTAACATCCACCATGTGTTCTTGGTACAAATTCGAAACTCTAGTTATAAGTTTTTTTTTTTTTTAAGAAGAATGGTAATTAGTATTCTTAGAATATTGGTTAAAGATAAAAAAAAAAAGGTTTTCATTGGAAGGTGATGTATTTAAAATTTTAAGAAGTATTATTCTTAGTTTTTCCATGAAAGTTTGATTTTAATGGTATCATTAACCAATATCACTAGGGCCAGGGACGGACCCACACCTCGGTGATTGGGAGGGTCAACTACAAAAACTAAAGTTCATCCAACAAATATATATTTATTAAATTTTATTCAAAGTATTTATAATTATATATTTCAAAATGTTAATTATAGTATTAATATATTAAAACACAAAATATCTCTTCTACATGTCACAAAAATCATTTATAATTGAATCTTCATTAAACTTTTCAGTAATTTTCTTTTTAATGTATAATCAAATCTACATAAACTTTTAAGTAATTTTATATATATATATATATATATCACTGTTTTTTTATAATAAAAAAAAGTCAGGAGGGCCATTGCCCTCCCAAGCCTTAACCTACGTCCTTCAATGCTTAGGGCATTGGTTAACAAGACTCGTTTTTTTAAGGTTCTGCTAACCAAAGTTTTTATTGGAACACTAAAAATAATATTTCTCAAAATTTTAAACACATCATTTTCAATGAAAACTTTTTTTATTTAATTCCTTAACCAATACATCAAGGATTTTGATTAGCATTCCCCAATTTTTTTATTCAGTTATTGTTTACGTAATTTTAGTCCAAGAGCGATGAATAGCTAAAATTCTTTTCGAAGTGAACTCATTGAACATTTTTTGAAATTAAAAACAAGGTAAATCTTTTTTTTAATTAAAAAACAAAGCAAATGTTAATCACTGTTCTACTTCATTAATTAAGAAATAGAAAACTTGTATTAAAAAATGGTATATTTAATATATTGAAAATTTAAAAAATTATATTTTTCAATAAAAAAATTCAAATGCATCTAATGTACCAGTTACTATTGGACGTAGGGATGTTCGCGATTCGGTTTGAATCGGTTTTGAGGCAAAAAGTCACCCAATCCAAAGATAAAAAAAACATGACATTCGGTCCGGTTTGGATGGTTATCTTGAAAAATCCGACCCGACCCGACCCGATTAAATGATGTTTGGATCGGTTCGGTTGATTCGTTTTTATCGACACATCGTTATATATTTATATTACATCAAAGAATCATGATTACAAGTTAAATTTAACAAAATTTTAATGTTTATATATTCATGTAATAACATTTCATAAAATACGTACAAAATAAATAAATATCATTATCAACTAGTTTTAGAAAATCTTTTTTTATATGAGTAATGATAGGTGAACACCCAAATGGGACACCCATTTGGGACACCCTGTTAATCATGTATACGAATATTTGGTTAATTCGATTCATTAAATGGTTAATGAGCTTATTTATCATAACCATGTAAATATCCCGGTTAATCACATGCAAATATCTGGTTAATTCAGTTCTTTTATATGATTAATGGGTCATCGTGAATTAACCGGATATTTGCACGTGATTAACCATATAATAAACTGAATTAACCAAATATTTATATATGATTGATCATGTGTCCCATTTGAATGTTCACCTATCATTACTCTTTTTATATTTGGAACCTAGAAATCGTAAAAATTATGTCAAATCGACTAGTAAGTATCATTAGAAAAAAAAAACAAATAAAAAATCAATAATGCAAAAATAGAATATATATATATATATATATATATATATATATATATATATATATATATATATATATAGTTTGGTTTGGATTGGTTCGATTTTAGAAAATGAATCCAAAATCCGTCCGATTGGTTTTCACAAAACAAGATTCATAAAAATCCAATAGGCATCGGTTTTGTTCGGTTTCGATTTTTTAGATCGAATTTCGATTTTCTTTTGGATCGATTTGGAGATAAACACCCCTAATTGGACGTACGATATTAATGTTTTTTTAACTAACTTCTTTATCAACACTATTTAGCAAAAATTCTAAATCTTATAAAGGTAAATTTTAAATTAAAACATTTATTATGTAGCTTCCTTAATAGAACAAACTTGCTAAAAAAACTGGTAGGACAAATTCATGATAATCATTGGAGTTTGCTTGACCTTTTTTCATTTCCGAATCGGTATATCTATTTTAATGCAATTAATTATCGAGCAAGGATTTTACTTACTTCCTGGAATTGTGAAGTAGTATTATCCTCATTCTTAAAATTATCGAAATTCTAAAAGTGTTTCTAAATGGCAAGTTAGTATCAATTTAGTCTCACATTTTACTTACCTAATATCAATTAAGTTATTGACACTACTAACGTTAAATCAACTTAGTCCATACGATTTTCAGGAGGACAAAGTTGATTACCATCTTATAACTTTAGGGACTAATTTGAAATTTCATAATTTTAGAAATCGATTGATCTTCTTGTCATTTTCAATGGATCAAATAGGATGTTTACTCGTTAATTCTCATATTTGAAACAAAATTTAATTATAGAAAAAATAAGAAAAAAATTTCAATGTTATTTAAATAAAAATTGATAAATACACTAATTCCCAATAACTAGAAAAACTTTCAGATTTTAGTTTTTCTTCGTAGTTCTGTACAAGTGAGTCTCCGTCAATGATTTCTTTCAGATTTTACTTACGGGTTATTGAAAAATAAAATACACGTAAATCTTCTCTCGGTCGCTAATATAGTTGGTATTTAATATAAAAATATAAGAATTTTTGTGGACTTGAAATCTCATCGTGTTGACCTTAGCTTTTCTAAGTGGCAACCCAAAAAGCAGGAAGAAGCTCCGCAGTGCACTTTAGCAGCAAACAGAAAACTCCACACCATGAAACTTCCTGGTGAATTTGGTGATGTGGCCCTCACTGAGCCCACAAATACAGTCCACTCACTGATCCTCAACTTCACATGATGTGTGCACCACAACAGCCAACCACGTGAGGTACCAACGAACAAGTGTTAATAGTCTTCTTCCTTTTTTTAATAAAATAGGCAAACAATTATAGTACTCAAAAGAAACAGATTGATTTTGATATTTTATATTTTGATGAAATCGATTTTTAAAAAATTGATTTTTATTTGATAATGATAGTTTAAAAGTAATTTTAGAAGAATTAGTTTTGTTTGGGTAATAAAGTAAAATCATTATTAAGGGGTAAATATAAAGAATTTTGTATGTGTTTGGTTTGTGTAGAAACCTCCAAAATTAATTTTGTCATTTTCAAACGTGATTTTAATGAAAATAAGGTGTTTGATTACTATCAGGTGGAATTGATTTTGTCTTAGAAGCGATTTTAACTAGAAATTATAAAAGTAGCTTTTGCTTTGGGTCGAAAATTTTACTCTATGTTTTACATTAAACTCTTTCAAAATAAAAACATCCAAATATAAACCACTCCACTTTAAACACAATTTTAACCAAATCAATTTTCCAAAATCATTTTTATTAAATACTTATCCGAACGCACATTTTGTGAGTCTCATCCCCATGATCAATTCTATTTAACGGATAAGTTAAATTTGTGTTGAGATAAACATTTGATCAACACAATTTTGAAGGAAATTGATTTTGTAAAATTGACTTGTTTACAATTGAGTTTGAGATAAAGTGATTTATGTTTTAATGCTTTATTTTAAAAGCATATTTGATATAAGACTTCATCAGAAATTTTTCAATCCAAAACAAAAGTTACTTTTTGTAGCTTCTAGTCAAAATCAATTTTACTTAGCAGTAAGTCATTAACCAAATACATCATTTTTACTAAAATCGTGTTTGTCGGGAGGGAGGGAGGGAGGGGGGGGGGCAAAACCAATTGTGCATATTCAACCGTGGATTCAAACAAAATATTATTAAATTATACAAAATAGTTTCGTATCTTTTTTCATAATTTATTATATAAAAGTAATTTTTTATATCATTCAAATAAATTATATTATTTTAAATTTATTTTTGAGCAAATATATCCAAATAAAAATAAATTTTAAATCGATTATGACCCTAATCTAATTTTTTTGAGGCTTTGTCAAGCACTCTAACACAGTGATACCGTGATATTCTGAATTCCTGATATGGATTTCACATTAGACGACAATTATTTGGTTAGTTTGGGGAGGGGAATTATCATCAATAAATAAAGACAAGCCAGACAAAGTTGACAAACAACGTGCAAGATTCCGAATCTACAGAGGGATCATTCCTAAGAAACCCTCATGTTTGTTTGTTCCGACTTCCGAGACAAAGACACGCACTGCGCTCTGTTTGGATCCTTAACCAGCCCCAAAGTCCTAGCCTAACTATCCAGCTGCCTTATTATTTTAGATATATCGTTAACGGTTATGTTAACGAGTATCTTATAGTATTATTTAAGAAACTAAGAAAAAATAATTTTTTATTAAAAAATTAATTATTTTATTTTTTCAAATATTAAATATATCAATTCTCCATAAATTTTTTTTCTGATTACTTTAAAGAGTGTCCCAAGAACAAGGATACCTTCAGCAGGATTCTCTTATTGTTAATACCCAAGACATTCAATAAAAGTGGTAACAAATTGATATTATGACTTAATCGGTATACACCGACAATGTAAAGTTTTCCTGTAGTGTCAATCAGCTTAAAAATGGACATACATTATTACAAATCTTTGATTCTTATCCTTACCACCTTAAAATCATCAATTTCATGATTTTTGATTGGTTACTCAATATAAAAATCTCTACACTATCGCATGCATAGAAATTAACACTCTTAATATTATTATAATTTTTCTCTTAATTATTAAAATTAAAATATACATCTCAAAATATTAGTAAATATTAATATAAACTTTTTATACAAATAAAGTATATATTACTTTAATCCATATCTTAATTCTTGTCAAAAAAAAATCCATATCTTAATTATGCATGGCGGAAAAAGTAAACTTAGGATTACTTTTGTTATATTTACTTTTTAATGTATTTTCATCAAATGTTAATTTTTTTTTACAAAAGAAAAGTTAGGCATACATTTGATAACATCATCACAAATTTGGAGAATAAGTAATATATGTAGCCATCCTGTAATAAAGAATGCGACACCCCTTCTAGGGTCATCACATAGATTACCCAAATAAAGAAAATTAAATTTATTAATCGCTGTTACTTTTCTGAAAATATATTTTTTGAGTGACTATTTCTTTACGAAAATAGTGCTGAATTTTTTTTTTAAACATAGAACCACCGTGAACATAAACAAACATATATGTATATCTATATATATGCATCACCTCTTTACATACACCCTACCTATAATAGGAGATAACAAAAGAGCCCTCATAAGTATAGGCTATTCTCCATCAAACTAAGCAAAGAAAAGAAAGACATATACATATAAGCAACGAGTGGTCTAGAACCATACCAAAAACTCATGGCTCTCAATGAGCGGATCAAAACCGACAAGACTCGCTACCCGGAACTACACCTATAGTTGGTCAAGCTAATGAAACCCATTGGGGAGATCCTGATGATCAACCCCACCTACACCAGATGCATCCGATGAAGATGCCTCCGCTCCCGCTGTCGTCGGAAAGAATCCTCATCATCCACCGTAGGAGGTTGAAACTCAAGATCGTCCTCAATATATTCCTTCGGATCCTCCTCCACTTCGACGGTGGAGGTTCGTCGAGTCCTACTATCTCGAAGAGGATTTGGCTGAGGTGGCGGATCCATTATCCGTGCTCATCCAAGTAATGTAGGTATAGCCAAATTGGAGGTAGAGATACCTCGGCGCTCTACGACATGTATCCTCCTTCCGTGGTCCTTTTTCCACTGTACAATGACTTCTCTCTGGGGACCGTGATAGGTGGCGGCCGAGTGCCCCAGGGTTAATCTCCCGGCACCACCATATTGTGCTCGATCAAAACGATCGATCGGACCCTCGATTGTACCAATGGTATATCCGGTCCATCTCAACATGTAAGAGTGAGAAACCAATACATGGATCTTACTCAATAACTACATACTAGCCACAACATAAACACATCAGCATTTACCAAATACAAACATTTATAACAAATAGTTTATGAGTGGGTTTAACACCCCAAACATCATCAATTTAAAATTGTGCATGACACTTCATATTCCTCATCTAATTTTCGTCCTAATCTCATGAGATATCCCAACACATGGTGAGTTGATCGTGGCTCCATTGCCACACAGCACACCGGCACACTGCCCACACAGCACGCAGCCTCCTCTTCCCATCCACAGACAGCACAAAAGCCACAGGCACACAGCCAAAAACACATTACATATTGTCCATACTCAGGGCACCAGTAGCAACGAAGATGGGGTCTCAAATGTCCTCATTAGGCACTTGAGAAAAACACAGTAAGAACTACCTGACGCCGCAGGTAATTAATACATAGAATCGCGGGCACGTATGCCAAATGCATGGAAAACACTTTTGCTTATAACTATTTTCTTTGTGTTCATTCTTTCTTTGCTAAGCTCAAAATTGCTTATTTACTCACAATAGTTTTAAACATCTTTAAAACTTTCATTACAACACAGGACCTCACAATGGAGTGCTCAATCACGACACCTCTCGGCCGATGCACACCAAATAGGTTCGTGGTAAAAAAACATCTTAAATGTTTCAATACGGTATACACCACGTATACGATGCAGGCCTCAAAGTCCAAAGGACCCCAAGTCCATAACAACACAGAACCTTAGTACCCCAGGCGCTTCTAAGCATTAAGTTCAATGGCAAAGACTTTCAACACGGTTGAAATAACTTTTGTTTTCATAAATTCTTTTCAAATTGAAAATTCATCAATAAAATCTTTAATTAATAAAACTTAGTTTTTCACAAAAATGAGTCACTTGAGGTTTTAACTTCTTCAAAATATGCATTGCCGTTTCAAAATACTTGCCGTCAATTTTCATTTTAAAATCTTTTAAGCCAAAATTTAGTTTTTTCCACATAAATAATTTTCTAAAATCATATTTAACTTATTTTCACCAATTAATTTCATAAAATAATATTTTATAATATTCCGGAATTTATTACGTAAAAATTAGCAAAGTACAAAAAATATTTTTCACGGTTTTCGCGCTCATTGTGACTCATAATTCACTTTTCAAGTAATAAATGATTAAAATAATAATATTTTCCAAAATTCCTTATTTTTCTCAATTAAAATTTCCATTAAGATTATATATCAATATTTCTACGTTAAAACATTCAATATAATTTGCTGAAGCTTCTTAAAGCTTTATCCAATTAATTTAATTGCAATCGACCACTTGTCCAGGCTTCTCACACATCAACCACCAATTATATCACAGATATTTCCCAGGCAGATCATGCATCACAGTAGCATAATATAATTATAGATAAAAATTAAACGCAATTAAAACCACACGATAAAAATAACACAACATTAAACAACTTCAATAAATACAAACGCGACAAATAATTACAAACAAACACGGATAGCATATAGGCATCGAATAAATCCTCGGTGTTCCCTCTTACCTTTCGAGACTTTCTTGTGAATTACTGAATTCCTTCGGAAGTTCGGATATCGCTTATACGTCACACTCACTCAACCTTCAACCATAACAATCAAATAATTACAAATCAAGAAACTAAAACATTCTAAACCCTAATACATAGTCACGGCCTCTAGGGTTTTTGAATGACTAAGATTTCTAATCATGATTAAGTCATGGATTTATGATTCTTAATCAACTAAGATCATGGATTAGTGACTAAACAACCAAACTTGAAACTCAAACTTCCTAACTCTTCTATACTAAGATTCGGCCTCAACATATTCATAGGGTTAGGGTTTTTAGTTTAATAAACCAACTTGGATTTATTAAGCATACATACTAATAGCTTGATTACCAAGATCATTAATGAAAACTTTAAACAAAACTCATCAAATCTCATCCACCTAGGGTTCAACCAACATGGAGATTTTTGAGTAAAGATTTTCATTTTTATAAACTAACATGGATTAGAGTGTGTAGACATACATGTCATATGAAATACATGATCATACATGACAACTGATAAGCCTCTGGCTTATCTAGTTTTATGACTAGATGAACTAGGGTTCATGTGCCTATTTATTCGAGTTCACTCTCGTTTTCGCCCAAATTTGCCTTGTTTTGTTCCTAAGTTGGACTTTTACTCATTTTGCGTATTTTGTGTAGTTTTTAGGTTATTTTGAATAATTACGCTTGTGGGTACTTTTGTTGTTTCAAGGTTAAATAAGTGAAGCTCTGGAGTCAAGGGAGTCGAAAAGTGGAAATTGCAAGCCTGAGACACCCCCTTCGCGAGGGTATGCTCGCCGAGAGCGAAAGTCAACAAGCAGAAAAAGTCATCATCTCAGTCCGCTGACACGAGAGGCCTTCGCCTCGCGAGATCGTGAAGACCTATAAGACAGAGACCATCACGCCAAGCCGTGATGAAGACCGCGCCCCGTGATGATGTTTGAAGACTGCATCGCCGGAGAGACATCTCCCCCGCCGAGAATGAAGACTTGAAGTCGAGGCCATCATGTCCCGGACGTGATGAAGGTCACACCTAGAATTGAAGATCACCCCGTGAACACACTTTCGCCTCGCGAGAGTTCAAATTGAAAGCACGCCAATTTTAGATCAGAATCCTTATTTAAAGGTCAGTAGACTCAATCTGGGATCCATCTTTAGAGGAGGTTTTCCACTTAGATTAGGCAAGAGCTACTTAATCCTTATTTCTCCTTGAAGCTGCGTCTCCTTTTCTCTTTTCTTTTATTTTACGATGGTGATTATGTCCAAGTGTTTGTCTATGAGCATGAGGAACTAATCCCTTCGTCCGAGGGAACAATAGTCGCCCATGGCAAGTTAGATTCGATCATGATTTCTTTATTTTACCAATTCGTCTTTAATTCTGATTAATTGTGTTGATCATAGTGTTGCGTGATTGACATTGTTAACGTCGATGAGGCCTATCAACAGTCGCGTTTAGAACTTGAATTAGGATCATCGTTGAATCTTGAGAGAGTGAGTAGGAGATCTATGGACCTTATAGTGGAAACACTTAAATTAACGGAATTCGAGATTATGGGATTATGAGACCTATTAAGCAGTATTCATCCAATCGTAGAATACGTCTCTAATGAGCAGAGAGTGATTTAGGAGGAATTTAGGGGGTCCGAGTTGACATTGTAATTGAACTTAGGAGGAATTCTATCACCAGCGGTGTACATATTGGGTAGGTGGATTTGTGGACCTTACACATTTCTAATTTTCATTTTTTTAGTTAATTAGTTTATTTAGATTTGTTAATTGAATTTCGATTCCATACCTCTCTCTACTCTATGACCTCCGTGACAACTTGACCGAAGGCGTGTCCGATTTCTCGTGGATTAGTGAATTGGTAGCCCAATCCCCCTGAGTTCAACCTTGCAATTACTTACGTGTTTTTTATTACTTGTGACGACCGTACAAATGTCCGGAGTCTCAGCAAGTTTTTGGCGGCGATTCTGGGATTGGCACGACCAATTTTTTGATTCTAGGGAGTTTGATTATTTGGTTAAGTTATTTTTGTTCTTATTTTTATTTTTATTTTTATTTTTTTTTTTATTTTCTCTTCTCTCTCTCTCTTACTTCTTTGATTCCACTTTGTCTTTGCCTTGTTTGTATGCGAGGTACGAAGGAATGTAGGGTTGCGAATATTGTGATGGGAACCATGACACTTGGAGTTGTCATTCTGGCTTCCCTCAGTATATGTGGAACCATGGCATAATGACAGTACTGACGACTACTCCAGTCGGAATCGATGCCCAGGGTTATATGAGTAGAGACCATCCGGTTCACTTGGAGTAATGATGGTGGTCTAGCATAAGCGTACAACCTCAACAAAATTGGCAACAACAACCTCCAGCGGAGTGTGACCTGACCTTGGGTTGGCTCTTAAGAGAGGTAAATGCGGCAATGGATAAGTTGGAGTTCTATGGAGACATCATTTGAGGAAGGCCGTCACGGCGTTAGAGAAGTTGGGTGACTCTTGGGCAACTAAATGAGTGTCCCCGGAGACTGCTCGGTTGATCACGAAAGGCGATACAAGAACCAATGCAATGCCCGCAGCTGACTAGAAACGGTGGGGTGTTGGGATATGGCTGAGGATGCTTAGTTCTCGGGAGTTGAGGAAGAGCTGCCGCGTGCAGGAAGAACACTTGGGAGGAAAAGGGTAATGGCCGGCAAGTCAAGGAGACAGCCACATGTTGAAAAAGAGCAACCTAAGGAAGAGAGGAGTGGCAGCGAAGGACAGAAGCTGATGGACGAGGGGTAAGAAGTTGAAATGCGGATAAGATGGTAGAGGATTCCACCGTGCTTGCGAGCCAACTGAAATTAATGCATTGGATAACTGTTGGCTTGCATGCCAGTGTGGACATTAGATAAGTTGGTCCTCCCATTTATCTGGAGCACACTTCCTCAAGTAGAACACCATTTGACCGAAGAGAAGTAGATTCATAATTACAAAGGTCGATGGAGTTTTCACACGCGGGCCGAGATGGAATCATGGATAGAGTCGTATTGCTCTGTGAGGAATAACTTCATAAACCATGGGATCGCGGGTGGAGGATTTGATATGATGAGCGTCCCTTGGCCTCTGTACCCACAGGACTATGGGGATCGGTCACTTAGCAATAAGTCGAGGCTCGGGACGTTAAGCAGCGCTTCTTGGGAAGCGGCGAGCTGTTGCCCTATCTCTCTCACCCAACTTTTTGTTTTCTTTTTGTTTTTGTTTTTGTTTTTGTTGTCAACTCTTGAATAATTTGAGAAGATCGAAGTTGTTGCTTATGAATATCCTTTAGGCTTGCAAAATCTGCAGTCGTTTTTGAGTTTAAGCTTGCTTGGGAGCCATGTGAGAGTTTAGTTGAGTATTTTGATAAGCCTCTGGCTTATCTAGTTTTATGACTAGATGAACTAGGGTTAAATGTGCCTGTTTATTCGAGTTATTTCTGTTTCGGCATTCATATTTCATTCCTAAGTTGGACTTTGACTCGTTTTGCGTATTTTGTGTAGTTTTTAGGTTATTTAGAGTAGAATTACGCATGGGTGCTTTTGTTGTTTTCAGGTTAAATGGTGAAGGCTCAAGGTGAAAGTCAGCGGTCGTGCAAGTCTGGAGACCTTTGCATCAGCGGTGTATGCTGCTCCCAGCGGGGCGAAGTCAACAAAGCAGCAAAGTCATCAACCGGTCTCGCCCGCGAGAGGTGTCCTTTCGCGCGAGATCGTGAAGGCTGCGAGACAGAGACCATCACGGCGGCCGTGATGGAGACCAAGCGCGTGGCGGTTTAGGTTTGAAGTCTCGCTCGCCGAGACATCTCCTCTCGCGAGTTTTGAAGACTTGAAGTCGGAGGTCATACGTCCCAGTAGTGATGAGGGTCACTGACCTTAGAATTGAAGGGCTCGCTGCTGAACACACTTTTCGCCTCGCGAGGAGTTCAAATTGGCGCGCTAATTTAATTCGCTGCTCGCGAGAAATTTTCTTCTTTCCTTGGTGGCCTGAGATCGGGAATCCTATTTAAGGTTTGTTGCGAATCGGGGATCATAGGGAGGTTTTCCCATAGGTTAGGGCGTGGCTGCGAATCCTTGTTTCTCGCGGAGCTCGTCTCTTTTTCTCTTTTCTTTTTATTTTACGATGGTGATTATGTCAAAGTGTTTGTGTATGAGCACTTGAGGGAACTAATCCCAGCAAATCAGAACAATGAAGCGCCAGTAATGATGTGGGTCGATGTGATGTATGTTTTCCTTTCCTTAACTTTTAATTAATGTTTTCTAGTGCAGGTTGAATTGTGTTGATCATATGTATTTGCATGATTGACTTGTGACGTCGATGAGGCCTAATTGATTGACGTTTAGAACTTGAATTAAGGATCATCGATCGAATATTGCAGTGAGTGGAGATCAGATAGACCTTATAGAACCAATGAATTAACGAGAATTGAGATTAAGATTATGAGACCTAGTAACTAATTAATCCAATCGTAGAATACGTCCTAATGAGCACGAGTGGATTTAGGAGAATTTAGGGGTCGGTTGACATTGTAATTGGACTAAGGGAGGAATTCATCGTCAGCCAGGTGTACATATTGGGTAGGTGGATTTGTGACCTTGGACATTTTAATTTTCATATTTTTAGTTAATTAGTTTATTTAGATTTGTTAATTGAATTTCGATTCCATACTCTCTCTCAAGCCACCTTCTTC